>JARNGD010000057.1:0-201624 GCA_031001845.1 Achaetomiella virescens
TGAAGCCTGATATTATCTAGTAAAGACAATGCAATACCAAGTCAGTAACGTTTGACAGGACACAAAGATGCGCAACCGAAAAAAAAAAAAAAAAAGGTAGGTGTTGATAGCTGTGAAGCCATCGACCGGGTTCTGGACAGAATGGCGATGGCTGGCGCAGACTTGGCTGTGCGACCTTAGCGAAATGTGGGGACCTACCTCTGTCCCCCAGGGGTAATTCTGTTGCGGAGACCGAGATGCGAAAATTCCTCTGGGCCGCGGCTGGTAATGTGGGGGGAGAGGGAAGTGACGGGTCGTCCGGGGGGGTTAACGGGTTTGATGGTGATGGGAGGTGATGTCCTCTGAGGCAATGCGGCTGGCACGTCGTCTTTTCGCCGACTGACTGACGACTGGACTCGGCAGAGGCCACAGCTCGCAGGGTGGCTGTTTCTGGTTTAGCGCGGGACATCGACCCACTCACGTCCGTCGAAGGTCAAGATCTGCTTATGCGACACGACAAACAGCAAACCGTTTAAAGATGTGCGTACGAGTTCCCTGCCTCAAGGTTAACAGAATTTGGTTTGATTCATCAGGTGATCAAGATCTGTGCTATTGGCAATATTTTCTTTTGTGAGAGACAAGATGTGTTCATGCATCTGAGCTCACTACTAGGAGTTTTGCGGTGAGCTTGGCCGGGAACTCTGCTGAGGCCGGCCCTCAAAACAGAGACAGTTTCTGCATCTAAGATTCGGCGACCGCCAAACTTCATCCACCCCAACTACAGGGGAACTCGACGTGATTCTTCCCTGCATGTGACCTGTCAAGCAACTTGCCAGTGATGGCGGCGAGCTCATCTTCGGACTGCATCCCTGATCTGGCAAGGTTGTCCCGGCCAGTCAGGCAACTGATTTATGTACCTGCCTGGCCAGAATAGAGCCAGAATGAAGTAGCTTAACAACTCGTTTTTGTTGTTCCCACGTCCTCGAGTTCCGTAGCTGGTTTTCAAGCTCTCAGAAACCCCGAGTTTGAAGAGCATTCTCGTACGTTTCGAGCTCAATAGCCGAGGACAGTGAACCTCTTCTCTGCTTACTCGAGCTGCAGAGCATGCAAACCCCCATTCAGAAGCTGCATATGCGAGTAAGGATAACAAAGGAGCTCTGTTACGGTGCGTGCTGGGCACTCTGTCTATTGATAACAGCTTATGTACACGCCTGGGTCAGGCCAAGTCGGGGTCTCTCCCATCACTCCATTTAGTGGGCGTGGTTCTTGTGATGGCCTGGTGCGGTCAGCAACCTCGCATCGTTTCATAATTCAACACCCGCAACTTACGAAGGTGGAAGTAGTAGTTCTGCGCATAGCCAACAATGAGGAGACCAATGATGGCGTGGATGATAGCTAGAGCACCATCAGCACATGTCATACCCAACGGCCCCAACACTGCGCCGGGTGGAACGTACGCTTCGCGGTCGAGTTCTTGCCGAAGTGCTTGGCCTGGTAGCGGCCGAGGATGCCGGTGGCCTTGACCTCGGAGCCGGGCCGCGGGGGAGCTTCTCGTAGAAATTGACGACGCGCTGCATGCGGACAGCGTCGGGGGCACACCAATGGCCTGCAGTCGTGCGTTAGTCGTGTTGTTCCTGTGCTTCTTCCTTCCCACCCCATTCAGAATCTCCTCCAAGCCACAGCTATCCCGTCCTCATCGTCCTCCCACGGTGCAGCTGCAAAGTTCGCTGTCGTCCGGTCCGGACGTCTCAGGGTGCTCGTCCGGGTCCCAGTTCGACCAAAAACACATACCTTCGGAGAGGCAACCTATTTCTAACCGTCAGCATCCATTTTGACTCCCCGAACTGTACACAGCAGCCTACCTTGGGCGGGATGAGGGTCGAAAGCGCCCGGCGAGTGACGTAGCTCATTTTGGCAGGATGCGACACGCGCGCTCGCAAACTTGTCGGATAGTGAATGACAACGACGGAGAAGGAGACAGACTAGTCCCCAGCTGCTCGATTCGCGGGTCCGGCTCAATTGGGCGAGTGTCGTTCGACGGGGGGGACGATTTGAGCTGTTAAGGGACGAGCGGCGACGCAGGTCTGAGCGGAAAACGCAGTCGGCAAGATGTTGTTGCGCGCGGTTGTTCCCGGCGGGCCAATCAGAGCGGTTGTGGTGGGGCTAGCCTCAATTGGAGCAAGGTCCCGTCACAACCTTGACTTGAATCGCCTCACTGAAGAGCCGCAGCAGCCAAGCAGCTGTCCGAAGCTCGACTCCGACGACCTTTCCCACACCCGCCTCTGTCAGTTTGCGAAACGGGAGGACCGGCAACAATGTCCTCATTACGAACCCCCGCCTCGGCGCGCGCCTGCTGCGCAGCAGCGCCTGCTACGCCCGTTCCAGCACCACCCTCCTCCCCGCCGCGCGCCGCTTCGAGAGCTCCTCGGCCTCCGTCCCGGCCACCAAGCAGGAGCAGGACAAGAAGGAGACGTCGCCGATGGCGACGCTGCCGCGGAACGCGCCCGACTACAATGTGCCCATTGATATGGCTACCTCGTACGAGCACCTTCTCCCGAGCAGAACTCTGCCGCTGCGCCCACGACCGTCCCTCGATTGACTTTTGAATATCTATCCAGTACCTTCACGCCAGTCCCGAAGCATGTCCAGGACGGCAGCGAGGAGGGTCTTCTCCCCGGGGTCTTGTGTCCGGCGCGCCGATGGAGCTGCAGGCCAGGACAGTCCGGTACGTCCTCCCTTCCTCCCACGTCCCAATTCCTCACCTCCCCCAATTCTTACTAACAAGTGACTACCGCAGCATCTACAAACCCGCCAAGCCCGCCACCCAGTCAGGCGAGGCCAAGAGCAGCCGGTGGCGGATGGACTGGGACGTGCTGGGCAAGGGCCACCGGTGGGAGAACCCGCTGATGGGGTGGCAGTCGTCGGCCGACTTCATGCAGGGCACGCACCTGAGCTTCAGGAGCAAGGAGGACGCCATCGCCTTCGCCGAGAAGCAGGGGTACGAGTACTTTGTGCAGGAGCCCAACGAGCGCAAGTTCACGCCCAAGGCCTACGCCAACAACTTCCTCTACTCGCCCGGCAAGCTCAAGCACATCCGGACCAAGTAAGGGTCAGGAGCCGGAGGGGAGGGAGGGGATGGGGCGGTATTGTTGTACATAGCATGTCAGAGCTAGGGCTTCGCGAAGAGAATCAAGAAGAGAAACTGTAACTGTTTATTGCACAGGGGCATAAGCTGAGTATCGTTGGCAGAATTCGACGCAGTGTATTTGTTTCAGGACAGCCGCGAGACGCCGTTGGCCCCTTCCACTCCTAACCAGTCATAGGCCATAACCCTGTCAGAACGCCATCGTGATGCTCCCAGCCAAACCCAAGGCAGTGACCGTATCTAGGTCCGCCGACAGCGCCGTGCCCCAACGCCTAACATCTAAAGCAAACCCTAGTTTGATATCCCACTCATGCCGCCATTGCTCGAAAAGTTTGTCATCATCATGCCTGTACCCTCACGTCGTAATCATTGGCTCGTGGCCGCTCTCACCGGGACCCGCGCTGTCGATGTTGAGGCCCAGCTCAATCGTCTCAGGCAGGTCCTTCTTCTTGGAACGTGCCGACGTCTCGGCCCACGCCCGCATGCGCACGAGCTGGCGGATGGCAGCCTCCCTACGCTGGCTCTGCGCCATCAGAACCGCCTCGTTGACCTTGGCGGCCGTGGTCCTGCGGAGGTCGGAGCTGAGCAGCGCCGCAAGCTCCGGCTGCAGGTTATCATGGGGGAAGATGATCAGCGCCATCGTCTGCTCCAGATCATTCAGAAATCCGCGGTTCGTCTTAGCCCGCGGAGCCAGCTTCTTGCTCGCAAACTCCAGCGCCGGGCTGACATCCCCGTCGTTACACTGCCGGATGAGCTCAACCAGCTGCAGTCGGAGGAGCGAGAAGTGGAGCTCTGGGTTCATATCCAGCAACTAATGTCCAGTTAGCCAAAGATCTCACCGAGGCGGCACCAAGGACAAGAAGGATTGGAGTTGCTCATAGTCCTGCTAGTGGTTGTGTCTCATCACGGGCTGAAGCCTATGCGTGGTGCATGATGAAACTCTGGTTCTAATCATGGCAACGAAGGTGAAGAGGACGAAATGGTTTACCTCAGGATCAAGCTCATTCAACGCCGAAATGGCAGCCTCGATGTTGCCGCTGTGGATGGCATGCTGGATATCCTGCCGCACCCGGATGTCATCGTCGCGCTGCTGCGGCTTCAGGTTGGCCTCTTTGCAGAACTTGGCGGCCGCATTTGTGTACCCCTCCATGGTCAGGTAGTCAAGGATTAGAGCGTTGATGTCACTGGATCTTCAGTCAGCACGGTGTAAGGGAACGGCGCGGAAACCATGCAAACATAAGAGTGAAGGGCAATCAGGGGTTTACGAGATATTGCAGAGTTTCTCTACATCAAGTTTTCAGAGAGATTCCCATTGATATGCAATCATCATTTTGCCAGGCAGGGTGAAGGCGAGCTTTAGATGGGCAGGGACATGGTGCTTACGTACCTCTTAGGCGCCTTGACGGCGGCGGCGCGCTTGTCGAACGCATGCTGGAGGGGATTTGTAGTGGATGTTGATGAACTCTGCAGTTGCAACGCGACGGTTAGCGTCGAGACCTTCATCATCGCGACAACTTCTGGTGTCCCGAGACGCGGCGCACATACCATCCGGTCAGAGCTGTCGTGAGGAGCGGCGACCAAATACGCAAGTCTACAAGCTTCGTATAGCTGGTCGGACATGTGCCCAGAGAAATGCGATGTGTCGCCTCACATCTGTCGTCGAATGCACCAAAACCCTGAGTCGGCACTCGGATCGTGGTGGAGGAAGGTGATGGAAAAATTGAACGAGGAAAGTGGAATCGAGAAGCGGAGGAAGTCGAGTGAAGTTTGGTCAAAACCTGAGCAAGCGAGAAAGTGCGTCAAAGCTCCTCTCTGTGGAGCCGTGTGCGAGCACTGGCGCGGTGGGTACCACCTGGCTTTCTCGCCGGGCGGCGCCAGGCCTGGGCAAAGGCCTGGCAGCTGAAGACGGGTCCAATCGCCGGATGTGCCTTGTGCGCCCCGCGCTGCCTCAGATAACCCTAAAGAGAGAGAAGATAAGAACTGGATTGCCTCTGGTGAAGAGATCAGACGAGGCACCAAACAAAGCCTCTCCATCGTTCTGCCTGTTCGGTGAGACCCCTTGCTTCGTGTTATAAAAACTATAAAGTGCATGTTATTCGTTTGCAATAAATCATTTGCCCACAACTCACCAGCAACCTGCAAGTTTCTAGCACCAGACCCCAGGGTTGGCTTACCCCTCCCTCATTCCTCAGAGTCCCATCCTTGGGCAGGTCAAATTTCAAGCCTCGAGCAGTCACGGAACCCAAACATGACGGATTCCGTGGTTGCTGAACCAGCAGCCGTCGTCAACGGAACGGCAGTCCCCCAGACAGACGGTACCATCGCCAAGAGGGCCCATTATGCGCCGCCGTGGGCCGATGTCAGTATCATTGGCATCGCCGGCAGCTCAGGCTCGGGCAAGTCGACGCTGTCGCATGCCATCGTAAACCAGCTCAACCTGCCATGGGTTGTCATCCTGTCCATCGTAAGTCTCTGGACAGCTCTGACGGGATCCACACAGACTCATTGTTGCTATTATCCGTAGGACTCGTTCTACAAGAGCCTTGACCCGGAGTCGTCCAAGGCGGCATTCCGGAACGAGTATGACTTTGACTCGCCAGACGTAAGAAACAGCCGTCCGTGATTTCGATTTCCCAAGCTCATGGTAACTTAGGCCTTGGATTTCGACGTCTTGGTAGAGCGCCTGCGGGATCTCAAAGCCGGGTAAGTGCTGCACGTGGAAGCACAGAATCCATCTCCGTCGCTGATGACATCCGAACCTGTAGGAGGCGGGCCGAGATACCCGTCTATCCTTTGAGAAGCATGCACGTCTTGACCAGACGACGTCGATTTATTCGCCCCACGTCCTCATCCTTGAGGGCATCTTTGCCCTTTATGATCCCAGAGTCCTCGAGTTGCTGGACATGAAGGTGAACCGACTCGTTCCGGAATAGCACTGCCGACACTGACTGGTTGGCTAAAGATCTTCTGTGAGGCCGACGCAGATACGTGCCTCTCAAGGAGGATATTGCGCGACCAACGGGACCGGGGGCGAGACATCGAGGGCATAATCAAGCAGTGGTTCAAGTTTGTGAAGCCTAACTTCGAGAAGGGATCTTACTACTACGCCAACAAACACGCGGAGAAAAGCTCGCTGACTTGGCACACAGTATGTCGACCCTCAACGGAAGGTCGCCGACATCATCGTGCCCCGCGGCGTTGAAAATCACGTCGCCATGTGTAAGTGGAATAGACACGCCACGCTCAACATCTGCGAAGTCTAACGTACGCAGCCATGGTGGTCCAGTTCATACAGCAGAAGCTGCTCGAGAAGTCCACACATCACCGCGCGGCACTTACACGGCTAGAGATTGGGGCACAGTCCGAGCCGCTCTCTGAGAAGGTGCACATCATGAAGCAGACGTCGCAGATGCGCGGCATGAACACCATCATCCACGACATCGACACGTCGAGCGAGGACTTTATCTTTTACTTTGACCGTCTCACCGCCCTACTCGTGGAGCAGTACGTCGTCCCCGACCCTCCGCTTCTTACCACCCAGCCAGCAGGAATTGACTTGCTTTCTAGGGCCCTCAACAACATCCCCTTCGTCTCCACGGACATCCTCACCCCGCAAAACCGCACATACGCCGGACTGCGCGCCAAAGGCGAGGTCTCGGCTGTGCTCGTCCTCCGCGGCGGCGCGGCCCTGGAAGCGGGCCTGCACCGCGTCATCACCGATTGCAAGACAGGCCGGATGCTCATCCAGAGCAACGTGCGCACGGGCGAGCCCGAGCTGCACTACCTCGCGCTGCCCAAGGACATCGAGAGGCACGAGGCGGTGCTGCTGATGGACGCGCAAATGAGCAGCGGCGGGTCGGCGCTGATGGCGGTGCAGGTGCTAGTGGACCACGGGGTGAAGGCCGAGAGGATTGTGCTGGTTACGTACAGCGCGGGCAGGATGGGGCTGCATCGGCTGACGAAGGTGTTTCCGGAGATATCGGTGGTGGTGGGGCATGTGGTGCCGGATATTGAGGAGAGGTGGGTGGAGAAGAGGTATTTTCGGTGTTAGCTGCTACGGGAAGGGAGTGGTGACCATTGGAGGCGTTGAAAGGAAGGGGGGATTGCATGGCCTGGCGTTTGCATGATCTCGTGCGTGTAGTCTGGGACGATGGAGCTGGAGATAGTCGGGAAAGCATGTTAGATGGTTGTGGTGCTGGTGTTTCCCCTTCTCCGGTTTGGGCACAGGTGAGGTCGGAGATGTCCAGATCGAGGACCCAGCTCACGGCACAGTCGCCCCGAATCGCGGATGCCCTGGCCTGAACCTTGCACGACACAGTGCGGGAGATAGCGCGGTTTCCCAACACTCCACGGATAGTACCTCTGGACTGTCACTGGTCGCACAGTGACCCCAGCCGAATACTCACTGTTCCAATTCCAGATGAACAGGACCCCTGCCAGTACCTGGCAGTCACTGACGTAGCGACCACCGTTGGCCGCTTCGTGTCAGCGGCAGAGAGCCACCGCCTGCACTTGACACACGCTTTCTCGCATACCTTCGCTTGGGTCAATTTCATTTCAGAATTTGCTTTTTCATTTTTGCTATTTTTGCTGAAGTTTCTGCAGCAGTCCTTTCTTCGCAGCATCACTTATAGCCCTTGGAGCGTGCGTTCCCTTATCGCGAGCCTCGTTGACGTCACAGGCACCAGAACACCAAGAGCAGCCATCGTCATCACAATGCTTGGTACCCGAGCCGCCCGGGAAGCTGGGCGATTCGGCCCTCGAGGAGCGCACTCGGCGGCGAGGGGCCAATTGACTAGGACGCAGGTACAGCCATTGTACACGAGGACATCATCCCCTCGGTCTCCGCCAAATGCGCAGCCAACAACAGGCACGAGAACAAGACCGGCCATCTCTAGACGGCTTCCCGCCAGTCTGGTGCTCACCCGCCAATTGTCTGGCAAGCCACTCCCACAGGCGAACTCAAAAGTCCTGAACTTCTGCTACCGCGCCGCTGCATGGTTTGGCGGTTCCATCCTCTTTCTCGGAATCGGCGTCGTCGGCTTCTTCCTCTACGATGCCTCGACCTATGCGTCGCACGCGAATCAGGCCGATCTCGCCATCTCGGCTCTCGCGCTCAATCCTCGCCGCGGCGGTCCGAAGAACCTTCCGATTCTCGAAATATCTCTGGACGATGAGGACAGCGAGGAGATGCGCCGGCAACAAGGGAAGCCTAGGCTGGTCATTCTGGGCGGCGGCTGGGGCGCCGTCTCGCTTCTGAAGGAACTGCAGCCCGACAACTACCACGTCACCGTCATCTCTCCGACCAACTACTTCCTCTTTACGCCAATGCTGCCATCCGCGACGGTCGGAACTCTCAGCTTGAGGTCGCTGGTGGAGCCCATCAGGAGGATCATCCACGGGGTGGGCGGCCACTTCGTCCGTGCCCGCGCCGAGGATGTCGATTTCTCCTCGCGCTTGGTGAGGTCTCTCAGACGGACTGCCACGGCAACGAGCAGAGGTTTTACGTCCCTTACGACAAGCTGGTGATCGCTGTAGGATCTGTCACCAATCCGCACGGCGTAAAGGGCCTGGAACACTGCCACTTCCTGAAAGACATCAACGATGCCCGGGAGATCCGCAACAAGCTCATCCAGAACTTGGAGCTTGCTTGCCTCCCGACTACTAACGACGAAGAGCGGAAGCGCCTCCTCCTTTGTTGTCAGCGGTGGTGGACCCACCGGTGTCGAGTTCGCTGCTGAGCTCTTCGATCTGCTCAACGAAGACCTGATCCAGCTCTTCCCTCGCCTCTTGCGCAACGAGATCTCCGTCCACCTCATCCAGAGCCGTGACCACATCCTCAACACCTACGACGAGACGCTCTCCAAGTACGCCGAGGACCGCTTCGCGCGCGACCAGGTCGAGGTCTTGGTCAATTCCCGCGTCAGCGAAGTCCGCCCCGACTCCATCATTTTCACCCAAAAAGACGAGAACGGCAATATAATCACCAAAGAACTCCCATGGGCTTCTGCCTCTGGTCGACCGGCGTCTCCCAAAACGAATTCTGCAAGCGCCTCGCCAAAAAGCTCGGCCCCGTCCAATCCAACCGCCACGCCCTCGAGACCGACACCCACCTCCGCCTCAACGGCACCCCGCTCGGCGACTCTACGCCATCGGCGACTGCGCGACCGTTCAAAAAACGTTGCCGACCACATCGTGACCTTCCTGCGCAGCCTCGCCTGGAAGCACGGCTCGGACCCGGAGAACCTCCAGCTTCGCTTCTCCGACTGGCGCAACGTCGCCGAGCAGGTCAAGAAGAAGTTCCCGCAGGCCGTGGGCCACCTCAAGCGGCTCGACAAGCTCTTTGCCGAGTACGACCGCGACCAGTCGGGCACCCTCGACTTTGGCGAGCTCCGCGAGCTGCTCAAGCAAATCGATAGCAAGCTGACCAGCCTGCCGGCTACGGCGCAGCGCGCGCACCAGCAGGGGCAGTACCTGGCGCACAAGTTCAACAAGTTGGCGCGCGCCACGCCTGGGCTAAAGGCCAACGATATTAGGGAGGGAGACCTGGATGCCGCGGTGTACAAGGCGTTTGAGTACAAGCATCTGGGGAGCTTGGCGTACATTGGAAATTCGGCCGTGTTCGATCTGGGCCGCGGCAGGGGGCTGGCGGGCGGGCTGTGGGCGGTGTATGCGTGGAGGAGTATCTACTTCGCGCAGAGCGTGAGTTTTCGGACGAGGGTGTTGATGGCGATGGATTGGGCGAAGCGGGGGTTGTTTGGGAGAGGTGAGTTGCTCCTGTGAACCTTTCGAGGTGTTGTTTTGGGCATTGGCTGACCGACTTACTTGTGTCAGATCTCATGAGCTATTGATGCAGAGTACCTATGAGATGCTGCGGAAATGTAGATGCTGATTTCTGCATAGCTGGTGTTGGACAGGCTGCTGGGTGGGTTGGGGTTTGAATGGCATCAGGTGAATGGACGCAATCGATGGTTCCGATCCAAGGCTCGGGTCGTTTACCCTTCCCGACAAGCTTTCCCTCGAGCATATGCATCTAGATTTCTAGACAGTGGCAGGAACACGCCGCGATATTCCTCCAGTTGACTTTGGTACTCCTCAGAACTCATCCCAAGCCACCAACGGCACAGCACAGAATTACGCCTTCCCCTCTTCCAACCTCGCATTACACCGCACTCTCCGTGCCCAACAACGAGTTGATCTTCACAAAGATGTCAATGGTCGTCCGCATCCCAAACGCAATATCACCGCACGAATCCCCTCCCCCGCAACATACTACACTCCGTAGTTTATCGCCGTCCCCTCCGCTACCGCCGCTCCTGCAGGCGGGGCCGTGACGTAGCCGGTTTCCCCCGGCGCGACAGGCGGGATGGTCGTGTCCCCTACTTCCGGGACCGCAGACACGTTGAATTCGCCGCCTTGCGGTGCCAGGCAGAGGGCGTGTTCTAAGGCGGCGTGGCTCGTAGTGCAGCAGGTTTAGTACAGTCCATGTAGACTCACTGGTTGAATTTCTTGATGGTGCTGGTTATGTTGTGTTCGATCGAACCGCATGTGTCACCGGGCTGGAGCTTGTGGACCACGGAATAGGAGGGAGAGAAACCACAGTGGTGCTGGGAGCGATGGGGCCGGGGTAGTTGAATATTGTGGCTGGATCAGTTATCGAGGTAGAGAGGGCGGCCGAGGCCAGGCTGTCGGCCTCGGCGATGCTGTCGCATGTGTAGATCCACACGTTCTTGCTCTGCTGCACCTCAAGCCTATGCTCTTGGCTGTCTGTGTCCAGACAGTCCGACTATAGTCCACGAACCAGCGAGAAGCCGCTAGGCGGACTGCGAAACAATTAGAGGCCTGGCAGCCGAGCAGCGCGTAGGTCTCCGTAAGCAGCTTGAGGACGCTTAGTACTAAAAGCCTGAATATATCGATAGTGCCAAGATCAGCGTCGTTAATATACGATAACGTTAACTATAGAAGAGGTAAACACGCTATTTTCCGTTTTATACTATCGGTGATTTTGCTATACGCTTGGCTGACACTGCTTTTGAGCATGTCTGAACGGAGCAAAATCTCCATTGTCATTTAAACGATAACCAGACTGCTGACCGGCGCCCCGTCAAAGAAGCTGTGGTTGTTGATATTTGCGATCCCAATTCGCTTGTATCTTCTGACGTTTCCTCCCCCTTCCTCAACAACGCCCACGTCTTGCGACTCTGCACCACCAACCTCCCGCAGCACCAGGGCGAGCTGGTCCTTGTCTGCGTTAGACCAGTTCTGGCTCTTCAACACCTCATATGCCAAGAGCAGGCTGACTCCTTGGGAACGTCAGCGGCATCATCGAACCGTGCCGGGCCCACAGAACGGGTAAAGGTGCCGTATTGCGTCTCGCTCTTAAATGACAAGGAGTAGAACGTTGGCTTTGCCCCGGCTCCCTCACATTCGGATGCGCCAATGTTGCTGTGCGAAGGCGTCCACGCACGCGCATGGATGGGCAGGCCCCGTCAACTCGATCTATTCTGGTACACGGAGTTCCGCCGCGAGTGTCGTGGAACTCAACGGCACCGTTCCCTTTTAGACACGACCAGGACGGAGCTAAATTGTCTGCCGGAAAGTCGAGTCCGCCGTCGGTGGCTGCAAACCACATTAGGGACAGCGGCAGCGGCTCGCCGGCTTGGACCCAATGGCCGAAGACATATGGCTGCCGTACAGTTCGTTTGAATTTGTTGACCAGTCCTTGCAGTGCGGGCAGTTTGTCGCTGGAAAAACTGAGGCCGCACTTCGAGTAAGCTCTCAGGATCTGTGCCCACAGAACTTCCGTCGGTACCACTGGTAGTCCTTTGACATTCGTCCGATGTTCCTCGTCATAGCGGAAGACTTTGCCGATTGCCGTGACGGACGCGTCCAATGTCTGCCTCAGGGAAGCAGCATGGTAACCGGCGCTGGCGGTGCCTCGGGGGTCGTGCTGCCACCCGTCTTCAGAGGTGACGTGCTGTCCGCATTCCCAGTACCACATATCGGCTGCAAAGTGAATTGTGCGCCGTGACAGGATTCTTTCCTGCAAAACCCAACCTCGTGTGTTGAGTTTTACCCGAGTGACGAAGGCGTCGAAGTCGCTATTTGCCTGATTAGTGAAATAGAAGTAGCCCGCTTGTGGTCTCCAGCAGCTGGCACGCGCACATAGATGGGGTCTTCCCTTCGTGCCTCAAGAAAGCCAGTCTTGCCGTCCTTCGCTCCGGCCGCAGCGATGTTGAGGTACGCCTTCTCATAGATATCACCCATCTTTTGCGACTCTGCCGTCCAGTCGTCCCGGTCGTCTTGTGATGATGCAGAAGGAATCGATCCAGAGGAACTGGATCCCCAGTTTCCTCGTCACGGCGATAGCGTCAGCATACGTCTTCGGGATCGCAGCCAAGTCGAAACCGTCAATCATCTGGGGAAGCCTTTGCGTCGTCGTGGCCACCCAACGCTGGCTGCCCCAGCAATGCGAGAGGGTAACGTAGTTCGCCCTGCGGGCGTGCGAGATGACAAGGCGTGGGCGCTGCTCTGCGCTCCCGACGTCGATGACTCGCGTAGGAAGTTCAGGCAGTTCATCCAGAGGCGACCCATCTACGCCCAGTCGGCACCTGGGATGGCTAGAGTTGCACTTGTCAATCACCCGTAATAGGCCTTCGAAAACGCCTCGGACCCTTGCTTGCTGAGGGGTCGGCGTGGGATGTACCGGCTCGCAGGGGACCCTGCCGGCTGTTAGCCAACTCTCGCCACAGCAGGTGAGGTACCTAACGGGCGACAATGAGGCACCTTTATCAGCAGCAACGTTGATTTGCCACGGGGAGCGGATATTGTATCCCTTTGTTTTCCCCTTGGTTCCGGATCGCTCGGTAATGGGTTCCAGGGTATTAACCCTCTTCTCGCCGTCTCTAAAGCCGTACCACTGCGGCTGCGGCTCTCCATAGCGGGCAAAAGGATCAATAGGACTATCAAACGTGGACAATCGGAGGCCGTCATGCGTCCCCGCGGTCTCGGACGGAGGACATAGCCCAGCGAGCTCGAGATGCCCGCTAGTGGAGGTGTTTGACAACGAGTAAATAAGAGAGCACAATGCACAAGAAGGGCTCGATGCTTCGACATCAGGAAATGACAGAGGCTGCGGGATGGAAAATTCAAAGAAATTTGGCACGCCGCAGCCACCTCCGCGGGGGTACGCTGGGATGGGTATGGCTTCAAGAAGCGCCTCCAGAGAAATTGCCCCGCAACTGGGGCACAAATGCCCAAGCTTCTTCGCCAACTCGCTCTTTTTGGGTTCAAAGTTCGGCGACGAAAGTTCAGGTTGGTGGTCGCGTGTTGCGGAGCTGTTGGAGTCCCGTCAGCGACCCCTCCACGACACCAATCAGCTTGCTTTTAACGTAAGCTGACAAGATTCCTAATGCACCAAACACGAATAGCAAGCGCCCACCGCTGCACGCGCGCAGCGAGCATTTTCCCACCTGCTTGACAAGGCACCTACGCAGTTGGTGAAGGTCGGGCCGTTCGAAAACAGGCCAGTTGTGAGAAGGGGTCGGGGCCTTTGGGGACGGGTAGCAAGTAGGGCGATTAGGTTTGAATCATCTCTTTCAGATCCGAGAAAAGAGAATAAGTCCAATCCCCAGACCCTTCAGTGGCTTCGCGGCGTAGGAAAATATGTCCATCGTCCTCAAACGCCCCAGCGCTCGAACCAAGCAGAAGGAATATATTCGATATACAGCCTTATCCATCCACGGTGAGTCGTTCCCTCCTCAACAACGGAAGAGCGCCGCACAGGAGCCATACATACGAGGACTCGTACAAGATGGCTCTATACTGGTTGCGCCGATGAAGTCAGCTCGCTCGTAAGGGTTCCAGGGTGCGCAAGAGCTACCCGTCTTTCCTCCCGGCTTACAAGGTGCCACGGTATTGTCTCATCAGGCAGTTCTGCTAGTGACCGAAGGGAGGACGTGATGATAACAAGGAAACCGCAGAAACCCAGAGTTGGAGCGGCGATGGAAGTCGGCAGCTCTTTCACGACCAATAGCCCGGCAAACCCCCCCTCAAAGACAGCGTCAAGCGGTTTGATGTTCTCCGGCTACTGCAAGCTGGGGGCAGTATATTTACAGGAGGTATTGGGTATGAAGGGTATACTGGCCCCTGCGAGGTCGTCGGGGAGCTTCAATTTTGTCGGAGTCGACGTCGGCAACTTCAAGAATAAAGCGGCGCGTAAACTCCTCGTTGACCGACCCGTCGGGTTTGTTCGCAGCTAGACGTTCAAAATGGATGAGATACTGCATTACCAACGCTTCAGCTTCTCGAACGCTGTTGCCAAGAAGGCATGGTCTCGGCGGAATGGGCGGTACGCAGGACTGAACCAGCCAGGTCAGCCAGGCCAGAGTATGCCCAAGTACCTGGAAATGTATCAATGCCAGAGAGACGGGAGCTCGCCAGTGTAACTCCAATGAACCGTTGGCGTACGTGAAGCCTTTCCGTTCGCAACGAGCCATCGGTTGGTTAAGCTCCCACATCCAGACCATCGCACTTGCATCCCTGATATTACGATAAACAGCCAAGCGGTCTTGTAACCGTGGTGACGGTCTAGGGAACGTTTCTTGGATTGACATGTTCAAGGATTGGGCCAGGAAACGTTTTTGGGGCATGGGAGTATGCTGGCTAAAGGCAGTCTGGGTATTGAAATGGGTGCATTTGAGGCAGTCGTGATGAAAAAACACAAAGGCTGCACCCTGGTTTGCCCCTCGCGCGTCGCCTCGGCGTGCGGGCTATAAGCATACACTGACATGAAAGACATTGAGGGATTGCACGAATACATTCTTGGATTCCCAGACAGCGGCAGCAGAGAAGAGCTGAGGAACGCAGCTGTCGCATAGTGAGCGCATAGTGACGCCTCGAAACCTGTATTTCGGCCATCCATACACCTATTAACTCCCTTAATCCAGCCTGAAATCCTTGTATGTCCACTTCTCGGTGACCTTGGTCTTTGCTGCTTCCTGAACGGAATCTTCCTCCGAGCCTCCATCTTGCCCCTGACCAGCATGCTGCGGTACCTGTCTTTGAGCAGGTTGCCCTCAGGCTTGAGCAACCTGAGCGAATCTTGCAACTCATCAGGCAGCACCAGCTCCAGGTCCTTCTCAGGGAGCTTGAACTTGCCCAATTGCCTTCGCCGCAGCTCCACATCGTCGCCCTCCTCGCTGGCGTCGCTCATCTCGACCTTCTCCAGCGCCATCTGTCGCTCCTTCTCCGCCACCTCGAGCGCGATCTGATTGATTCGCTCGGCCTGGGCATGCTTCTTCTTCATGGCCGCCTCGTGCTTCGCCTTGCGCTCCTCCTCCTTCCTCCGCTTGATCCTGTTCCTCTCGGCCTGCGTCTTCCGCCGTGGCTTCTTGGCCTTGACGCTCAGCTCCTCCCCGCGCTCTCAAACCCTTCCCATGCGGAATCGTCCTCCCACTCGGAAAGGTCCGCCCTCGCCTCGGCTGCTTCCGCCTCCGCTGCTGACCGCGCGGCCGCCTCCAGCTTGATGCGCTCAGCCTCGAGGGCCTCGAGCCGCTTGCGCTCTGCCTCCACCGCCTTTTCGCTCTCCTCGATCAGCCGCTCCTGGTAGTCGTTGAAGGCAGGGTTGTAGCTGTGGCCGCCCTTGGGCTTGGGTACCGCAGGTATGGCCTTTCCATTGGCTGCTAGCGAGATAGGCTGCTGCTCTAGCGTCTTGGGCTTCTTCTTCTTCTCGGCCTTGGGGATGAACGAGAACTGCTCCTCTACCTTGGGATCCTCCTTCGGCTCGGCCCAGACGTCGTATTCCGCATCTACCACCGCCACCGTCTGCTGGTGGTGCCCGTCGGCGACCTTCTTTATCCTCGTGAGCTCCTTGTGCGTGACATAGTTGGTGCGTTGCCTCTTGACGGGGAGGATGCCGTCGGTTGTCTTGTCGCCGGCGCGCTTGCGAGCAGTAACAGCGGGTACTGCCGAACGCTGCGCGATGATTTCGTCGGCCTTGAGGCCCTTCTTGACGTGCTTGTTGAAACGCTTCGGAAGTTCGGCGTCGCCCTCAACGTCGATAGTGAACAGCTCGTCTGATGCCCTCTCAGCAATGACTCCTCTGAGCGAGCGTTAGTCCCCTCGCTTCCGGATAAAATCGAAGACTCGACGTACCCCTTGATTATCTGGTCGTTGAGCTCCTCAAGGCCCTGTTGCACCTCCGAGATGTCGACATTCTTGCGCCACGCCTTCTTGCCTTTCCTCGAAGGCTGCTTGTACTGCTGGGGGGCATTTGGATTGCCCGATAGTGGCTTTAAAACGGGCATCGTGTGTGGCTCTGGGACTTCAAGCGCTGGCGAGCAGTGTTTTGACTCTTTGCTGTCCCTCGCGTCTGACACTCGGAGTCGACCGCTGGTCCTGGGCAACAAATGGTGGGGTCTTCCAAAATTTCAGGCCCAGGATAGATAAGATAACGATGGATACGCACCGACCAGTGCACGCCATTGGCTGCACACTGGCAGGCGCTGTGTGGAATGACGGCCGCCAAGAGCTGATCCAATGCCCCTTTTCGTGGTGGCCCCGGAGTCAGGCGGGTTGCCTGCCAGGTGCCAGAACCGATCGATTTCCCGTCACAAGGAACCGCGACTTCAACCTGCCTCATCGTTTGCGCCAGCCCGAGCAGAAGAATACTTGGCCTTAGAAGGGTTCTTTTGTTAAGCGGACTACTATCTGCATTCGACGGCGAGTCCGGCGCTGTATTTTTTCGAGAATATCGCCACGGAGCCCCTCTTGCACATCCCTTGACAGCCACCACACGCCCGACCACCAAACACTTCAACTCAGTCCCCACCATGGCGCAAGCAGGAGCCAGCGGGTCCTACAACAACCCGCTGAAGAAGTTCAAGTGAGGGCGTTCTGACAGAGCCCGCCGCTGGACCAACGGGCTAACCTTTGCGGCAGACTCGTCTTCCTCGGCGAACAGAGCGGTATGCCACCACCTGGCAGCCACCAGGCAACAAAGAACCATGTTTGCTAATTCCACCTGCGACAACAGTCGGCAAGACGTCTCATCACACGCTTCATGTACGACTCGTTCGACAACATGTACCAGGCCACGATCGGCATCGACTTCCTCTCCAAGGCAAGCCCGACGAACGACTGACCACACCGCACGAAGCGCTGACAGTCGGCCAGACGATGTACTCGAAGACAGGACCGTGCGGTTACAGCTCTGGGACACAGCCGGCCAGGAAAGATTTAGGAGCTTGATCCCGTCCTACATCCGAGACTCGAGCGTGGCGGTGGTGGTCTACGACATCTCAAGTGCGTCCCGACAGCCCACCTAGCTCTTCAACCTCCTCCGCACTAACACATATCAACCTAGACGCAAAGAGCTTCCAAAACACAAGGAAATGGATCGATGACGTGCGCGCAGAGCGGGGGAACGATGTCATCATCGTTTTGGTGGGCAACAAGACGGATCTGAACGACAAGCGCGAGGTGACGACGCAGCAGGCGAGGAGGAGGCGAAGCGCAACAACCTCATGTTCGTCGAGACGAGCGCCAAGCTCGGCCACAACGTCAAGACGCTCTTCAAGAGGATAGCCAGGCTCTGCCGGGCATGGAGGGCACCGACGCCGCCGCCCAAGCGTCCAGCCAGATGATCGACGTCAAGACGCCCGCCGCCCCGCCGCAGCAGGAGGGGTGCGCATGCTAGAGGTTGAACGTGGAAGGATGGAGATACACCGTATTTCGCTGAGATTGAGGCTCAACTTGCAGTGGGAAGGGAAGAATTTGGGTTTTTGGGGGGGTGGGGGAAGAGGACATGGCGGGTTGGTCTGCATCAGCGTTTGTATGAATCGATCTATAATACGTACTTGATAATCGCTTTGGCGTCGTCTACCTTCAACATCGAAGCTTGTTGTTCAAGTTGCCCAAGACGGCTGGCCAAACGGTACAGTTGGGGGGGCTTGATTGGACTGTCAAGAATGGCATCTGAAACCCTCATGATCCCGATAACCAGCAAATATATTTTCCCATCCGCTCAGTCTTAACATATCCGGATACCTAGCTAATCACATGCCACAAAATATGACAATTCCTCCAATTAACGCCGATTTCGCGGTGCCCCAACCGATGGTGTCTATGAGTGAGCACTGCGAGCCAAGGACTTGCGTCCGACTAAGCCAGGACCACGTCGCAGCATTGCCGCTCTGGGCTTGCTCTTTGGGTATGGTGTTGGATGATGTTGCCTCCTCTCGCGGGTTTCTTTGATGAAACGCGTATCGAAACCAACGATGCGTCTCCGGCACTCGACCTCCAAAAGAAACCGAAACCGAGAATGGGGCTGTCATAGGACGCATGTTCCACTCATCAACGATAATCCCCTCAATCTGTGTCCATCTCGTCGTCGTCCTCTCCTTGTCGTCCACATCCTCGTCGATATGCCCGCCCGTCGACTCGGTAATCTCCTCACGCCACCGTCCGTCCGCACCCGCAGCCTGCGCACCTCGCCGCCAAACGCCTTGCTCTTCTTGCTCGTCCGCAGGTTGGCCAGCTCCTCGCGCTCGAGCTCCTCGACGTCCACGCCGCGCTCGGCAGCCAGCTCGGCCAGGCGCCTCTTCTCGGAGCCGCGCAGGCGCGGGAGCAGGTGCTCGTTCTCGGCGACGAGCTTGCGGGCGGCGGCGACCTCGCGGGCGCGCTTCCCCGCCATGCGCTTCTTGTAGAAGACGCGTTCGCGGCGGGCGCGAATCTCGGAGATGCGCTCCATGGCCTTGAGCGTCTTGGCGAAGAGCTCGCGGTCGTAGCGCACGGGCACGTTGCGCCGGGCGGCAAACTGCAGCGTGCTGTCCACCACCATCTCCTTGCCCGCGTTCTTGCGGTACGCCTTGGTCCACTTGAGCTTGCGCGGGTTGCGCTTCATTTTGAAGTTCTTGTGGCACTTGGAGCGGCAGAAGCGGAAGGATTTGCCTGCGCGAGCGAGGAAGGGTCAGTCACTAGGGCGTCGACTTGGGAAGAAAGGCACGAGAAAAGGGACGGACCATCGTTCCGCATGAACGTAATGCCCTTACTGGGCCACGCGGGCCGCCCGCAGAAAAAGCAGTTCTCGACACGCATCTTGAGGCTCGGAACCGGAGGTTGTCGTCGAGGGTTGCCGAGGGGTCTGTTGTTTGAAATGCACAACCACGGACTGGGGCTGGTGCAGTCTTGACCGTCCCCGAGAAAAAAATTGACCGCCTTCGAAGGGTGGGAGAGAAAAAAGTGGGGGCGGGGAGCAATCACTTATGGGAAGCCGCGATAACAAAAGAATTCAAGGGTTAGGGTTTGAAGCCATTCACTTTCGTCTTGAGAAGCCTTCGGTTCCAGCCAACCAGGCCAAGCGGTTTGATCAAACGCATTCTGCCTGAGGCTCGTTTCTTCATAGATTCCAGTTGACAAATAAATTCATGACGTTGGCAGTTTGTGCCGTTGAGTCCACGTCGACTCGACCAGATAGCGTCTCTCAAATCTCCAGGTCCCCAGAGCCACTTCCTTGTGGTTGTTGACATCCCTAAATGTGTTTATTTCCACTCAGCGACGCAGCTTGAAGGATTTGATCTGCTAAGTCGTAGCCAGCCCGAACCACTTGCTAGTCATTACCGCGTAACTACCATGACTATATACATTTGGAGGGGACATCGTGTTCCACTCCGGGCCTTGCAGGTGTCAGTGGTTCCGGAAATCGTATGCCAAGCCGCACGAACTTCCAGAACGAGAAGCATCTCACGAGACCAGAATCTCCAAGGACACATGGCTCTGCGAGACTACAGACTACTCCTCCACAATTTCGACGATATCGAGCTTGGGACGTCCTAAGGGAGGCGTTCCAATATTGTGGATCTGTGTCACGATGATGGAGAGCAAACAATGGCAGGGGCAAACCTTACCACAGTACGCACTTGGGATTCTGGCTGTTCCTCCACGGAAAAAGTCTCCATATCCAATTGACTGTGAACTTTCCCCGGAAATGGTTCGAAGTCGCCCATTCTTGACCCTGGGGCTGATGGCATGACATCCGAGCCAAGAACTTCCGACATTGACCACGGTTCGGAGGTTATGGTTGCTTTTCCAGGTCGCTCGAGACCTTCGACCGGGGCTGTTGGTGATTGTTTGCTCCACCAGATCCACTTCAACGCGGGGTGGAGTCCGGGGAAAGTGGAGCTTCAAGACAATGGGATCCACTGGCCCCTGTCCTTGGGGACTAGCACGAGACCAAGAAACGAGCCTGGATGGATCCGAATATCAATATCATCAATATCGGACTTGAACTTCAGTCGAGGAGATGGTTCTCCTTCATCCCAAAATGCGGGAAGGGCTGGACAGCCCTTAGTCGCTCAGTGTGGTCAATTGGACCCTTAGGGCAGTTTGCCCTAGCTGCAACGCCCTCTGCTTCCTGCAGACGAACGCGCACCGACGATGGACAGCAAGAGGTCAGGCCCGAGTCACGAAGAGGACAAAGCTCAAGAACGAGAAGCAAGCTGCATGATCGCAGGGTGACGTGAAGTCCATACCTGATTGGCGCTGGGTTACGGCGCCGTCTACCCCGCTCTGAAACTGGCCACCTCTGCTCTGGTCTGGGCCTTGCAGCCGTGCTGGGAGGAAGCTGCCTCCCTGTCCTGGAGAGGTTGTTTCTGCTTCGGGCAGGGCCAGGCAGCTCGCTCCAGTTGTCGGCAGCTGGATGGAGGCGTCTCAACCAGCGCCATCCGTGTGGTTGCCCGTCCATCCATCCAGAATAAAGGGGCGGCCTATCCCCTCTTCTCTCCTCCTCTTTGTGTGACACCAGCTTCCCACTCAATACTTGCCGCCACAACACCCATCAACAACCGCCAATCCGATTTCCAATCATTAAGACAAACTTTCTGTCATCAGATCCTGCCATCTCCGGCATCAAAGCACGGTTGAAGACCATTGAACTTTCCCCTTGAGAGGTACGCAGCACTCTGGTATTGTTTTTGGCACGTAAGCTGCATACCGCATTGTTTCATTCAGCACTGTCACGTACTCTGTCCCTGCGCCACCTGCCTTCCCCGCACTTTCATCGGTCACCACACCCTCCCTGAGCTCCTCTACATAGAACTACAGCAACAAGTATTAACCAAGAACACCAACCATCATCAAACCGCCAACATGCCCGTCCGCATTCCCGCTGCCACCCGCACCGAGATTGTCACCATGGGTGCCGCCGGCGTCACCGGGTTCGCGCCCTTCTATCTGATGGCGCCCGGCGCCGACGAGCGCCTCTCCAAGCAGACGCATAAGTGGGCGCCGCGCTGGGAGCGCAACATCACGATGTTTCGCAACCCTGTCGAGCGCGGCGTCCAGCGCGTCTCGCCGCCCATTGAGCGGGCCGTTCAGCGGATCGAGCACCGCCTCCCGCTCGAGAGGGCGGCCAAGGGCGTCGAGGAAGCATCAAGAAGAACTTGGACAGGCTGGGCGTCAAGCACTCCTGAGTGAATCATTGATGACTTCGCGGAGGATTGAAGCAACATGGACATGCAGGACTTGGGAGAGCATTGTCGTCAAGCCAGCCTGGTTTCTCATCATCGTCATCCTGTACATAATACCCAGAACCACGCCAAGGGTTCCCGGTTTATTGTCGTTGGGTTGCAGGATCTTGAAGGAAACGGGGATAGGAGGTTCTTTCACACTGTCACTCGTGGCTGGTCGTCCTCGACCGGCCTAGAGACGCCGCATCGACGCAGCATTACATGTCGACACGATTATTAGTGTCGTTAGGTTAGCGGTCTCATACCTCGGCGTCAGCCAAGCGAATAAACATCGCTTCGTGGCATAATTCATCATTCCTCTTGTCGTGCTGGTTTTGTACCAATCTTCTGGACTGCTCCCGCTTACCCCACACACAATCAGGGAAACTTGGTGCTATAGATAATTACATTGCGACCAAGACGTTGGTGATTGCTCCAGATTCCTGGCTTGTATTCCCTCATGAACATTGCTATCCACCACGGAGCGAAGAATGAACCCACTGTGTCATTTCCTCGTCCTCTAGAAAACGCAACACACTGTTAATTTATCGTCGACAAGTCAAGATATTAGGTGAGAATATTGGCTCGTCTGGGTATACTAAAGAACCCCTTGGGAAATTGGTGCGGAGGAAGAATGCAGCTAGGAAAGAGATGCATGTGCCAAACTGCCAAAACAAAGTTAACAACGTTACAAACGAAGGAGTCAAAAAAGCTGGGTGTTGTTGTAAGAATCATTGCTAGACACCGTCAAGGACCCTTGCAAATTCAAACACCTAGGGAGTACATCGACGCCACTTAGGTTATCTTATCTTCGGTGCTTAGCAGCACAGAACCAGCTTGAAAGAGGTGTCTGTTCTTCCCTTGGAGTTGTTGGTATCCCGCTGAGCGCAGCACATTTTCCAGCGTGCATGATGACAGGCGGATATCAGTATTAGATCGCATTTTCTCCCTCATAACATTAGAGATGCTTGAAAAACATCTTATCTTCACCAGATTTCGGCCTCATGCTTTCTCCAAGTACGAGATGTAGTACAACTTGCGGGTGTCGAAGGTAAAGGTTTGACCGAATAACCCCACGATACGTAGTAAAGAATTCGATTGGTATTACAACTACATCGAAATGTGGAATAGTTAGCGATCAAGTCTAACCTCTAGGATCCGTCCTTGCTGATCAGGAGCATCAGGAGGTTTCTCAGAGCGGGGGGTAGTTGTCTCCCCAGCCTCGACAAGCGGCGAAGAGCGATTCCTCATGTCCCGAGAAAGCACAAGGCTAGTAACTCTGGAAGCTCCTAAACCCTTAACGCTCATTTTTTTCTTTCAACCTCTTTATTGTAGGGCCCTCCTCTGAGCCCTTATTCCAGGGGGCAGGTAAGGTGTAAGTGGACACGAGCCAATCATTGCGTTTAACGGTTCGAAAAGTGGGGCACCACTGCAGACTGCTAGCGCCACTAGGGACAGGTGTTCGCCAGCTGTAGCCGGCGCTTGACGGGAACGCTAAACAAGGTGCTTATGGTGGCATTCGGCCCCAGCCCGCCACTTCGGGCCAACCATCCGGTAGCCGAATTCTCCTCTGACGTAGTTTACCTCGAATTTCATGGCATTCGCAGCGAACGAGGACGATTGCGACGGTGAACACGGTGCCGCGGGATGTTGCTTCCGCCAACGACAGTCCGTGAACCCCTTTTCCTCTCCTGAAACCCGTTCCCGCCCACCAACCAATGGCGGTGTTCCTGTTCCTGGATTTGCGTCGTCGCGGCCCCGCCCCGCCGCATTCAAAGATCTTGGCCGTGTGCCGACGCATCCGAGGCCGCCCAAAGAGCACAAGAGTGGTGACCCAGCCAAGGTCGCTCCACAGGGTCTTGTTGGTAAAAACAGGCGACCTGCAACACGTGCCTGAAATGCCTTTGGCTGCAGGGACACCCAACTTCCATCGAACACCACTGATCGAACTGTCAAGATGCCGTCGACGTCAAGGTCATGGCTTCGGGTGCCGCGTCCCAAGGTCCGTAACCTCCCCCTCAAACACTCACACCCCTCTCCCAGGCCCAAAAGAAAAAGGAATCAGACCTTCTGCAAGATCACCAAGCTGACAATCAATCCCCTTTGGGGCTCACAGTCCTTCCTCGGCCTCCTCTCGCTGCAGACGGGTACGGAGCTCATCTGCGTCGCGCTTATCTTCAACAAGGCTACGGGTTTCTACGGCATGCTCACGCTCTTCACCGGCTACGCCCTGTCCGCCCTGCAAGCCACGACCTACCTCGGCTCGCTGCTCGTGCTCGCCGCCCTCGCGCTGTGCGTCCCACACATCCGCAAGCGCAGCCCCCTGCAGAACCTCGCGCTCGCCTGGGTATACGCGATCGAACGGTGGTCAGCGCCGCCTATACGGCGGCCTTTGCCGCGGCGTGGTATGTGCAGGCGGTGGGTGATGCGACGGGCTCGGCGGGGAAGCAGGAGGAGGATGTCGCAGCGGGAAATGGGCGGTGGCGGAGCGTGGTTATGATAAGCCGCATAAGGCCCAGGGCGCTGGGGTGCAGGAGACGGCGGCGAGCATGGTGTTGATTATTGGGTTTACGCTCGTGCGGGTGTACTTTGCGCTGGTGATCATGGCGTATGCGCGCATGGTGTTGTTGCACTTTGTGGACGAGCGGATGCCCGAGGCCGAGGAGGTGTCGGATGTGTCGCAGGATCCGTTTGCGGTGGGTGCGCCGCTTGGCGAGGGGTGAAGGGCAAGCTGGGGCGAGCCATGGTCTCGGTTGGGAGGGGGTATTGGCTCGGTGGCAAGAAGGAGGACGAGGAATGGGCGAGGGCGGTGAACTCCAAGTTCAGGAGCAGCAGGAAGTGATGGGAAGGGAAGGGAAATATGCCGCAGTGGGCGGGGGTAGCGGCTGAAGCAGCACGTGGTCAGCGACCGATCCGATGGGGAGCATGGATGGGAGGGATTGCATAGCATGCGGCGTTCTTCTGCATTGGACTTGTGTTGTTGTCATTCATGAGCGGTGGCGTAGAGGATAGAGCGTCTGACCTACACCTAATACCCCAGTCAGTTTTCTCTATGCCGAGTTCTTGGGAGATGTGGATGGTCTGGATGTTTGAAGGGTTGGTTGACTAAACAGCCGGCCTCGGTGGATGCATGTGGCGTGCATCATCCCGCGGGATAGTTGAGGAAGAGCCTAGTCAACTCACCTCACAGGAACAGCGCCATTGCTGGGGACCGCCTTGTCGTCCGATAACTATCACGAGGACTGCAGGCCTCAAGTCGAGGAGCTTGGAGGTCGAGAATCACTACTCTTTGCAACTACCCCACTTAACAAAACTCACCGTCCACACCACCACTTGCTGTTAGAGGCCCTTCGACTCCAATCCGCAAGCCATATCACGCAACAAACTGGCGGAGAACCGACGAGCCATGACAAAGCAGGCATGAAATCCCACGCGTGCAATTCGTCCGGAAGATCTGGGGGTTCTGGGCAAACCCGGGATGTGAGGCGCTAGGGCGATCACGCAATCGCTCACTTCAAGCAGCCGCTTACCATTCAGACAAATTTGGGACGACTGCGGGGCCGATATAGGGACCTGAATTGATGTGCCACGGCTGTCGGGAGCAACATAAAGACGCAGGGTCCTGGACGGAAAAAAAACATCTGGGGGGTTTGGTTTGTGATGCTGCACTCTTCTTCGCCAATCCAATTCTGCACATCGATCAGAGGTTGAAGATGGCAGAAGCATTTTCCAAGACCAGGCTAAGCACGCCTGAACAGGCCGGTAAGCTGCCCTGCTGTTCCCCGGCTTGTCAACGCCAGGCACTGCCTTGTCGCAGGCGCAATGCCCCGCAATCGCTCCCGTTCATTGGAATTGGCGTCGACATCATCGACATTGCCGGCGAAGCTGCTGAGTTCAAAATCGCACGAGTGTGCAGAGATTCCGCGCAGGATGCATCTTTCGGTTTTCTTCTATAGTAGCTGACAATTGATTTGCATGCAGTCGCTGCCATCGCGTACCTGTCGAGCGACGTGGTTGTCTCGGTGCAGCCATCGCTAGCCTCCGATTCGGAGTTCTCGAGCACCCTGAAGCAGCTCGCCGCAAAGAGGACGCCCGGCTTGGTCGCAAAGTCCAGTGATGCCGTGCCCGAGATCCAGTCCGTGAGGCACAACACCGACCCCCTCCTCTCCGTCTTCACGCCCATCCGCTCTGGGCGGCTCGTCTCGGTAACGACAACATCCTCCATCCTCCTCCCTTCGGTGGCCCATCTCTACAAGCTCGCAAACTTTCCCGTGGTCATCCATGTGGCTCTCACTCCCAGGAGCTTCCCCGACTACTCCGCCATCACCTCGATTCGCAACTCGGGGTGGACATTCCTCCAGTCATGGTCGTTACAGGAGGCCCATGACATTGCCCTGACGGCACATGCCCTGGCAATCCGCTCTGGCAAGGGCGTCATCCACTTCTTCGACCCCAGCTCCAGCGCGGGAGGAGGCCATTGACGTCGCCAGCCTCGATGTCATCCGCAGTGTTCTGAACCTGGACAACGTGCGGAGGTTCCAGTCCGCGCCGATCTCTGGCACCAGCATCTACGCGGACGACGGCCGCGTGGCCGTCGTCTCGGACCAGCCCGAGCCTCTGGCAACAACAGCAGCAGCTCCTGTTCCCAGCGTGCCGGCCAGCGTGCACCCCCTTCCCCTACCATCACTTCCCAGTCGTCCATCAAGTCCAGCCAGCAGAGCGCTGCGACCACACCAGCCATTGCCTCGGCCGCGACTACAATCGAGCCCACGGCGCCTATCGTCTCGTCAGAAGACATCTACAGATACGTGACGTCTATCTGGTCCCAGATCAACAGCCTCGTCGGAAGGCAATACACCGCTTTTGAGTGGAGGGGAGCGCCCAAGGCCGAGAGCTGCCTCTTCCTCTTCGGATCCGAGGTGGCCCTCTTCTCAGATGCCATTGCCAACGCGCAGGCGGACGTCTCCTTTGCCAATGCTGGACTCATCATCCCGAGGCTGTACCGGCCGTGGCTCGGCGCAAAGCTGCTCGAGGCGCTGCCTAGGTCAGTCAAGAAGGTCGCCGTTCTTGAGCAGGTGTCGAGGAAGACGACCAAGTGGGGCCCTGTCCTGATCGACGTCCTCCAGTCGGTCAAGGGCGCCGTTGGTGGTGTCGAGACCATCGTCGGTCATCAGCTGGGCTACATCTCCAACGAAACGGTCCAGCAAGCCCTTCGTGGCGTCTTCCAGAACCTGAACTCTGACAAGCCGGTCCAGAACCTGGAGGTTGGCGAACGGGAAGCGCCCGAGCAGGCTTCCGAGTACGGCCTCGAGAAGCCAAAACTCGAGACTGCCTACACCAAGATCCTCGACCAACTCTTTGGCACCAGGGCATACATTGCGAACTCTCTCGAGTCGGACAATGCCGGCGTCTCAACCACCATCTCCGCCACTCCGGAATTCGGCTTTGGGTCGCTTCTCGCCCGCAAGGAGCGGAGGCAGAGGTTCGTTGCCGAGGTCAAGGAGGCCGCCAGCTCGGGCCAGTTCCAGACTGAAGAACCCAAGCAGGCGCTGGCGAAGTGGGTTGCTAACGCGGACGACGTCAAGAAGTCCGAGGAGGCTGCCGAGGATGCCGTCTCCAGGCTCTCCACCGACGGCTCCCAGGTCTCCAAGTCGCTGCTGGAGAATAAGCACTTCTTTCACAAGCAGTCGCTGTGGCTGGTCGGATCTGACGCCTGGGCGTACGACCTCGGCAATTCGGGTGTCCACCACGTTCTTGCTTCCGGCGAGAACGTCAACCTGCTGATCATCGACTCAACTCCCTACTCTGAGCGCGCCGCTGCCGACGCCAACCGCCGGAAGAAGGACATCGGCCTCTACGCCATGAACTTCGGCAACGCTTACGTCGCGTCGACGGCTGTCTACAGCTCCTACACCCAAGTCTTGCAAGCCATGGACGAGGCGGACAAGTTCAACGGTCCTTCGATCGTCTTGGCCTATCTTCCCTACTTTGGCGAGCATGACTCTCCCCTCACAGTCCTCCAGGAGACCAAGAAGGCCGTCGACCTCGGCTACTGGCCGCTGTACCGGTGGAACCCGGAGAACGAGAAGAAGGGCGAGCCCAACTTCTCCCTGGATTCGGAGCGCATCAAGAAGGAGCTGAAGGAGTTCCTCGACCGGGACAACCGGCTCACGCAGCTGATGCGGAGCGAGCCCAAGTTTGGCGGTGTCCTGTCTGAGGACTTCGGCACCGAGATCCGGGCGCAGCAGAAGAAGCGTGCCAAGGATGCCTACAACCAGCTGCTCGAGGGCCTGTTTGGCGCGCCGCTTACCATCTTGTTTGGTTCGGACAACGGCAACGCGCAATCTCTCGCCAAGCGGTTGGGCACCCGCGGCAGGGCTCGTGGCCTGAAGACCACCGTCATGGCCATGGAGGACTACCCCGTTGAGGACCTGCCGAATGAGGAGAACATTGTCATCATCACGTCCACGGCCGGCCAGGGTGAGTTCCCGCAGAATGGCAAGCCGTTCTGGGACGCCATCAAGGATAACACCGAGCTCGACCTGGCGGGAGTCAAGTTCTCCGTCTTCGGGCTCGGCGACAGCCACTACTGGCCGCGGAAGGAGGACCGGGTGTACTACAACAAGCCCGGCAAGGACCTCGACAGACTGCTGGCCAACTTTGGCGCGACCCGCCTTGCCCCAATCGGTCTGGGCGACGACCAAGATCCGGATGGATACCAGACGGGTTACGCGGAGTGGGAGCCCAAGCTGTGGGAGGCGCTTGGCGTGGCGAACGTCGAGGGTCTGCCAGAGGAGCCGCCCCCGATCACCAACGAGGACATCAAGATCGCGTCGAACTACTTGCGTGGCACTATTGCCGAGGAGCTCCTGGACACTTCTACTGGCGCTATCTCGGCGGCCAACCAGCAGCTGACCAAGTTCCACGGCACGTACATGCAGGACGACCGCGACATCCGCGACGAGCGCAAGGCCCAGGGCCTGGAGCCAGCCTACTCGTTCATGATCCGCTGCAGACTGCCCGGCGGTGTGTCGACAGCGAAGCAGTGGATCCAGATGGACGACATCAGCACGCAGCTGGGCAACGAGACGATGAAGCTCACCACACGCCAGACATTCCAGTTCCATGGCGTCGTCAAGGGCAAGCTCAAGCCGGCCATGCAGGCCATCAACCGGGCCCTCATGACCACTATCGCGGCGTGCGGCGACGTCAACCGCAACGTCATGTGCAGCCCGCTGCCCTCGCAGTCCAAGTACCACCGCCAGGTGTACGCCTGCTCCAAGCGGATTAGCGACCACCTGCTGCCGGCAACGACGGCGTACCACGAGATCTGGCTCACGGACGATAACGACAAGAAGACGCAGGTCGCCGGAGATGCGGTGCAGGACTTTGAGCCGCTCTACGGCCCGACCTACCTCCCGCGTAAGTTCAAGATCTCGATCGCTATCCCGCCGTACAACGACGTGGACGTCTACGCGCACGACATCGGCCTCATCGCCATCAAGGGCAGCGACGGCCAGCTCGAGGGCTTCAACCTGCTCGCGGCGGCGGCATGGGCGCCACGCACAACAACAAGAAGACGTACCCGCAGGTGGGCCGCATGCTCGGCTTCGTCAAGGCCGAGGATGTGCACATCGCCTGTGAGAAGGTGATGCTTGTGCAGCGCGACTTTGGCGACCGCAAGAACCGCAAGCATGCCCGCCTCAAGTACACCATTGACGACATGGGTGTGGACGTGTTCAAGGCCAAGGTGGAAGAGTACTGGGGCGCGACCTTCACCCCTGCGCGGGCTTTCCACTTCGACAGCAACGTCGACACCTTCGGCTGGACCAAGGACGAGACGGGCATGAACCACTTCACCATGTTCATCGAGAACGGCCGCATCGAAGACACAGCTGACTTCCGCATGAAGACGGGCCTGCGTGAGATCGCCAAGGTCCACAAGGGCGAGTTCCGCCTCACGCCCAACCAGCACCTGATTCTCAGCAACGTGGCCGACGAGGACGTCGACCAGATCAAAGCCCTCCTGGCGCAATACAAGCTCGACAACCTGCATCACTCGGCGCTGCGCCTCAGCTCGTCAGCCTGCGTCGCCTTCCCCACTTGCGGCCTCGCCATGGCCGAGTCGGAGCGCTACCTGCCCGTGCTCATCTCCAAGTTGGAGGCGTGCCTGGAAGAGAACGGCCTGCGCCAGGACTCGATTGTTATGCGCATGACGGGGTGCCCGAACGGCTGTGCCAGGCCGTGGCTGGCCGAGGTCGCGTTTGTGGGCAAGGCGTATGGCGCGTACAACATGTACCTGGGCGGCGGGTACCATGGGCAGAGGCTGAATAAGCTGTATCGGTCGAGTATCAAGGAGGAGGAGGATTTTGGAGATTATGAGGGGCCTGCTCAAGAGGTATGCGAAGGAGAGGGAGGGGTGAGAGGTTTGGCGACTGGACGATTCGGGCGGGGATTATCAAGGAGACGAGAGAGGGAAGGGACTTCCATGAGGGGGTGAGTTGACCTATCCCGTTCGCTTGAGACTGTGTTGTGTTGATGTTGTGATGGTTGCTAACTGATGTCTCTCTGCAGGTTGCCGAAGACGAGTCGGACGAGGAGTGAAGCTGAGCAATTACGGAAATGGAAGCGGGAGTTTGTAGATTAATTCGCGGGCGCATACATATTTTTTTTTTTTTTTTTTTGGCGTCAAAAATTTACTGCATGTATCCATCTCTGCATCTCGCTTCTTCTGGGAATATTGTTGGCGATCTGATACGCGCGTACGCAATATTGCCGCGGTGCCCCAGTAGATGGTGTGGGTGTTGACACAAAATCGACCCGAGACGACGCCTGTCTTGAAAAGTGCGACGATCGACCTTGGCGTTGACTGCCTTGTGGAGAGGTGGGACAGTGCAGCCGGGTTTCAGGTGCCTTGCGCGGTTGCTGTAGCAACGCCAGGAACTGGAAAGGACCCAAACATCCGCCAGCGCAGGAACCCCTCCGTAATCCGACACCTCACTTTACCATCTGCTGATCTGGTCTCCACGATAACGTTAGTTTCCCTTAGCTCGCGTCTTTTCTCCGCTCAGACTCGGACGAGTGACGCGACCGTTGCTTGAGCTGAGACTTGCGCGCAACACGGACACACACGTCTGGCATTCCTCTATCTCTCTCGCTCACAGCCCGCGCGACCATCGCAATAACTAATTAATTCTTCAACGCACCCCAGTCAACTGACTCGAGTTGCGCGACTGTCTCAGAGACACATCAAGTCCCCTGCGGCATCGCCGCCACCGCAGCAGCCACCATGGACGGCCGACGCTCGCCCACCCGACCGCCGCCCGAGTACACACTTCCGCCCTACGGCGAGATAGAGGACTCGACGCCCACTGGCACGCCTGGCCACCATGGATCTGCCGTGCGCCTGTTGACCTCGATGGAGGACTCGTCCTATGACCCGCGGCCGTATGTCCTACCCGCAGTTCCCCCCCCCTCTCTTCTCTCCCTCCCCAAACCAAAACTCCCCCAGCCCGTGTACCTGCCTCGCGAGCACACGACGTCCGAGATGCTCCACGCTCTCGGGACGACGCGGCCAGAGAGTTTAGCAACAACAATATCAGACAGGAACAAGAACAACGTCGCTTCTGCCAGCATCCCCGCTCCCACGGGCCCGAGGAGGAAGTCCTCTGCTGCAGAAGAGACCATGGCCAACGGCGGTACAGTCAGCAGGTCCTCGACCGTGAGGCTGCAGCGGAAGAGACTGCCAGAACCACCTGCACCAGTGGCAATCGCAGAGAGCTTGCCCGTCATTCCAGAGGGACCATCCCCGAGGAAGCAGGCGCGGTTCCAAGCTCGATGCGAGTCCGAGTCTCCTAAGGAAGAACCAGTCAAAACCAAGGCAAGCAGCAGCTCACACGAGAACAAACTCAGGAGCCGAAATAGATACCAGTACGAGCCGTCGCTCGATTCGAGACAGTCGATTCTCGATCCGCCGCCCATGCCGCCGCCGGATGCCTCATTCGTAACCTATAACCCGGTCATGGACGGCGGATCACCCGCTCGGCCGTGGACTCCGTCAAGCGTCTCGGATTACGGTCGACGTCCGCCGCCAGTCAGCACCAGATACGAGCCCGCAGATATCAACGGCAGTCCGAGGCCCGGCACTCCGGCCTCCACTTACGGCGGCAGCCCGAGAAGACCACTTCCTCCCGCGCCGTTGTTCTCGAACAATGCGCGAGGCTCTACTCACTCCTTCCAGGACGACGTCACCGTCAGCATCCCACTGGCAGACAACGACGACGACGTGTTCGGACCCGAGTCCGACCTCGCCACGGCCGGCACCGCCGCGAATCGTACGCCCAGTCGCAGGCAACACTGAGCGAAGATGCCACGGACGTGCTGTCCATGGACGACGAGAAGTTCGAGCGCTACGCCCAGGCCCCCGAGGGCAAGCAAGAGCGCCGCGGCGTTCGCGCTCCGCAAATGAGCAAGAAAGAGGTCCAGCTCATCAACGGCGAGCTCGTGCTCGAGTGCAAGATCCCGACGATCCTGTACAGCTTCCTGCCCCGGCGCGACGAGGTCGAGTTCACGCACATGCGGTACACGGCCGTCACCTGTGACCCGGACGACTTTGTAGACCGCGGCTACAAGCTGCGCCAGAACATCGGGCGCACCGCGCGCGAGACGGAGCTTTTCATCTGCATCACCATGTACAACGAGGACGAGTATGGCTTCACGCGCACCATGCACGCCGTCATGAAGAACATCAGCCACTTCTGCAGCCGCAACAAGAGCCGCACCTGGGGCGAGCTCGGGTGGCAGAAGATTGTTGTGTGCATCGTGTCGGACGGCAGAGAGAAGATCCACCCGCGCACGCTGGACGCCCTCGCGGCCATGGGCGTGTACCAGCATGGATCGCGAAGAACTACGTCAACCAGAAGGCGGTGCAGGCGCATGTGTACGAGTACACCACGCAGGTGTCGCTGGATTCGGACCTAAAGTTCAAGGGCGCCGAGAAGGCATCGTTCCCTGCCAGATGATCTTTTGTCTGAAGGAAAAGAACCAGAAGAAGCTCAATTCGCACCGCTGGTTCTTCAACGCCTTTGGCAAGGCGCTCAACCCGAACGTGTGCATCCTGCTCGACGTCGGCACGAAGCCCGCGACGACCGCGCTGTATCACCTCTGGAAAGCGTTTGATACCGACTCCAACGTGGCGGGTGCCTGCGGCGAGATCAAGGCCATGAAGGGCAAGTGGGGAAGGAACCTGCTGAACCCGCTGGTGGCGTCGCAGAACTTTGAGTACAAGCTGTCAAATATCCTTGACAAGCCCCTTGAGAGTGTGTTTGGGTATATCACGGTGTTGCCGGGCGCCCTGAGTGCGTACCGATACCACGCGCTGCAGAACGATGAGACGGGCATGGGCCTCTCAGCCAGTACTTCAAGGGGGAGACACTGCACGGCCAGCATGCGGACGTGTTTACGGCGAATATGTACCTGGCCGAGGATCGGATTTTGTGCTGGGAGTTGGTCGCCAAGAGGGGCGAGAGATGGGTGCTGAAGTACGTGAAGGGGTGTACCGGTGAGACGGACGTGCCTGGTAAGCTTCGTTAACCCTACCCAAGTATTATACATTGTTCTTGAAGCTGTGTTTCTGACCGTTGCAGACACCGTCCCCGAGTTCGTCTCGCAGCGCCGCCGCTGGCTCAACGGCGCCTTCTTCGCGGCCGTCTACTCGCTCGTGCACTTCAAGCAGATCTGGCTGACGGACCACACCGTGGCCCGAAAAGTCCTGCTGCACATCGAGTTCGTCTACCAGTTTATCCAACTCCTCTTCACCTATTTCTCCCTTGCCAATTTCTACCTCACCTTCTACTTCATTGCCGGCGGCCTGGCCGACCCGACCGTCGACCCCTTCGGCAACCGCGCCGGCTCTACATCTTCACCATCCTGCGCTACGTCTGCGTCCTCCTCATCTCCACTCAGTTCATCCTCTCGCTCGGCAACCGGCCGCAAGGCTCCAAAAAGATGTACCTCGCCAGCATGATCATCTACGCGGTCATCATGGCCTACACCTCGTTCGCGTGCATCTACATCGTGGTGCGCCAGTTCAAGCAAAAAGACGACCCTAACCTCCAGCTCGGCAACAACGTCTTCACGAACCTGATCGTCTCCACCGCGTCCACCATCGGGCTCTACTTCCTCATGTCCTTCCTGTACCTGGACCCGTGGCACATGTTCACCTCGGTGGTGCAGTACTTCATCCTGCTGCCGTCGTACATCTGCACGCTGCAGATCTACGCCTTCTGCAACACACACGACGTCACCTGGGGCACCAAGGGTGACAACGTCATCAAGACGGACCTGGGCGGGGCGATCGGCAAGGGCAGCACCGTCGAGCTGGAGATGCCGAGCGAGCAGCTCGACATCGACTCCGGCTACGACGAGGCGCTGCGCAACCTGCGCGACCGCGTCGAGGTGCCTGCGCAGCCCGTCAGCGAGGAGCAGATGCAGCAGGACTACTACAAGAGCGTGCGCACCTACATGGTGGTGACGTGGTTGGTGGCCAACGCCACGTTGGCCATGGCCGTGAGCGAGGCGTACGGCGGCAGCTCGATCGGGATAATTTTTATCTGCGGTTTATCCTGTGGTCGGTCGCGGGCTGGCGGTGTTCAGGGCGTTGGGGAGTATGACATACGGGGTGATTGCCGTAGTGAACATGGTGGTGGAGGGGAGGGTGAGGATGAAGTTGGAGATGCCCAAGTGGCTGGGGGGATGGGGGAGCAAGATTAGTGACACTATGAGTAGCGTGGCGAGTAGTGTGAGGAGGTAGAGGAGGAAGCGGTTTGCTTTGGCGTTGGTGGGTGGGTTGTTTGCTGGTTTATCTGTTTGGTCGTTTTGTTGGAATGAGGCGGTCTTTTTTTGATGTAAAATGTCGGGATGATTGTTGATGGAGATTCACGTCTGGTTTGAAAGGTATGGAAGATATCATGACGACGAGAAAAAGGCGATGATGACGACGGAGGATGAATGATGTTGACTTGGCTGGGATAGCGTGTTGGACCAATGTAGGATACCCGAATTAAGTCTCTTTTTTTTTTTTCTCTTTACCCACGCTCTTGTCCCTCCATTGTGCCACCATGCTTCATCACCTTATTAACTTTTCTCTCAGCACATCGGACTCTTCCCATGATTCGCATCCGCTAGTCAGCAGGATACCTCGACACTCCTGCGCCTGCTCCTCTCAACTTTGCCCTCTTAATCTGCAGGTATCCAATCGTCACCAACCCTACCGCAATACCAAACGAGACAAACTGCAGGATCATCCAGAGCTGCGCTCGCCAGCAATTGCCGTGCAGCTTGCGGAACACGGCAGACTCGTCGTCATTGGGGCTGACGACGCCGTACCGCCTGCCGGCGCCGGACCCGGTGCTGCCCTGGTTGAGAAGTGGAGAATGGAGCATGATGTCGTAGAGGTTGCAGTTGTCGACGCCATAGAGGCCGAGGGCGGAGGCCTGGGTTGGTCAGTATTGTGCCATGGGGGTGAAAGTTCGGCCTCTAGGTGATGGGATGGGGGAGGTATGGGTGGTGTGGGTGAAAGCAGGTAGAGACGGGGTTAGAAGGGGGGTAAGGAGGGCAAGAAAATCGAAACGCGATCAGGGATGATAAACAAGGGGGGGGTTTGGCTGGAGAAGAAGACATACAATACCGCCCGCAAGGAACAACAACCCAGCAAGAACGTCAAACACCGCGGGGGTGGGCGGAATGAGGTACAGTGAGACCAAGGACCAGACGCCGATGACCGAGGCGAGCATGCCAACAACACCGGTGAAGGTCGCAAAGCGGGTCGTCGCGGGTGGTGAGCCCATGACTTGCCTTTTGACCAAAATAGCGGCGAGGATGAGAACTGCAAGCGCAGCGACAAACTCGTGTGGGCGTGTTAGTTGGGTCCATTTTAGAGAAGCTACGAGACTCACTTGGAGGGCGCGAAGGCCGAACGGGATGGCCCGATTCATGGAGTGAGGTCGAGGTCGAAGCCTCATGTAACCGGCAGGATGGATGGCCATTTGCACCCACTAACACCAGCTCTTCCCCAACGCTTTGAGTTTGTGCCCCTCGATCAGCTGGCGGCGTCACCTTTGGTAGAAAGAAACCCTCCGGTAGGTCATGAGTACGTGTCGGCGACGTTCATCGTGCCGCGCAATTGGTACTATGAGGAAGATTCCTAGGCGATAGTGCGAGCCTGGTTGCGTCCGAGTGGTGGATCGGGAGATCTTCCAGAATGCAGTGAAGTTGAGACGAAATCCAAAAGGATTCGGGCGGAGAAGCCTTCCAGAAACGGGGCTCAGACACCTGATATAGGGCAACTGCAGAGCCTGTGGTGGGTCTTCCCTGTGCCTTCCCAGTTATGAACCAATCTCTCACTCTACACTCATACTTTCCAACTTAAATCCCCGTGCCATCTCCTCTACGCCACTTTTCTTCCCAAACTCCAACAAAGCATTCCATCAAACATTTGTTTTGCCACAGCCTTTACTATGGCTTCTCAACCTGATTTCGATGTCATCTCGCGTATCTTTGCCGGGCTAGCAGAGCAGTTTCAGCGTCGCACAAACCTCACAGTCGTCGATCAGGGAGCACAACTCCAAGCCGTCTTGGAGGAGCTTCGGGCTACGCGCGAGAAGCTAGGCGGCATGGAGACTCGCCTTGACCGCATCGAGGCTCGCATCGAGACAAGGTCAGTTGCTCTCCTCGATTTAAAATATAGTTTACTATATACTAATGTCTTTGTTCAATAGTGATTCCAATTCGCTTGCGCGGCTCATCAACTCGACTATGTCGCAGAAGGATGCCCGATTAGAGCCATGAAGAGACGTCAGAACGGGCCAAGAGATTCAGCACTTCCCGGTTACAATTTCGGAGTTCATGGAGATGCAAGGTGACCCTTTTGGTTGCTATGAGTATAGTTGATATGCTAACTTATTCAATTGGCTTTCTGTAGGTCAAAGGCTCAATGCGCTGCTACGAGCCTTGGGCGGTTCTGCTCTTCTAGTGGTTCGCGTGAAGACAAGCAGGAATAGCTCAACACCGCCATTGGTGTGGTTGTAGAGCGGGTGAAGCGGGGCGGCTGCTGAATTAACCCACATTCGCGCCAAGCGTCTTGTGGACGGGGGTTGCAAAAGGCAACATCGGCTGGGAGATAACTTAGGTAGAGGTCGGAATTGAGATATGGCACAACTATCCAGTCCTAACCCATGAGACATAACTGCAGTGTACAGCACCTCCATGGACTGCCTCGCCGTCCGATACCCGATACTTTAGGTGTCACTACAGACACTGCCTCTCTTGAATTGACTTGGAAGTCTGCGAGGGCAGCGAGGTTTGATGGGAGCTGACGCGTCAATCTTGAAGGATGGAGTGACAACCCTCGTATGGTGTGCGCCAACAGCCGGTTTTGGCTGTTTATGGCTGTGTGGGTTCGGTACCAGTGTCAAGCATTGAGTGCATCAAACGACCACAGCTGATTGTGCCCAGGAGCACGAGAAGTATGCATTTGCGAGGGTTGTTGTGGAAGGTGGGCGTGTTTACACTACCGGCGCTCGGCTACTTTCCGAGCCTGGCACTTCAGGGAAGCCGTTAATCTGCCCGGGATTTGAGCAACAACATCCAATTCTCATGTACTCGAGAATAAGCCGGCATCCAGCTGAGAATGCTCCTGTCAACCTCGGGGGGACGCTTCAAGAATTAATTTTGCGGTTGTCAAGCCACTCTCCGCCCACCGCCCTGACCCGGACACTGAGTATTAGCTCGGGGATAAGCCGGGTTGTGAAGGCTTTGAGCCGCAGCATCCCCCCAGGACCCGGGTCACATCGTGGCGCCGAATCGGGGTGATGAGATCTGGATGGCCGCTTTCCTTGCCGCTGTGCAGCTTGATGCGATGCGCGCCCCGAATCAGAGCAACTCGGGGCGAGTACCTGTTCCTGAGAGCATTTCCTTCATTCTGAATATGTAATCCGTGGCAGCAGGCGCTGAATAACTATACGGCTGGCACTGAATGCTCGATCGCCTCGCGCTGGGCTTCCCAAGCAAGCCAGTCTGACCTCGTCGTCCTGTCATGACTGTCAGCTGTGTCCTCTCAAAAAAAGATTTGCAAGATGTACTCACGGTAACAGTCCCATCGAGTTTACCTTCCATATCCCCAGCGCCAGCGCAACCAGCTGCATAACCACGTATGCCAGCTTGACCTGGAAGATCTTTGCCCTGTTGCTCTCCGTCTCGAACCGCTCGAAGGCCTGGTTGGTGCCGAGGATGCCCACGATGGGGTTCTTGAAGGCCATGAAGACCATCATGATGCTGAAGATCTGCAGCGAATTGCCCGACATGTACATCATGATGGCGGTCATGGGCAGGCTCTTGATGGGACCCAGCGCCACCTCCCAGGCCTTCTTCAGCTTCAGCGTGTCCATCTCCTCGGGCGTCGGCGCCTTTCGTTGGGCGGTTTTGCTGTCCTTGGCATCTTTCTTCTGTTAGCAGCGCGTTAGCCATGCCCCAACATGCTGATCAATAGGAGGGAAGCTACCTTGGAGCTGGGGGTCTGCGACGAGGGGTACCCAGGGGGATCAGGGATACCCGCGTGCTTAGACTTGTGCGCTGGCGGGTTCTTGAGTTCTACTGCCCAGGTGGGCATCGTTTGCGGTGTTGTTGCGAGCGCGGACATTGTGCGAGGGCCTGCTCGTGTGGGCGTGGGCGGGCGACGCGACACTGGTCGAAGTTGCTGCGAGAGGTGATGTCAAACCGTGCGGACATCAAGAGGAGTGTCCAAGCTTCTTGCTCCCTGGATCGCTGGGCTTGCCTCGAGTAAGTTAGTGGTGCTTGGCGGCCCACTTGCTCCCGCGCCAGTGGGGCTCTTGTGGGACCCAGTGCCCCAGACGACACAATGCTGAATTGGTTGGTTTTCAGGGGACAAGATCCAAGCTGGGGTCCTGGATCTGGCTGCATCACAGCGGACCCTGTCGACTTCTGGACGTCAACTGCTCTGATCAATACGGACGTCCAACCATTGACACGCCGCAGATCAACCTTGACCCGGAGTGACGCCGATTTTGACCATCCCGGCACCCCGTAGAGACCGACCGACCATCTGACAACCCTCGAGACGAGACCCCTCCTCGCGAGAGACACGCTCAGCATCAACGGCGGTAGCTGAGACGTCGACGCACATTTCCTGCTCCCGAGCTACATCCGCGACGTCAACTCGAAGCCGCCTTTTGAGAACGACCTTCCGGCCGGTGACCTAGGCTTTGCATATCCCGACGCGAGGGCGCCATCCGCCCGGCCCGTCCTATCCACCATCCACGCCGTCTCCAGCTGCCCCCAACCGAAGTCCTCGCCCCTTTCGGCGCCGTCTGACTGCCCTGGCCGTCTTGAAGCTCCGGTCCGATCTCTCATACCGCATCACAACATATACTTCAGCTAGAAATAGAGCAGCAACCATGTCGAGCGCTCAGGGAGGAGGGGACTCGAAGCTCTTCGCTCGTGTAAGCACATTTGTTTTTGTCTCCACCATACCTTTGACCACAACGCCATGACACAATGCTGTGCTGCTCCAACTTTGCTGTCGTGGAGTTGCCGAGACAAGACAGCACTTCCAAATCCAGAACCAGAACCGGCTTCCGCTGTCGTTTCTTGCTGCCCCTCACCCACCACCGGCTTGGCAACGGTCACCTGTCTCTCCCCTCCCTGCGCCCGCCAATCTGGATCGCTACACGGCAGGACAAACATGTTCCCTTTCCCAACCGCTCCCGCCGGCTCCCCTTCTTCCCTCCCTCCAGCTCGCTTGTCAAGAACTCTACGGACATACTCCTCAACACCGTCTCGACAAGACCATGATTCCCCCCGCAGCCCCACAGACCGCTGTCACCATGTTTATGGCATATATTCCTCCGTCCGTTCACTCACCAATCTGGCCACGGCAGGGCAAAGTCGCCGAGCTGCGCTACGAGCTGAATAGCGGCAGCAAGAAGGACAAGCACTATACCGCCAAGAAGATCGCTCTCAAGAAGATTGTCGCCAACATGACCATGAGCAACAATGATATGGTCGCCCTGTTTCCGGACATTGTTGCATGCATGACCATCCCGAACCTCGAGATCAAGAAAATGTAGGGATTGACCCGTTTCCAATTATGCAGGGCCAGACGCTGACAGCGAAGTCTTCAGGTGTTTCCTTTTCCTCGTCAACTATGCGAGGATGCGCCCTGATGTGGCAATAAAAGCCATCCCCGTCCTAGAACGCGATATGGAAGACCCAAATCCCCTCGTCCGAGCACTGGCCCTGCGGACTATGTCTTATATTCATGTGCGCGAGTTCGTTGAGGCGACCGTACCAATCGTCAAGCACCTACTTCGTGATCCGGATCCATACGTACGCAAGACAGCTGCGTACACAGTCGCGAAGCTGTACGATCACGACAGGCACATGGTGGAGAAGTCGGACCTCATCGACAGGCTAAACAGCCTCCTGCGGGACGACAACCCCACTGTGGTGGCCAGCGCACTGGCAGGCTTGATGGACATCTGGGAGAGGAGTGACGCGATCAAGCTCACAATCGACTACAGCAACGCCTCCAAGATGGTCGCCATCCTGCCGGACTGCTCAGAGTATGTGACGTGTCTCAGCCTTTCTCACCACAACTCTCGATACTGATGTGCCGCAGATGGGGTCAGACATACATCCTGGAGGCCCTCATGTCCTACGTGCCACAAGAGTCGGGCGAAGCCACCCTCCTTGCCGAGCGCATCGCACCCCGGCTCTCCCACTCCAACTCGGCGGTGGTGCTTACCTGCATCCGCGTGATCCTCTACCTGATGAATTACATATCCGACCAGAAACAGATATCTGCACTTTGCCGGAAGCTCTCGCCGCCATTGGTCACTCTCCTCGCGAAGGGACCCGAGGTCCAGTATCTCGCCCTACGCAATGCCCTGCTCATCCTTCAGCGGCGGCCCGAGGTGCTTCGCAACGACATCCGCGTCTTCTTCTGCAAATACAACGACCCAATTTACGTCAAGGTGACCAAGCTCGAGCTCATCTTCATGCTCGCCAACGAGAGGAACATCGACGAGGTGCTGACCGAGCTCCGCGAGTACGCCACTGAGATCGACGTCCACTTCGTGCGCAAAGCCGTCCGCCCATCGGAAAGCTGGCCATTAAGATTGAGCCCGCCGCCCGACGCTGCATCAACCTGCTCCTCGAGCTCGTCGCCACAAAGGTTACCTACATCGTGCAGGAAGCCACCGTCGTCATCCGCAACATCTTCCGCAAATACCCCAACCAATACGAAAGCATCATCGGCACGCTCTGCGAGCACCTCGACTCGCTCGACGAGCCCGAGGCCAAAGCCGCCATGGTCTGGGTCATCGGCCAGTACGCCAGCCGCATCGAAAACTCGGACGCCCTCCTCGAAGACTTCCTCTTCTCTTTCGCTGAAGAGCCCGTCGAGGTGCAACTCGCCCTGCTGACCGCCACAGTCAAACTCTTCATCCAGCGCCCTACCAAGGGCCAGGATCTCGTGCCCAAGGTCCTCAAATGGGCCACGGAAGAGACGGACAACCCCGACCTCCGCGACAGGGCGTACATGTACTGGCGCCTGCTCTCCACCGACATGGAAGCGGCAAAGCGCATCGTCATGGGCGAGAAGCCCGCCATCACCGCGGAGTCGGAGCGCCTCGACCCCGTCACCCTCGAGGAGATGTGCCTCAACGTCGGCACCCTTGCGACCGTCTACCTCAAACCGGTCCAGACCGTCTTCCGCAACGCCCGCCCCCGCCGCCTGCAGGACTCCCCCTGCCTCCAGCGGCAGGAGGAGCCTCTCGCCGCGGGCATCCGCTCTGACGCGAACAAGAGCCTGAGCATGCTCGGCATGGGCGGGCAGCCGGCGGATTTTGATCCGCGCACGCAGCGGAACCAGAACGGGAACCTGGCGCAGGCGGTCAGCGACGCCGACGCCTACTTTGCGTCGCAGGCGCAGCAGATGCGTGGGATGCAGATGGTGCACGAGCAGGGAGACAGCTTCGGCGGGAATGATGGCGGCCACCAGGGCCACGGGTACGTCGTGAGTCAGTATGCGCCGCAGACGGTTTATCAGCCCGCGCAGGGGGTCGCGGGGAACGGGGATTTATTGTTGTAGGCGGTGTGGGTGGAGGATGATGTAAGTTTGTGAGCTTGTTTGAGGAGGATGGAGAGGGAGAATGTGGTAGTAGAATGAAGGTGGTGGGTGGATTGAGAGGGTCGGACATGGTTGAGATATCCTGTACACACACTACACCGAACTGGAGCAAGTAATCAAGCGCACAAGCTGCCTCATTTAATTCCAGCGCCCTGGGTTCGAAGGTACGGCGTTGATCTCAGCGGTGTCACACAGCGGCAAGATGCAATGGCGATGAGTCTGCCAAATGTTTGTCCCATTACAGCGACCTATTCCTGTCGCGGAAGTGATGAATCTCCGTAATATCTCGGTCTCTGCCTAACTAACCCCATCGCAGCACCAGATAGAAAAAACGAAACGATATCCCCGATCTCGACTAATATCTGCCCACTGCTTGTCCCCATTCTGGATTCATATCCACCCCTCTGTTGACGCCCATGTTGTGGCTGGTCGGAATGCTCCGTGAATGCCGCCAAATGGTGTCATCTTGGAGGACGGTGTCCAAAGAGTTGAGTCAACCAGCCTAGGCCATGGCCATAGCCACAGCCATCGCACCACCAACAAGCCCGCCCAGCATGTTGGCCTTGTTACCACCGGCACCGTTGACGGTGGTGCTCGAGGGTGTGGCCGACGAGGACACCGTGGTCGTGGTGTGGCTCGTGTGGGTGGGGTCGACCCGGTGCTGCTGCTGCTCGCCACGACCGGCACCGTGGTGGTCGTCGACGAGGTGCTGGCGATGGTCGAGGTGCCGGTGGAGGTCGAAGTCCAGGTGCTGGTCTGGGTGCTCAGAGACGTGGTAACCGTGGTGACGCTGCTCCCGACAGAGCCGATCGTGTGCGTGACCGTCTCGCAGGGTGAGGTGCCAGCCAGCGTGACTGTGACGGTGGCCTGCTCGGTGTAGGTCACCGTGGTGGTCGCCTCGACGTTCACGTCACGCACGGCGAGAGCGGCGCCATCCTCCTGGTGGCAGGCCGGGCCGTTGTGGGTAGCGGCGGCGATGCTGAAGCAGGCGGCGAAGGCCGCGACGAGGAGCGGTTGATGAACATCTTGACGCGTTGATGCGGGTGCCTTCTGAACTGTTTGGGATGATGATGTTAGCGACTGGAATACCGGAACCAAAACACTGATTGCGGTTGGTGGACTCTTCTCCGTGTCAGAGAGGGGTCGGTCGATGGTGTTGTCGGTCGGTGTCACAAAAAAAAGAAGTTGTCAAGGCATCTGAAAGCGACGGATGGAGAAAAAAGGGCAAAGTAAAAGAATGAAGAGGACTTACCGAGCAGAGTAAACGAATGATCAACAGTCGGGGGGCTTTTGCGGTGTGTTGTTCGTTTTGTGTTCTGTCGACGGCAGAAGAGTGGAAATGAAGGGTCGGGAAGAGGAAACGGGGGTGGCCGGGTCGAGGTGGAATATGAGGCGCGGCAAGAGGTGGAAAGAACCTGATGGAAGTGACACGTCTCGGAGAGTTGTGCAAGGGCACAAGGAAATTGGTCTGACGGTGGCCAAACTCGAGCTGGTGGTGGAAGATTCTGTCCTTAGTCGCGCCTTCCCGCTCGGGTCCTCCGCCAGGAGCAGGAGGCAGCCACCACCTCAAAGATGAGACTGAAATTGCCCGCAGCCCCACAGCTTCCGTCTTCTACTTTGAAACCAGATCCTTTCAGCTCCCCTGGGATGGTAGTGCTTTCTTCTCGCCACTACGGCTCGAGAGGTCCGGCAGAGTCCTGACAGCGAACTTGGGAAGCGAGGTTACACCATGGTGATTTGTATCTCCAGCGACGGCCGACGAAGGCGGAATTAAGGCGGCGTTTGCTGGCAACGTGATACCAGGTCTCATCATCGCCCCTGAAATTGTCTTTCTTCTTGGGCCGTCTCGGATGGTTCCACCGTTGGGTAAGTCGCACATCTCTGGGCTATCTGCTTCCCTTCCGCTGTCACCGGCATGCACTCCAATTAATCTTGAGGGATGTGTGGTAACACAGATCAACAGAAATACCAAGCCTATTATTTACATTTCGCAAAGAAGAGGTTGGCTGGTAAATCAGAAGATAGCACGCCGAGAAGAGGGGACGAGGTCTGCAACTACCGGATGCTTGTGAAGGCCTTCAGCATAGCAGTCAAGCCAGGTCGACAACCGAGATGTTTGGTGTTTGCAAGGACAAACATGCTACTAGGAGAGAACCGACAAGCCTAAAGAGTCTTGGAGCTGCTGAGAATTTTCGAAGTACCTCTCGTGTGAATGTTAGGTCCACCGTCTTGAACAGACCTGGCAGCTGTCTAGGTATTCCTAGCCCCTAGACTTGGGACGTTGAATGTTTGTTTTACGCGGCCGCCTCCAGTTCGAGTTGTTATAGCGGCCGGCTCAGATACCGACCATTGAATACGTTACCTACTGTCAGAGGGTGCATATCGACAGCAGCTCTTGACTGTCTTCACCGCAGGGCATAAGGAGAAACCCTCGAATCCGGTATCAACAGACCATTTGCATGCACGAGATACCCCATTACGTTATAGTTAGCCCAGAACGCGCAATTGAAACGAGTCAGTGCTTCAGTACGCTTTGAACCATTCTTAGGCATCCACATGTCAAGCTTGCCTCGACTTGAGTAAAAGGACTCGAGACAGGAGATTTTGATTACCTCATCAACTGGTGCTCTTATTCATCAATATACGAACTACCGATCTTCTTCTAGCTCCGGTTACAACAATCACTTTTGCAAAGGAGAAGACAGCTTGCTGCAGGCTGGCAGGTAGAGATACAAGACCTAAGGGCTAAGTTCAGCGCCTGCATGCAGTGCCCGCAGCTTAACAGCATGCGAGCGTCTCTCTACATAGTTCACGAGCATAGTTTGATCACGAGTGCTAATAGCTGCGTTCGAGGGCCCAGGCCATATATAATACATACCGAAACCTGGTTGTCTTCGCTTCTTCCTCTCTTCTTCATCCCTCTCTTCCGTCCTTCATTCTTCGGCCCTCTCGTATGATACCACGTTTCAAGGTCTCGTTTCGTTCGCTCCTCGTATTCGAATACAAAATGACAACGCTCAGAAGCGTTCCGTTCCGAAAGCCCTGGACAATTCAGCTCCTGCCTTTGGGCTACGGAGAGAAATGCGGTCGCCGCAGGCGCTCTGCCAGTGGTGGCGAAGCCGAACCTCCCGAGCGCTGGCAGACGCTCATCCTGCAACAAGCTGGACGGCAATGGCATAGCCGAGTCACTTTTTGCGGCGCTATCTACGCATACGCAAAGTCCCTGGGCGCGCCGACGGCTCGAAGCGGCGGGGAGATCTGGAAGATCTCTGCCGGCGGATTGATTTCGAGAAGCTGCCACTAAGTCGCAACCCCTGCTTGTGGGCCACCCCCCCATTTGGGCCACCCCAAACTGCATTGATGCCCAAGTAACCAACCATTTCAGAATGCCATTTTCTATCAATTTGAAAGCTCTAGATCTCGTACTTTGTATATGATATCTTCTGCCAAAAATGCCTCGATATACCGAAGAACAGCTTCTAGGCGCTTCAGTCCATCCAAAATGGCCGTTCCATCCGCACCGTCGCCAAAGAATGGTCCATACCGAGGGCAACCTTGTTCAACCGCCGTAAAGGTCATCAACCGCGGGAAGTAGCCTTCGAAGACCTCCAAAGGCTCTCCAAGGCCCAGGAAGACCGTTTGGCGCAATGGATCCTCAACCAAGTCGCCCTCGGGTTACCTCCTACGCATGCGCAAGTCAAGGAGCTTGCCCAGCGAGTCCTCTGAACGCGGGGACCTCACAACGCTAGGAAAACGCTGGTTGCAACGCTTCCTAGACAGGCACCCGGTTCTAAAGACTCAGAGGGCCCGTTCAATGAGCACTCGCGCGTCAATGGGGCTACTATCGATGTTATTCGACCGTGGTTTTCACACTTGGCCGTCCCAGCCATCAAGGCTATCAAACCAGCTAACCGTTGGAATATGGATGAAGCCGCATTATGGAGGGCATGGGAGTCAATGCTTAGTTGTTGGAAGTGCCGAAAAGAGGGCCATCTTGAAGAAGCAACCCGGACGCGCGCCTGGACATCCTTCATCGAGTGTATCTCGGCCGAGGGCAAGTTCCTAAGTCCCCTGGTCATTTTCAAGGGCAAGAGCGTTCAAAGCAGTGGTTTCCACTAAATTTGAAGCCATTCAAGGGCTGGGAGTTTACTGCTACTGAGACCGGGTGGACAAATAACGACGTGGGTGTCGAATGGTTGGAGAAGATCTTCATTCCTCAGACCTAGCCCCAGGATCCGAAGGACTACCGGTTGTTGATGCTCGATGGCCACGGCAGCCATACTAGCGACGATTTTATGTGGCTTTGCTACAGACATCGCATCCAAGTCCTTTACCTTCCACCACTGCTCCTACGTCCTCCAACCATTGGATCTATCTGTTTTTTCGAAGTTAAAAACCGAGTACCGCAAGCACGTTGCAAATCTGGCCTTGTGGAGCGATAGCACTGTCGTAGGCAAGCGGAACTTCCTCGAATACTACCATAAGGCACGTTTGGAAGCTCTAAAGGACCAGAACATTTGCAATGGATGGAGGGCAGCTGGGTTGTGGCCCGTAAGTGTATCGAAGCCCCTGATGAGCCGGTTGATGGTCAGGAACAGCCACAACTTAGCTACAGTGCCCGCAAAGGCTGGTTTAAACAATGCCCTGGATACCTCTGGCCCTCCTATTACACCGGCGGCTTCAACCTTCAAAGAACCCGGGCCCTGGACTACGCCTTCCAAGACCATTGAACTACGCCAGCAATTGGCCCAGTTTGGCACCCAGCCTAGGAAGCCATCCTCGCAACGGCTACTCTTCCGGAAGGTCAACAAGGCCTTTGACAACATGGACCACGGCATGGCTATCCTACGCGTGGAAAACCAGGCTCTACGGGCACAGTTGGAAGCTATACAACCTAGGAAAAAAAGGAAGGTTGAAATAGACCCAAATACGGTATTCGCCAATATTGGAGCTATCCGCAGAGCGCAGAAAGAGGCCGGGGCGGTCGAGGCTGACCCAGTTGATACTTCTGAAGATGGGGAATCCAGTGATGCCGGTAGTTGTATTGTGGTAGCTTCAAAGTGTGGGAATATTGGCAATTGAAGTATGTGGTTGATGTCCAGGGATGACATTTTTGGGGTGGCCCAAATGGGGGGGTGGCCCACAAGCAGGGGTTGCGACTTACTGAACGACACGGTCACCGAGATATCATCACACCAGACCAACCAGAAAATGTGCCGAGCCAGCTTCTTCCTCTTGTCAACTCGCCGAAAATAGAAAGCGAGTATTACCGTAGACATGAAGTCGGCTTGCTCTGGGTCCGCACACGTGAAGACCCCCGCCGCTTCCCCGTACGACGCCCCAAGCACACCGGCACCCCCACCAAGGACCTATTCCAGATTAGGTCATCGAGAACATTGCTCCGGCAGTCTACAAGGTCCAGCTCCGTGGAGACGGCACCAAGTCCTACATTTACAAGGCCGTGGAGCAGCCCGCGGACGAACCCCGCGACAGCAGTTTCATCGAGAAGGAGCTTCAAAACCTCGAGATCTTCCGCGGAAAGGACGTCCCCATCGTCCAGCTCGTGGCCGCCGTGGTCTCCAGCAACCCCTACCAAACCGACCATCTCAACTCGGACCCAGAGAAAGCAAGCGACAAACTCGTGCTCAGGGGCTTCCTCATCGAGCACCACCCCAACGGCACGCTTGAGAAGGCGGTCGACGCCGCCAACTCCGATGCCGATCCGAAGCAGTGGAGGAAGTGGGCTCTTCAGATCGCCGAGGCTCTCAACACCCTCCACGAGAAGGGCATCGCCCACATGGACATGAAGCCCAACAACGTCGTCATCAGCAAGGACGGCAACGCTGTGCTCATCGATATCAGCGGCGTCGGCGGCTTCACGCCCAAGTGGCTCATGCCAGAGTTTACGCGGCGTGCAACATCCGCTGCAGCAGAGCTTCAAGGCACGAAGGAAGAGCGATTTCTGGGCGTTGGCGAAGATGATCTGCGAGATGATGCGGCTTGTCCCGAGGGGAGGACAAGGAGGCGCTGGGGTGTGTGATGGAGAATGTCACTGCAATTTCAATGGATCAACGCGAAGATAATCTGCTAGGACTGCTTTCGGCAGACTCTCTGAATTAAGGGATGTGGCTGTGAGCTTAAAGTTTGTAGGGTATTGGAAAACTCGGAAACGATAATCACCTCAAGTTTGAAAAAGAAAATTCATTTCATTTAATCCTTATCCAAGTCCTGATAGGACTTAATTCACTCTGAAAGATTCCATAGACGCACGCACGCTAGCAACCCACGTTCAACAGCTCATGCTCGACACCTTCACGTTACTGGAGGGTAGTAGTACATAAAATGACAGATTCTCCTTCAAAGCATCCTTCTCGAATACCATCCAAACGGTTCACTCGGAGATGGGATGTCATCGCTGCCTTGTCGAGGCCTCTTACACACCACCGGCAGTGGCACGATTGGAGAGGAGACGGTATTGGTTCCTGCGAACATGCACTATGCATGGTAAGGACAGAGTTGCGAAGCAGCGACCCAATTAGGCGTGATGCCAGGTAGTCGCAGCATGCACGCACATGTGGACGAGGCGGGAAAGTGACCGTCGACGATGATAGGTTCCCGCCAACTAGACCAGAGAGGCGAAGGTCGTCTGAGGTTGCGAAACCCAGGGAATCCCATCCATATACCTTCTTGTTCTGGGCTGGCAATTGCCGAGATCGCACGAGTAAACCAACACATCGACAGCTTCTTGACTTGCAATAGGGAAAAGTCACCACGCGAAACATCTTCCCACCTCAGCGATCGCGACATGACCGGCCCAGGACAGCTCGGCGGACCTCAAGTCCAGAACCACAAAGCAACATGGAAATTTTCAGTTTTCTCATGGCCAGCTTTTAAGGACCACCAGCGCCTCCTATTAGTACTTGTAAGTTTTTCACAGGCTCAAGTTCTAAGCAGGCGTGAATATGACAGGAGTGACAGGGATGGTACACGCATACACACCCAAGCCAGGAGATGGCAGCAACAGGCACGCACCATGACAACAAGAGAGGAAAAAAAGAAGATGGGAATATACACTTGAAATGTAAGAAATGACGAGGAATAGAGAAAAGGGAAAAGGAAAAAGAACAACGTGTCCAGACCGACGAGAGTGATGGATTTCTTTGTCAAAAGACACAATTCCTTCTCTAATTATCGATCAGCTACCAGTATTAATTCTCTAGTCTCACGAACTTAATCCACAAGTAGCTCAAGGCGGCCAAAACATGTCGGACCTATCTCCAAGTACCACACGCCTCCTCTGTCTTCCAGAACCAGTAAGTAACCATCTCTCGGACTCCCGTCCTGAGATGCTGACGTTGGCTGCACAGGACCTATCCGACTCGTTGCCACACAGAGCGCCTCCTTGAAGCCCTGTTACCCGACTCCTGTGCACTGGAGGACGTTACTCCGGGCTCTCATAACTTGCTTTCCAACAAACTGGCAATTCTCAAAGATGCATTGGAGTATCGGTACCTGAAATATGGCAAGGAAGCTGCAGAGGAATACTGTCTGGTCACACGCTCACGGAACTGCGCATACAGTACCATGCGAATGTGCAACGACAGCTGGGCGCTTGGTTCGAGAGGTCCCCCAGCCCTGTAACCTATCCTTCCCCCAAGAATCCCCCTAACGGCGCGCTGACGCTGAAGACCGGTTATCGGCATCGAACAGCACACAACCATGAAGCGGAGGTCCGGGAATGAGAAGCAAGAGACCAAGAACGGGAAGAATCCCACTCACGCCAGCCTCTTGAGCGCCGTTTATCGCAACCCCCTCTCGCTTCGATGTCAGTCGAGACTCTTCCCCTTCAGCAGATGCATCTCCGTCACTGCCCCGCCCTTCTCACGACACCATCTTCCTCCAATGCGGATCGGACTCTGTGCCTCCCGCAGTTGCATCTCGTCACTGCCCGCCATTGGGAGAGACCGGCTCCTTCCGAGGCGGCTTGTACGCCAGCAGACTCGAGGCCCATGAAGAAACAACGCACAAAAGACATACGGCTACCGTCACCGATGCCACCTATGGTCTGACGCAAGGAAGAACGTACTTAGGTACCTACAGGCCAACGTCCCGTCGAGACTTGCTAGTCTTGTATGCAAGCCGGCACCGCTGTGACCTCAATTATTTAGAAGCGCGACGACAACACCTACTCTCCGTCTCCTGCTAGACGACGGAATGAAAGCTAGCCATCAGAGGGTACAGGTTGGACGGGCACCGCTGCGCGATATTGCTTCGAAATCTCGCTCTATCGTTGGTTTCGAGCAACTGGTTATATCCGTGATCACAGCGGATTTGCGGGATTGGGAGATATTGGACCGGTAGCTGACTCGGATGGGAGGCGTGGATCAAGTGGAACTCTGGATGGCTGAAGTCATGCGTTGGGACACATCCTGAGGAGGCCTGCGGGACTTGCATGCGGCCAGGTCGTTTTCACCTTCACAGTCTCGGGTTTGGCAGTTTCCCAAATGGATGCAGGACAACGGGGCCTCTAGCTGGACAAAAGTGAGCGGACAGCCAGGAAGATTATTGGGCATCTGGCAGAGGGAGTGATTCTCAAATCTTCAGATATGCCCCTAGGAGGCTCGACAGGGAAAGACAACTGATCAGCATAACAACTGCTGGGTACCGGGCAAACAAGAATAAACAATCTGAGAACGTTAAATTGCGGCAATGATCCGAGCTGTCACTGAGTTGCAGCGTTGATGTTCGATATCCGTCACTGGGTGATAGGATCCACCTCCCGTCATTCAGCACATGATGTGGCCTGTGCGTTGACCCGCAGTGGATTGTTCCCCAGCCAGTGCGGAGCAAATCGTGCTGTAACCCCTGCTCCTCCGGGCTGGAGGTGCGTAAGGTGTGGGTTCCACAGCTTCCGAGCATCGAAACATCTCCTGCCAAGATTTGCCTTCCATTTCCCTCTACCTTTCGGCTGCAACCATCTCAAGACGCTCGATCCCGGGTTCCTCGTTACTGTGTCGGCCCTTTCTTCATTTTAAGTACCAAACCTTCCCCCGGCGTCGGGGCCGTGTACGCCTTACTTTGATTGTCTTGGAGTTTCCCGAGGTGTCGCCATCGGCCCAGCGCAAACCTCCACTGTTGCAGCGGTAACGCAAAGCAAGCAACGCAACACTTAACCAACCAGCGCACCCCTTCATCGTCGGCTGTTCCGCCTCCAATTTGCGGTGTCCTAGATTCGCTCTTTTCTCGACTATTTTCGAACACCAACGCGGTGTATTCCTATACGGGTGTCAATCCTACTTTGGACGTCACCTAGCCTTTCGCTACAGTCGCTGAGTGAACAGATGTCACGGGTGTCGCCTGTCCGGTAATTCCGCACGACAAACGCAGCGACCGCGGCGGATCCAACCCCGCTTGTTTTGACAGCAAGACGAGGAGAGGAGTAGAGGAAAAGAACGTACGCGTCGCGGACTACTGCCTCTGCTCACGCAAGATAACGCTTCCGGGCACTCGGAAGCGAATACCCACCCGTATTCGGCGCAACGGGAGATCAGCGTTGCGGCCTTGGTATCGTCGTCATTGACACGCACCGAGACGCTGACACCTGCCCCGGCCGTATCGACTTCCTCAACCGAGGCACTCCTCTGCTAGCCATCCATCCGGTTTGCGACCGCAATTTCTTCCACTACCAGATTTGCGACCATGGCAGAAACCACGCAGAAGACCGATGATGGCTTAACCCAGAACAAGACCACATCCGAACAGCCAACCGAGCCGTTACCGGAGCAACCCGCGGAACAGGAGCCGACAAGGGAGCATCCGGAGGCCAAGCAGACAGCCGCCGAGTCGCCGGCAGAATCCAGCCGCGCGGCAGTCGCCAGACCGACCGAGAAAGACGCACCCTCATCAGAACCCAAAGCCAAAGACGACCCGCCAGCAGCCGCCGACAAGCCCCGCGACGGCGACTCGCTCTCAATAGAACCGTCCGAACTGCCGCCGCCGGCGGTCACCGGCAACGAAGCCGCGCGCGTGTGCACCATCACCCTGCTCCTTCCGAACGGCGCGCGCCACCCCTACCGGATCGACGAGAAGTACCTCGCCAAGCGTAACGTCGACGTGCCCGAGGTGACGGAGTCGGGCGGGCGCGACCCGTTCAGCATCTCGGTCTATAAACTGAAGGAGCTGATCCTGCGCGAGTGGCGCGAGGAGTGGGAGGGGAAGCCGGCCAGTCCGAGCAGCATTCGGTTGATTCACTTTGGAAAGTTGCTGGACGATAAAGAGCAGCTGAAGAGTGAGTCTACGGGAGGGGCATTCTGAGTGGTTAAACTGACGCCGAGAGCAGAGTACCAATTCAGTCAAGACAGCCCCAACGTGGTCCACATGTCGGTGCGCCCCCCGAGATGATGGAGGAGGAGGAGACTGGCAAGGCCAAGAGCACCCGCGGGGAGGGACGGAGGAGCCGTGAGGGCGGCGGCTGCTGCGTCATTTTATAAGCGGTGTGTTGGAATTGGTGGGTCGGGGTTGGTTCCTCGACGGCTTACGGTGATGGCTGACCCAGGCCGAAACAACCAAGAGTGAACATTGGGGCAGGTGTTGGCGTACCTATGGGTTTCTTCTCTCTACGACATCCAACTGCATTCAGGTGACAGGGAGCCGGCGAGCGATGTTTTGCTACATGAGGGCTTGTTTGCGATTTGCTGTTCACGGCTGCAGGGTGTTGTGTTTGGCGTTCTATCTGGTTCAGCGTTCTTCCGTACAAATTGATGTTTGGGGCTGGTGTACCTCAGCGATGGCTTGTAATCATTCATGGAATGGCGTTCTCGCTCTGGGCGACGTTCTTGCCGAACCGGATGGGCCATTGGAACTCGATTCACTCCTGGCGGATCCCTGAGGCTCAAGGGTTCCTATGCGATGGTTTCAAGAACTGTCACATCCATTCTGCTCCCGCGTCTAGGCTGCTGCTCCCCCCTGGCCTTTAAAAGCTCAGCCAACTGCGATGCTCCCACCCCAGGTTCACTGCCACTTTATTTTGGCCTGTGATGCCCTCGATAACCGTGCCCAGCTCCAGAACAGCGATTCCTCTTCCGTCATCCCCAAGCCCTAGTGTCAAGCACCTGTCCTGCCAAACTCAATGATCGTCCCTCACATCTTCAACTTCCTCTCCATCTCCTCCTGCACGCTCACCACCGCCCTGCTCTCCTCGCCAGTAAACACATCCTCCCACGTAACCGTCTCGTCCCGCCCCCGCAGAATCTCCTCGTGCACGCTTCCCATCCCCCCAAAATTACCACCCCCGAGCGCCATCGGCCGCCACTCCCCCTCCCGCGTGATCTTGAGCTCCATCCCTCGCCGGATCGGCTCCGCCATGCCAAAGGTGCGCCGCAACGTCTCCATGCGTAGCGCCTCGCGCGTGGCCTCCCAGTTCTTGAGCCGCGACTCCAGCGGGTGCGCTGACGTCGGCTGGTGCGCTGTGTACGGCGACGGCCCGACGCCTGCGCGCAGCGTGTCGTGCAGCCCGGGGGCGGAGGGCGCGGCGGTGGAGTGCGAAGCGATGTGGGTGAAGGTGGTGAGGTGGTTGTCGGGCGGGGTGATGCGGAGGGACTGGAGGATGGTTAGTGTCTGAAGGATGGGTTGGATGGGGGGCAGGGCAACTTACCATTTTGGCGGCTTGTTTACTGAATGTTGATTCTGGGTTATTTTTAAATTCAGCCGGTGAGATTTATCTTTTAGTGGAAGGGCGGAATCGTAGTCGGAATGCTTTGTTGGGTTGGGTGCGGTGTTGAAGTTAATTGCAGTTGAAGGTCAGTCCGCAGCTTCGAGCTGTGATGCGCTCAAGGCTCCAGCAGCCTCGCGTCCAGGCAGGGATCTGGCCAACTCGCAGCTGGCAGGCGCCAACTGACCGGGGGGAGTACGTAACGCACCAGCTCGCTTTTTCGCTCCACTTATCCCCGGACAGGGGGGGGTCTATCTCCGAGTCGGCATCAAGTCTTCGTCTCATTCAAATGTTTTGACTCATGATGTTCTTCCTCGCAACACCATGGCCGCTCAACACACAGCCAGAGGCCAATTGACAAGATGCGCTTCCCATCGGGGGTTCCGCCCATAATCCGCATCGCCAACGGCACCTTCTACCGCCACCAACCCAACGTTGTCTCTTCGTCGGCAGCACATGGCCACGCCCATCCGAACCCGGCGCTGTTCAAGGGCCTGAGTTTCGAGCTGCCCGCGAGAAGCAAGACGCCTCACAACTGGTGCATCGTCGGTCCGTCTCTTTCCGGAAGACCAGCTTCCTCCAGATCCTTCGCGGCCAGCACCTATCGTTCCCGCCAACCGCAAGGACCTTCCCGTACCTCAGTACCGACGAAGTCCCCTACCGACTGCGGACGCCGGCCCGCGCCATCCAGTATGTTGGTTTCGACTCTGCCGGCGGAGGCGGTCTCGGGCCAGCTGCTTCGACCTACCTGTCGGCGCGGTATGAGTCGAGGAGGGAGATTACCGACTTTTCGCTCCGGGACTTCCTGCTCGGCAACATGGAGCTGAACCCGTCCAAGCTGCCTGACGACAAGGGTGTTGACCAGAAGCTCTTTGAGCGGGTGATTGTCGACCTGCGGCTGGAAAGCCTGCTGGATCTGCCGGTCACCTTCCTCTCCAACGGCCAGGGAAGGAGAGCGCGCATCGCTCGAGCGCTGCTCACCAGCCCGGAGGTCTTGCTGCTTGATGAGCCTTTCATGGGCCTGGATCCGCCGACTGTCGCTGGGTTGAGCCCGTTGCTGCACTCGCTTGCTGAGAAGGCCAGCCCGCGTCTAGTGTTGAGCGCCCGGCCACAGGACCCGTTGCCGGAGTGGATCACGCATCTAATATACCTCAGGACAGACGCTCAGGTCGGAGCTATGGGTGCCAAGGAGACAGTTATGGAGGGGCTGAGGGAGTACGTTCATGGGGTACGGAATGGCAGGGTGCCGGAGGACGAGACGGTGCCGGTGCATGCGCTGAGCGAGATGGGCAGGACTCTCACCAAGGATGGCATTACCGGGGAGGGCATGGCTGAAGACTTCTCGATTAGCATCAGCCAGGGTAGCACCGAGGCTGAGAGAACCGGGAGCAAGAGTCTGGGAGAGCCGCTTGTCGAGATGGACGGCTGCAGAGTGAAGTACGGGAACAAGGTAGCCTTAGGCAACTGGACTGAGGAGAAGGATGGAAAGACGCTGGATGGCCTCTTCTGGACCGTCCGCAGGGGTGAGAGATGGGGCGTCTTTGGACCGAACGGCTCAGGCAAGACGACCATCGTCTCGCTGCTCTGCTCTGACCACCCCCAGACGTACTCGCTCCCGATCAAGCTCTTTGGTCGCAGCAGACTGCCCGAGCCCGGGTCCGGCCAGCGCCCGCTCACCTTCTGGGACATCCAGTCCCGCGTTGGCCACTCAAGCCCCGAGATCCATCAACATATGCCGCGTAACCTGACGATCCGGCAGGTGCTGGAGAGTGCCTGGGCCGACACCTTCCGCGCCAAGCCGAAGCTGGACGATGCTGCGACTGAGCAGGTCGATGCCGCGCTCAAGTGGTTCGAGCACGAGCTGAACCCTGCCTCCCACAAGCAAACTCAGTCCGCTGCATCTGAACCATCTACAAATGACTCGTTGTCGTGGGCCAGCGACTACATGTTTGGCGAGCTCTCGTTCAGTGCGCAGCGTATCCTGCTCTTCCTGCGGGCCATCATCAAGCACCCCGACATCGTGGTTCTCGACGAGGCCTTTGGCGGCATGGACGACGCCGTGCGGGACAAGTGCATGCTGTTCCTGGCGTTTGGGGAGGAGAAGACGTACGCGCTCGGACCGAAGCAGGGGGCAAGTCGCTGGCAGCGGCCACCGTGGTCGACAGCCCGGCCGCCAAGTCGGGCGGCGTGAAGGTGAGGGGCCTCTCGGACCAGCAGGCGCTCATCTGCATCAGCCACGTCAAGGAGGAGGTGCCCGACTGCGTGCGGGAGTGGCTCTGCCTGCCCGAGGCTAACACTGGGCGGCCGGCGCGGTTCGGGCGGCTGGACGGGCCCCTGAGGAGCAGCGCGCGGCGTTGGACCGAGATCTGGGGTGTCGGACACGGAGCTTAGACTAAGATGCGGGGGAGTCAATTGACTGGAATAACCAGCACTCTCCTGTGAACTGAGGTAGATATGTCTCTTCCCACTGTTTCCAGTCCTTGTCCTGATAAGCTCACCAGACCGGCATTCACAACGTTAGACCCTAACCCTTAGCCACTGAAATCTATCTCAGTCACCTTGGTCCCCGCAATCTTCGCGGCCGTTTCAACTTTTGTGCTCTCTTAGTCGACTCATCCTCTCTTTTCCCGTCACCACGTCGCGTCTCCCGTACTTGTTGCCCCGCAGCGTCGCCAAGAAAGCACCATGGCGAGCAAAAACCTCACCTACATCGTGGGGGTTGGAAGCGTGGGCAAATACGTTGCGCACTCTTTGGCGACGGGCTGTTTGGATCCGCGATTCAAGGGCAGCCAGACCGTAGTGCTGCTCTTCCACCGTGACGGGCTTCAGGCTGCCTGGGAGGCTGAAGGCCGTGCCATCCGAGCCATGAGCCCCGACGGCCGCGCCACCGTAACAGCAGACGGCTTCATGACAGGGCGCTCTTACGGCCCGACAGCAAATTCCCGTGGGATTAAGCATCTCATCGTCGCAACCAAGGCACACACGGCCGCTGCTGCGCTTGCCCAGATCAAGGATCAACTGACCGCGAGCTCGCACATTCTCTTCCTCCAGAACGGCATGGGCGTGGCCGAGGAGGTCACCGAGAAGGTGTTTCCCGACCCGGCATCCCGACCGAGGTACTGGGCCGGCATCTGCAGCGCCGGCGTCTACAGCACATCACCCTTCACCTTCGTCCATGCCGGCACGGGACCACTGACAGTCAGCTCCCTTGGGCCACTCCGCTTAGGGGAGACGGAGTGCCCGATGCTATCACGCCTTCAACAAACCCCAGTGCTCGGCACGAGCTTGGTACAGCCTGGCGTGCTGCTACAGGCTCAGCTTCGGAAACTCGTCGTCAACTCCATCATCAATCCCCTGACCGTTTTCTTCAACTGCAAGAACGGAGGTGTCTTTTCCATTCCAGAGGCAGCGCGTCTCGGCGAGCTTCTTCTCGAAGAGGCTGGTACCGTCGTTAGGGCCATGCTGTCCGATCCGATAATAGAAGACGCTCGGGCCGACTTCTCGGACAACGTACTGCGCGCTATTGTGAGACAGGTTGCCACGAGCACCGCCGAAAATATCAGCTCGATGCGTCAGGACGTCCTGGCCTCGAGGCCCACCGAGATCGACTACATTAACGGCTATCTCGTCCGCGAGGCCCAGAAGAGGGGCCTTCCGTGTAAGCACCACGCCGCAGTGGTGCGAGCCATGAAAGAGCTCGAGGCCGGTTATCTGACGTCAACTGCCACCGAGGACCGAGACTCACTTGCCACGCGCGCCCAAAGTATACTGCTGGCAGCCTCAAAGTCTTGATCTTTCATCATGGCGCGATACACTACAGCCAAACAGCGGATCTTCGTTGGAATCTACACTCATCTACCGCACCCTCGTCCCTTGCATTATCGCCCTTGAAGAGGCGCCGGCAGCAGTAACAGCAGGAAGCCTCGGAAGGTAGAAATCCAGCAACTACCCGCTGCCCAGCTGGCTCACGAACGCTCTCGACCCGACCCCGTGCCGCGCAGGTCCTCCCGCATGAGCGAGGACAGCCTCTGTGCCGACAGCACGGGCGCGTCACTACAGTTGCTCATCCCATCCAACATCGTGCACAACGATCGTGTCATGTCGTCCCGCGGCGCCGTCGTCCTCGCTTCGACACCCAGGAGACGACGGAACACACGTACCAAGTACCTGCTTCGTCGACCGCGCCGGTGACGCCACCATCCCCGTGTCGACCTTCATCTCCCCATGCGTCCCGGGCAGCAGGGTGCATTCAAATACCAGCAGCACGTCCCCAGGTGCCTGCATCACTGGGTCCCGCACGTCGTCCCAGAAGAAGCTGCTTCCGTCGGGGCCGGGCCTGCTGTATAACACTATTATCAGCATAAATCTGTCTGTTCAACTGAGCTCAATAGACTCGGAAGTCCAGACGCGATAGAAGGAAGGGTTCGATCATAATACAAGTCCGGCAAATGATAGAAGACAGCCCAGCCACACTGGCAATTACACACTAGGTACTGAATACAGAACTGCCAAAGCAACGGCGAGGCCGGCGGACCCGGCGCCCATGACGATCGCGTGCATTCCGGACATGTCGTAATTACTGTCTCCCTATTATTCGGGGTACAGCCAGATGTTCAGTCCTTCATTCAGCCGTTTGGTGATTGTTCACCCATTTCTCAAGAGCTCATGGCGGAAGGAGAAGCTCAAGGGCCTAGGATCTTTCGTGGTCCTTTGGACGAGACCCTAGTACAAGTATGCTGGGTAGAAGAACTAATAGGAGCGATTCAAAACCTCTCAGGTTGTGGTCGGCATTACAGAGGTGGGTACTTTTAAGGTTAAAGTTGCCAATGACTCACATAGAGAAATGAATAGACGTAACGTTAATGGTACCAAGATTTAACCAACCTTCCGTGAGACGCAATTCATATACGCCGGGATTCCATGCCGGTTGGCATTCCAGCTCTACCAAATCAACCTTATCATCTACATAATTACGTAGAACGTCTCTTAAACCGTTCCATGTTCTGACCGATGTAGAAACTATAGAGGTCAGCGCTAGTATATGTTTCAAGCCAAGTAATGGCACCTTACCTACCACTGTTATATCGTCCCTGTTGCTAGATTCCTCCTGCACCTTCCTAATATATTTCCTTCGACCTCCTCTCGGACAATGGTTCTCAAATCTAGCAAGTCCTTTATAACAGTGGCCCAGCGCTAATTCTACCGTTCTTTCGTATATACTCGACGTACATAGATATCTTCAGGATCTGGCGCGAGATCAGCCTCGATCCTACCGTTGGTGAAATCTACTCACATAACCATCGTCCAGAGTAGTCTCTCCTCACAGATTTCTTTCTTGAGGGATGCCCAGCTGCGTTGCAGCTAGGCGGACGCCTCACAGCGGCTGCGCCACTATGGTGCCTTAGCCACAGGGTGCAACTAGCCCGTGGACATATATTGAACTGGTGCGCAGCACCTCAAATCTACATACATACCACAGCTTACTGCTGGTCACAGCAGTCTGACGATAGATGATGCCGTGAATTGGGGGAGGAACGAAGGCTTCAACAAGCCTTGGCTCAAGATGGCTCCGGAGCGCTCTGCAAGGCACACTCCTCAAACGAATGGCTTTGGCCCTCTGGTCAGTCTCACCCACTGCAGTCTGCACTGAGAAACCTCCCCCGAGATCTCAACCATGAGGAAAGGAACGTCGATTGCTGTTGTCGTACCGCCCTGCCTGGCCTCCTGTCTCCTGCCTGCCCAGAGCCCCTGAGTGGGCGCCCCATGGCAGCTTTATATACATGACGTGGCTTGCACGTGGGAAACCTCACCAAACGAAAGCAATGCCAAAATCCTCCACGGCCTCCCCTTTGTACAGCACTGGGCCCGAATGACAAGCCCCTGAAGCCCCAGAGGTTTCCGCCCCAGTTCAATAGGTAATAATACCTTTGGCTATAAAGTATTTAGAATTAGTTCAGAATCGATTCTGAAAGGATTTAGAATACTTCTATCTTAGAGATGTTCTTACTAGCTAGCTCAACTAGGTTTTCTATATCTAGAGGTGTGACGAACGGTCGGTCCCTACGTCTAGAGGGACTCCTGAAGGTGTGTCTGGGTCGGGATGACTGTTCGGTAGAGCCAAAAGGTCTACAACAATGCACAGAGTGATTGTCCTCGCAAGTTCCTAGAAGACTAGAACTCTGATTGCTTACTGAGGAAGCTACTATGGTGCCCGTAGGCCTAAAGATTGTGATCTTATACAATACACGCTTCCTCCCGAGGCGCTCGCGGTGCTCGCGCCCCGATCACTCGTAGCGTCTTGTTGCTACGCAGTGCTATGCCCCTGAGCGCCCTCGAGCACCTTGCATACTGCAACCTGCTCGCCCCTGTGCGCCCTCAACGCATTCTTGGGCCTTCTTCCTATTGGTGTGCCCGACTCTTATAACGATTGGCTCGTGGTCATCCGCCCACGCCCCACTGGGTCTGCCTTCTGCGGCCATCCTGTTGGCTTAAATCGTGACAAGAGGGCCTAGTAAGTTCACGAACCAACCATATAACCAGGCCGGGAGGCCTGCAGGCAGCCATAAGCGCCAATCAGGGACAAGGAGGCGCAACTGCAAGGCTGAAAGTGTAACCCGAGGATCACCTCTTGGCAAAGGTGAGCCAGGGGTAGGATCACCGGGAGCGACAGGGGAGCGAGGTGAGCCATCGAGGCTCACCCACGATCACTGGTGATTCAAGGTGATCTAGGTACAAGGTACCTAGGGAGAAGCGTGTATATAGTCTACGATCTTTAGGCCTACGGGCACTACAGTAGCTTCCTCAGTAAGCAACCACAGTCTTTACACACTGGTACTATTGAGACAGTTGCATTGATTTTGCACCTCGTTGTAGACTTTTGGCTCTACCGAACAGTCATCCCGACCCCAGTCAAACCTTCAAGAGTCCCTTTTAGACGAGGGATCCGACCGTTCGTCACAGTAAGCTAGAAGTGTTCTAGCTCCTATACTACCTCCTAAGTGATTCCATCTCATATCTAGCCTACCCGCTACGAGGGTAGTAAAATAGATTAAATGGTAAATCCAATAGAAAGTGATTCTCAAGTGATTCCGAAGTGGCTCCCTAGAAGCCACCAAACACGTGTCTCGAAGAAAGAACAGGAGTTAGGGGAACGGCAAAAGACACGAAAACCTGTGCAAAATCTAGGGTGTGGGGTCAGCTAAGCTGACCCCTGCGGGTCAGGTCAGCAGGGGGGGTTATGGGTCAGGTCAACCATAACCTCGGGTTGAACAACTGCTCACACACGTCACCACTCCACTCTTTTAAGGTTATCCAGGTCCTCGGTTCGTCGCACGCACGCCTGTCGGCCTAGCCCGCCGCACAGTACCTACCTATCGAGCCATGCACAACGGTGAACCAGCGGACAAGCCCCAGCCGCTGGCTGCCTGCGTCGATGATGAAGTGGATGCTGCTTCTCCCAGTGGCAGCGGCGCTCAACCCGCACCTCCACCATTGGCTCCCTGTGGACATTACTTCGCCGGCGTAAACGCCCTACTAGTATTATTCGTCCCCCTCGGCCTCGTTGCCGGCCTTCTGCAGTGGCACCCGGCATTCGTGTCGGCCTTCAACTTCCTCGGCATCATCCCGCTCTCTGCGATGGTATCCGACACCTCTGACCGACTGGCCGACTCGCAGGGCTCTCTCGCCGGCGCGCTGATCAATGCGACGTTTGGAAATGCCGTTGAGTTGATTGTAGGTGGCCCAAGCCCACAACAGCCCCCCTCTTTGCCCCCCTGCGGGTGTTCTCAACATTTGTCGCGCTTGTCTCGTTAACTCGATAATGTTTTTCGGCCACAGGTTGGTATTCTGGCCATTCGATACGGCCAGGTCGGGCTGGCGCAGTCGATGATGATAGGGAGCATTCTGTCCGATATTCTTTGTTGAGTTGTCTTCCCTACCTACCAAGCTGTCTCACCTCGTTCGTTTCTCTGACCAGCCAGGTAGATGTTGGGAGTATGCCTGATCGTTACTGCCGGCCCCTGGACGACGCGAAACCTGAACTCCGCTGTTGTCGACACCCTTCATCCCTCATGACCATCACCGCAGCGACGTTGGTCCTTCCCACTGCTGCGCTACTCGAGCTTTCGGGGCACGGCCGATATCCACGACAAGATCCTGGTCTTCTCACGAGCTACCGCAGTGGTGCTTCTGCTGGTCTACTGCGTGTTTATCTACTTCCAGATGTGGAGCCACCAGTGCATTTTTTCAAGTCCCGACGACCACAACTACCACCCTGCCTTGGAGACAAACACGACAGTGCACAAGACACAAGCTCAGCGAGTTGACAGCGGGCAATTACAAGATGATGAGCCATCTCTTCCCCGAGAGCAGCACGTGCAGGTTGATACCGTCGATGGGGACCACCAGGCGGTAGATCAGCAGCCTGAGAAGCAGAAACGACCAGCCTCTACGCCCTGGCCGGGATTCTGGTGTCGGCCGCAGCGGTCATCATGTGGTGCACCCACATGGTCATAAAGAGCCTCGACGGGACAGTGGAGGTGCTGCATATCAGCAAGACATTCTTCGCCACGATGATCCTCCCGATGGCCAGCAACGCGCCAGAGTTCTCCTCCGTGATCGCGGCGTCCAAGAACAGCGCATCAACTTCGCGGTGGGGTCATCGCGCCGGCAGCATTCTCCAGATCGCGCTTTTCGTGACGCCTTCTAGTCCTCTTTGGTTGGTTCGCGAGAGAGGAAATGACGCTTTCCTTTGAGGTCTCGCAGACGTGCATCATGTTCCTCGCCGTGCTGATCGTCAACCAGGTGTTGCAGGAAGGCGCCTACACCTATCTGCATGGCGTCATGCTTCTGGTCATGTGAGTACTACTTCCATTGATGGCATTTTGGAAAAAAATCTCCGTCTCTCATGCTGATGCTGCTAGGAGGTATGCAACCATTGCCCTGGCTTACTTTGTCCAGCCTGATCATTGAAGTTGGAGATCAGCTCTCAACGGCCGACCGGTCTTCTCAGTTCCGCCGGGCCCGCGAAGCCCGGCGATCTCCGAATGGCATGTCCGCTGGCCACTCTGTGGGCGCATTGGTGATGGATGTCGATGTTGTGGTGGACGTGAGAGAGCCCGGGAGGCAAGCATGCGAATTCCACGGATCTCCGGGCCAAGAGACACTCCAAAGGATCGGGCTTGCCGTTCAAAAGAGGGAGGTGGTGGAGCCGTATATTCGTGTTTTCTTTGCGGTCATGTTCGTACGCAGAAGGCAACAATCAGCACGAAGTATCTGCAACTACTGTTAGCAATGACGGTCTGTGTTTTGCTACAGGGTGGATAAAAACTCACGTCCCAATCAACATGACGCCTTCAAAGTATGTAGTCTTGCCGTGCTCCAAGAGATAGGTCAGAATGATCATGGCCAGCAGGAAAACAATGGCCTCAAAGCTGTCGAAGTCCAACGCCATGGGCTGGTTCATGATCCAGCCAAGCAGGACAAGAAGCGGGGTTATGAACAGCAATGTGTCCAGGATGTTGGTCATGATCCCCCGGATGGGATCGCTTAGGTTCGGTACTCGCTTGGATCTGCTGATGATCACAATGGCTTTGCCGAGGTTGCCCAGTAGAGGAGTCAAGATGAGGCCGGCAAAGGACTTGGTCATATTCAGTGCCCTGAAAGCGCCATCCAAGCTCAATATGAGGTATCGAGTACAGCCGACGGCGCAGGTGGCGGAAGCAAGAAAGACCAAGCTGAGGGACAGCAGCCCTGGATCCGCAACAGCATGGGATTCCCAGCCACGGGCCGAGAGTGTCGTCGCGAGCTGAAAAACACTGGGATGCGTGTGAAAGCGGAAGGAGACGTAGGTGGAGAAGAGCAACAGTAGGATGATGGAGATCCCGCGGAGAGTGTCAGAACGGTCTCGTCATCGTCATAGCTGTCGCGAAAGGCGATTGTCTGGCTTCTTGCGGACACCATGATTGTTGGAATGACGAGGACGATAGACACGAGCATGACCAAGGTGGACATCACGCTCGTCTGCTTCCTTTCGAATACGGCATGGTCTTTGGCATAACTGGCGCACAGGAAGCTGCCGCCTAGCACCTGGGAGAACTCGTCAGCTGGAGCGGTAAGGCGGCGTGACTGAGCAGGTGTCTTTTTCGGGGCCTGGTCCTTACGAGCAAAGAATAGGACAAGACGCTGCCCATGACCATGCGACGAGCGAGATCATGTTGGCCGTAGAAGAGCGCAACAATGCCGGTCTATTTTGATCAAGTCCGTCAGGATGGAATATGTCCCCGGCCAACGTGGGGCAACCTAGGACGCTCACCAGGAGTTCGACGGTATTCCCGAGCACAGAGCGCAGTAGGCCACCCAAAACGGGCCTCGCATCCCGGACAGCTTGATGACCACCATGGTGATCAGGAGCGCCAGCGGCACCATGGCCAGGAAATTGAGCGCGAAGACAGCCAGTTCATGTACTCCCACCAACAGCCCCAACAATCAACCCGACGGGCACAAAGAGCAGCACTGCATAGATGCGCTCGTTGCAGAACAGCTCGGCCGCTATTCGGTACGAATGGCGGCGCAGAAGCGGCGTCAGGGCCGTTGCTGGGTCATCGCCATTGACATCGTCGCTCAGACGCGGCGGCGTGCTGACGAATCGGGAGTGCTGTGCACTTGAAGACATCCTCGCTTTTGAGGAAGCTCCAGCACCACGGCGCCGGGGCGGGGATTGTGCCATGACTGGTTTGCCGTCGTGAGACTCGGAAGCTCGTTTAAGCCAATGGATCAAAGTTCCAGAACAGGCCGCAAACAGGAGAGGAGGTCTGTGCCATCCCGCCTTCTTCTTGTGGCTCTCGCGCCTCATGTGGCGTGTGATTGGCGCTGCAGCCCGCCCGCACAGACCACCCCTTTCCCCCCCATTTTCCTTTTCGCCTGCAGTGAGCTGAGCCGCGGATAAGCATTGTTGCCCTCAATCGCCTCACCCTGCGGTAAGGCTTCGGTAAAGAGAAATGGAGAGACGTGGTGTCGCCATCGGCATTGGCGCCACCTGTCGCGGGGTCTGGCATACCGCGAAGGCCACGCTCTTGTACAGCCCGTCCAATGCGCTACTCCCATTCGTGGCACTGGGGATCGCCGCTGGCGAGCTGGGCTGGAGCCCAGCGGCAGTCTTTATTCTCAACTTCCTGGCCATGTTTCCGCTTGCATCCATCCTGACCTTCTCGACGGAACAGCTGGCTGCAAAAGTCGGCGCCGTCATGGGCGGATTGATCAATGCCACGTTTGGGAACGCGGTCGAAATGATTGTACGTCTGCTCTCGCGCCTTAAGTTCTGAGCGCAGCTGCATCCATCAAAGTACCTAACTTGCGACCACCTGCATTGCTAGGTAGGCATCAGTGCTCAGGGAAAAGGAGGTTGGAATCGTGCAATCGAGCATGATTGGGAGCATGCTCTCATCTATCCTGCTGTAATTCGAGCCCTACTTCCCGGTGTCACGGCCGAACCGCGACGGACTGATCAACCGCCCGCAGATCCTTGGGAGCTGTTTCTTTGCGGTCGGCTGCGAGACACTTTGGTCACTATCAACAGAGACATTGGGGCCATCCTTACGTCGCTCATGATCATATCGTGCGCATCACTCGTCGTCCCTGCCGCCCTATACGCCACGGACTCTGCGGACTTCCCGATCGACGAGCCAAGCGAACGCATCCTGGCCCTTTCTCGGTTTGCGTCAACAGTCCTTCTACTCCTCTACGTTGTGTATATTATCTTCCAGACATGGACGCATGCTCACCTCTTCAGCGATGCTTGCGAGGACGAGAACGACGCCGACCAGCTCTCCACCTTTGCCAGCGCTGTCGTGCTCGTCATCGCGACGTCGGCATATCGGTCACCTCCGACTACCTCGTGGACAGCGTCGACGGCCTCGTCGAGACGCTCGGCATCAGTCGCGGCTTCATTGGTTTGATCGTTGTACTATCGTCGGCAACGCGAGCTGCTTCGTCGCGACTGTGCAGTGGGCGCTCTCGGGCAAGATTCAGCTCGCCGTGAGTGTCATCGTGGGCAGCACGCTGCAAATTTCCCTCTTCGTAACACCCTTCCTCGTCATCCTGGGCTGGATCATCGGCAGTCCCATGTCGCTGCAGTTCGACACATTCGAAACGGTCGTGCTCACCATGTCGGTGCTGGTGGTCCACTGTCTTGTGCGGGATGGCTCGACAAACTACTTTGAAGGTCTGCTCCTGATCGCAACGTAAGACACCTTTCTAGCGTTCCCCCTTCACGTGCTTCCTTCTCCCACATTACGGTGCTGATCAATCCTCGCAGTTACCTTGTCATCGGAATCGCGTTCTTCGTCCACCCCGATGCTGCGCGGTGAGGCATGCCCCCGGGTTGATGGAAATAATAATAAAATGACCTGCGAGTCGACTGTGGCCGGTGCGTTCAAGGACTGGATCTGGGGACGACTTGTTGAGGAAGGAGGGACTGGAATACGAGTCAGGTGTCCATTAAGGCCATCTTGTACTTAGCACCCCAGTGTTTCGTGTTTCAACAGCTGTCCTGGCAGGTGTCATATCACAAACCCGGTGATTACCTAGGTGATGAAGGACACATTTTTGGACAGTTCCGGACGCTTCAAGTCGTGTCGAACAGGGCGCCTCGGCTTTAAGCTGTTCCGAGGACTCTCACAGTATCTATGTTTTTTTTTTTTTTTTCCTGGTGTCAAGAGCGGGCGCGCCTACATGTGTACCAGGAGCAAATGGCTTGGCTGGTGTCTGAATTCGTGTGAGGGTTTCAGTGAAGCTCGGCAGCTTTCCACATTCGTAAATGCTACCCTGGAGCCGGGAAAACAGGAGCAGAAAACAGAGACCCTATGGTGGGAATTTGTTGAGGGCATCAAACGCTTTTTTGATCCGGGAATCCGGAATGCTGAGGACATGTGAAACCGAGCTGTTGTACCCTTGACAATCCGGGTGCTTTTTTCCATGACGATCTCTGGGGCGCCCTTTACGTACATGCGGTACGCAGAGTTGAAATGCTTCACCATGCATGCCATGCATTTCCTCTTCGAATAGAAGGGAAACATATCCATTACGTCTGCATCGGCACGTTCAAGTTGAAGCGGCCTCATGCGTAATCGGTCTTTTGCAAATCTCAAGAGTGCAGCTTCTGTGCTGGATAGGTCTGGTTGCCGTGATCTGTCACTTCAAAGGCTGTCGAGTTAACAGCAATGGAACTCACAAGGATTCCCCGTGCGATTCGTGACCTTAAGATGTGATAAACTGAGCAGTGGAAACAGCTGGTGTGTCTTGGAATGCAGCATGATATATGGTCTTCGATCCTCCTGGTGTTGGTTTATAGAATATGTTGCCGCAAGCCGAGAACACCGGTGGTCACCCTCATCTCGTTCATGGTGAGGGTGCTGGTCTTTTCGCAACACACGGTTGTCCCGTTCCCCATGTCTCGCATGCAGAGAGAATCCACACGAGGTTGTTGTCCCGGAGCATTCAGACCACCGCTATGGCAAGGCCAGAGTGGTGGCCAGCGGGAGACCCCTCAGGCATGGCGAGAACAACGATAGTGATCGAAATGATGAACATAAGTAGGAATACCTGAGCTTGATCCAAAGGGAACGATCGCTCGCAGGGAGCCGAACCAGGAACTTGATGGTGAGAACGAAGAACAGAAGACCGGCGACCGCGATGCCGGCCATTGCCATCCTGTTGGTAACGACACTCGGCTTTCGCTGTAATGGCGTCGCCTCGGTGCGCTCTCCCAAGCTCATCCTTAGGCGGCCCTCTAAATTATTGACGCCAGTACCCGTGACCAGACAGGTGCCAATACCTTTGAGGATTTTGCTCCCCGAAGTGATGAAGGGACCGAGGTGCTCCCCCCTTTTCCAGTTACCAGTCGCTCCAGGACTTTGCCGGCCGCAACTTTCTCGACCTGCTCAGACTCTCCAGTCATCAAATACTCGTCCGCCCGAATGCCATATCCGGACATTAGACGCCATCTGCGGGCACAACACCGCCTGACTGAAGGTACAGAATGTCACCCATGAGGTCATATATGGAGATATTTATCATCTTGCCGGATCGCACTACGTTGACTGTCCGGTCCTCTTTCTGCGTCCACTGTCAGACACACAGTTCTCCTATGTCCGAGGGAACACAAAGGCGGGGCGAGGAGAGATAACATCTGCTTCTCCCCTTGTTCTGCCTAACGCGACCAAAAGAAGGGATTCCTTTTCCTTTTTCTTTTTTTCTTTTCTTTTCTTTCTTTCTTTCTTTCTTTCTTTCTTTTTTTTTTGTTTGGGTTGGGGGGAGGAGGGGGGAGGGGGGTTTGAAGTAACTTTGAAGACGGGCCTTTTTGTTGAGTCTGGCGAACCGCTGCTCTTTGTGGTACTCATTCAATGCTCCAGCAACGACGACGATAATAACAGCAGTCACGATGGTGACCCCATCAACCCATTCCACACAAGGCTGGCCTGGTGCATGCGGTAAAGCGACCGACTGGTAGAGACCCAGCGCCACAGAAACGGCGGCCACAACACACTGCAAGATTGGGACCCTGTCGTTCAGGACAATCAACATCAGTTGCCAGAGAGTCCGCATCAGACGCTCCCTCGTCCGGTGGGTCCCGAATACAGCCTTGCGCGCCTCAAGGGCTGGTATATGTGCGGCGATTCCTGCCGTCAGCATGAGCCGCCGCAGAGGGACAGCTGTGCGGCTGCGCGCTGTACGGCTATGTCTCGTCGACGTTCAGTCCAGCAGAGAGGTCGGTCAGCAAGCCGCACGTCAGTCTTTCGGGCCCGCCGAAAGCCTGCAGCTCCGGTAGCCTCTTGGCGGTAACCATGTCGGCCAGCGCTTCGCGCGAGAAGGAGAATGGGTTGTCATCAGTATCGGGGATCGGTCTGCCAAGGGGCAAGGCCACTGTGAACGCTCATTCCTTATCCACTCAGCTGTCGTTGGTCGGGAGGACACGGGGATCCTCCCAGCACATCCGCTTGCCAAAAAAGTGGCCGAGCCGATGATGGACACGTCTCGGGACGCGGGAGAACACGCCGCGAAGCGTAGCCAGCCGGTCGGCGCGCCTGCCGATCTTATAGCTCTTGGTATGTCAAGAAAGATGTTGGGAGGCAGATGGGGCTGCGGGACACTTTCGTGACATGTACGCGTCCGACCAGGACCGGCCGTGGCTGACGGCCCTGGAACAACCGACAGATCATTCTGGCGAGACTCTCATTAGCTTCTGGGTGGAGAAGAGGAGGAGTATCGCGAAAGAGGTTGATCAGGGTTGGTCTAATTAGTTGTCGAAAAAAAAAAGTTATTGTCGGCGCTCTCGGTCGGGGAGCCATGCCAGCGAGAGCCCGCCTGGGAGACGGCGCAACCGCGGTGTCAGTTCGAATGATCGAGCCTTACGCGGTTTTCTTGAGATGCGACGGTTGAGAACGCTCGTTTCTGATTTACAGCGAGGCTGTGTTGGTCTGGTCCCTCCACAAAACATGCATGGGTTTCAGGCAACATTGTTTCAATGCGAATCCAGTAAATCCGCTGTCGCCTCCATCAGATCCACAGCCATTAAACCCAATTTGGAATCAGCGACATTCAATATAACACTCCAGGACTCTACAGCAAGTTTTATTATCCAACCTAATGCTGGATCTACTAGGCAGTCATGGAACAAGTATCGGCCCAGGGGCGGCCATTCAGGCGCTTCAGCAGAACAGGCTCATCAGGGTGTGGGCGATCCCGGTGTCACAGGCATTGCCAACAAATCTAGGGTTAGGGTTGCACTGACCATGACGAACCCGGCCACACCCGAAATCTGAAAGGGTTCAGCGAAGATATTCAAATGGACTGGGTACTAAGGTTCGGTGAAGCCAAAAGGTCCACAACAAATGCACAAGCAAACAATCTCGAGGTTCCTATGAGAAACACGTTGTATTGCTTACTGGGGAAGTTTCTGAGGTCCCCATGAGTAAGCGACTGTCTAGCTAATATATTGTTTGTCCTGGCTTGGACCACTAGTTTGGACTGCGCCACAGGCGCCACGACGTGAGGTTTCGTGCGCCGCCTGACACTAAGCTTTTAGCACGCTAGCTGCATCCAATTCGCAGCAGTTGGTGTCCCGCGGCTTCTTGCTTGCCGACTTGCGTTCTTCCTGCGAATTCCCTGCCAACCACTTCCTGGAGATACGAGGCCGGAGCCTCTAGCTTTGGCCGCCGATTTCCCACCGCCCACTTTGAGACCTTCGGCCGACAACGATTCACCAGTCCCTGTGTGCTCCTTATTCAGCCGGCATCCCATCTTCCACTCCCTCCTCCAAGCTCAACGCTGCATGCGCGTCACCTATCCTGACACCCATATTACTATTACCACGCAAAGCCCATCCCTCTAATTCGACTATTCCGCTTGCATCATGCAGTTCGGATCAGCAGTCGGGACAGCATGCGCGTCCTTCGCCATCACCAACATCGACGACATCTTCGTCCTTGTAACCTTCTTCGCCGAGGCGTCAACCAGCCAGACCTTGACGCCGCTCAAGATTACGCTCGGCCAGCTCCTCGGATTCACCGTCATCGTTGGCATCAGCATGATCGGCTTTGGCGCCTCGCTCGTCCTCCCATCTGAGCCCATTGGCTTCCTTGGCCTGCTGCCGATTCTGCTGGGAGTCTGGAAAGCGATGGATCTTTTCTTTCCAGATGCCGAAGAGGAAGAGGCAGAAAAATCCAGGATCCCCGGCATGAAGAGCGTACTCAAAGTCTCCATGGTTACGTTGATGAACGGCGGGGACAACATCGGGACATACGTGCCGCTCTTTTCGCAAGCACACGGAGCCGAAATAGCCGTCTACGTCGTCGTCTTCTACATCCTCCTTGGGCTATGGTGTCTCGCCGCCTTCCTGCTCATGAAGCAGAAGCACATTCTCGCTGTCTGCGAGAAATATGCCCGCTTCGTGGTCCCCTTTCTCTATATAGGCCTCGGCATATACATCATCGTCAAATCGGACTGCTACCAGTGGTCCACCGAACGCATCGACGATGCGATCTCCGCACACTCGGGCCAGATCATCATGGCCGTCACGACCACGGTTCTCCTCTTGACGTGTATCAGTGCTATGCTGTGGCTCGGGATGCGGCGGAAGAAGAAGGCAGCAGCTCAGCCTGCTCTTAACGACGAGGCTTCCGATGCTGGAAATGCTTCAGTTGCCGCCGAAACCGTCGCTGAGGTTACCACCCATGGTACGAATGGGGTTCTGTATTGCACAAGCCGCCGTTTAGCTTAGGCAAGAAAGGTCTTGTTGATGGACCTCAAATGGAACACCAAGTTCCAGCTAGCGAGATGGGAGGAAGGAAGTGAGAGAGCCACCCTTTGCGGCCGGTCTGCTAGCAAAAGTCAGTCATAGACAGCGCGGATTCCCGAACCCACGCTGAACGGCACGGGAAAAAAAATAGTCTACTCATTCTGCAACTTTCGCATATAGGCCTCATGCGCGACCCCCGTGCGAGCAAGATTTGGTCCCTGATGAAATCTGGGAGATCATGCCGCCTGATCCAGAGATCCCCGCGCTGGAGGCGGAGAGGGCACAACTTAAAAGCGGCCAATACCGGATGAAGGGCACTGAAAAAGAGGACCGGATTCGAGAACTTACGAAGCAGATCGTGACTAAGGAGGCGTAGCGGAAGAATGCCATCCCGCGAGCTTACTAGAAAGATTGCTTTTACAACCACCCGACCTAGGATATCGAGGCTGGTAGGCATAGACGAGGAGGAATACATTGAGCCTGCTATCGACCTTTATTCCTTGAGCATACTTAGCTCGCCGAGATCCTCTCTAATCAGCCGGAGAACTTAAGCTCTACTAAGCTGCTCGAACTATCCTACGCTAGGCCTATAACGATCTGACTATATGCGGCGGCCTGGTAGAATACGAGAGACGTAGTTAACGTATATTATCAGCGAGAATCAGATGGCTTTGCAGCCTCCTTGCAGGTGAGCGCATTATAGTAGGCTTGCCGCACATGCCATAGCATCGAATCCTTATATAGCCCCCTTCCCCCCAACCACCACTATCCGGCTACGTTTCTTGTACTGCCTCTTCACCCACGGCCTTCTAGTCTAGTAGGTCCTTTGCATCTTACATAATAAGTGATCCTGCAAGCCGTATCCGTGGGGTTTTAGCTCTACGGGCGCTTTAGTGACTCGTCAGCCTTGTAGAGCGAAGAGACCTCCGTATGAAGAAGAGCTACCTTGTGCATTACAGCTATCGTACCCTTAGTAATCTGGTCTATAGCAGCCAACGTCAAAGTTGGGAAGCTATTTTGATAGTTGGCAATGCGGGTCTTAATGAGCGTCGACTATAACTCGGTGTAACGGGCTGAGCCCTGCAGAGGTCCTGAACAACACCACCAACTCCCAGGGCAGCGACTCTCATCGCGCCTACACCTTTTCCGTCGTGTCTGCCTATTTCGGGTTGTTACCTCCCTCTGGTTAGGCAAAGGCCACTATGTTCTTCTTCCTCTTCCTCTTCTTCTTCTCTTTTTTCCCCCTGTTCCTTACTATGTTTTATTCGTTTAGTTCTCGATCGGGATTTGGTCTGAACTTAATCAGACTCTCCAGCAACGACTCAATTTTCTCAGAACAGGCAGTTACAGAGAAGCAGCGGACAGCTAGATACTAGGTAGACACCAACGACACTCATTTGCCTTGGACAACCGCGTCTCCGCCAATGGCTCTTGATCTTAAGACCAGCTAGTGTCGACTTCATGCATAGGAGTTGAGAATTGGCGGCGGCTGTGCTCCAGCCTGTAAGCGGACAAAAAAATACACTATAGTCCTTATGTGCCCATTCTCTTTCATTTACCGCCCTAGAGCATTCCAAGAAAAAACATCAAGGTATCCTAGCATAACTAGTAGTCATTCAAGCCCTGACACGCATGCCAGCATTTCCAAATCCTCAAATCATCAAAGCCATCACCGCAGCAAAACCAACACCAAACACCCCGGCACAGTCAACCCCGTCCCCTGCTGGTTGAAGGTACTCGGCGTCGTCGAAGACGACGAATTAGGCCACACCAGGGTCGGGGACGGAGAACTAGAGGTCGGCTTGTCCGTTTTCGTCGTTGTGGTAGCCTTTGACTCTGCGGTCGTAGGCACCAAGTCCTCCGAGTTACTTGTCGTCACTGGCGACACGGTAGTAGGCACAAAATCCTCTGTGTTGCTTGTTGCCGTTGGCAACACGGTAGTAGGCACCGAGTCCTCTGAACTGCTCGTGGTCGTTGGTGACGGTTTTCGAGGTGTAGTAGAACTACTGCTGGTAGTGGAGACAGCGTTGCTTGTTTCCGTCGGTCCTCCGCCCGAGCCATCTCCGCTGCCGCTGTCAGCCTGACACATGCCGTTGGTTCCGCACACGTTCCCTGCGTTGCAATAGCTGCCGTCGGGGCAGCAGACGGCGCCTTTGGGCATACACCTAGAGACAACTACGGTTAGTGATTGGCTCGGGTGGGAAATGACTCCGAGTCTGAGGTGGTATGATAGTTGCGGGCGGGGGTGGAAGGGAGGAAGAGAGAGGAGGAGGAGGAAGGGGTGGGTTACTTGTTGTGACAGGGCTCGTCACCCGGGACACAGGAACTACCGGGGCCGGAGCAGGTTTTTCCAATCTGTTGGTACATCGTCAGCATTTGCCGTTGCCTCCTGAGACCGTGCGTTCCTCGGTGGAAAGTGGTCTTATGTTACAGGTAGGTCCCTGGGGATGACGCACCGGACAGCATCCTTCTACAGGCATACAGTAATAGCCGGGATGGCAGTATGTGCTCCGCCTATCCCCCGTTGATCAGTACGAGAGGTCCAATTTCACCATCCAGATAAAGTCGAAGGATGACCTACGCATAACAGCAATTGCTCCCAATGGGCATGCAGCCGTCAACGCCGCACATCTCTTCACCCGGCGCGCAGGTGCCGAACTGGCGAATCAGGAGGCCGGCCGGGTTGATCGACACCTCGGAGACGGTCCTGTGGTGGTACATGGCGAGAGTACCAAGAACGGCGCGGGTTGTCACTTCGGCAAGACGCATCTTGATTTTAATAATGTTGTAGGTTCGACGCCGATCGTGATGATGGGAGTACGTCTGAACGTAAGCTGCGGTTTGACAGACTAGAATGTCGAGGGGATGTAGGGAGAAAGGAGGATCCGAGAGCACAGGAAAAAGCTCCTTGAGCCGCAAGGCTCCAAGGAAGGGCGATAACCTGGTCTTAAGTATTTTGACTTTCCTCGAGCTGTGCGGCCTCACCCTGGCACCTGCAGCCCGACCTCACCTCAACAACTAAACAAACGAAGCCTCTTCAGACCGGCCAAGCATTTCCCCGAGCCTTGCCACCCTTGCTGGCCAAGCGTTCATTCACCCAACAGGCGGGTAATCAACTTCACAAAGAACCCACCCACAGGCTTGCGCTGAGCCTCAAGTTTTCGTTTCCCCACCATCCGCCACTTACCACATTAATTACCGCATTTAGCAACCTGCAGGTCCGAGACCTTGAAGTTGCGCAAGGCTGGCCGACGCTGGGTAGCTGTACGGTGATTACATAGTTCAAAGCAATGCTAACATGGGTCACCGAGCGGCGTACCTGTCACGAATTTAGCCTACAGGACGGCAGCATGCAGAAGGGCCTGGTGGGGCGCGGAAAAGATGGCCCGAACCAATCGTTGTGGAACCGGTCAGGACATTTCAAATGAAGGATTAAGGGTGATCGGTGGGATGAGGAGATGAGGAGATAAGCGCAGTGGGCAGACTGACCAGGAGAATCAGGGAACGGGAAACTGAGCATATTGATCACCGTAAATCTAGGAAGTATATAGTCAATTGTTCTGGAGGACTCTGGGAGTTCTCCAGTAAGCAACTCATACAAACAGTTGGCACCTGTCTGTCGAGCCAATTGCTTGTGCACTTGTGTGAACCTTTTGGTTTCACCGAACCTCGCTGCCTCGTTGTCACATACCTTCCATAATCCCTTTCAGAAGTTGGGGCTTCGAGATTCGTCACCATTTAGTCACCCCACCACCCTCGCCATAGTCAACAAAATTGACAGCAACCATGCCTCTTATATACAGCCTAGGGCTGCTACGGGAACAAAATAAGGAAAAGGTGTTGGCTGAGGTGAATAGTAAGCTGGAGAAATTCTAAGCCGATGGAGAGACGATAAGGAGGGGGAGATCTTGGAGGGTTGAGAAGGGAGGCAGAGTTCAATGCAATCCTTCTGTTACCCCTATCCTTGTCTGCTACCTATCCATATGCGTTCTGCCTCTACATTGCTCGTACCCCTCCACCCTAACCTGAACCCCGCCGAACCTGGCCTAGCTCCCTGACAGGAAATCATCTATCAAAGAAGCTGAGTAGAGCGCTGCAGCATTGTGGACGCTCTAGCCAATTTGCAAGGCCTTCTTGGGGACAACTGCGCTTCCAAAAAAACCAAGAAGTTCTGCTTATCTACATTCAAAAGCATTATACCAATGCCGATGTGGTTTTGGCTCACCCTGAACTTGACAGGGGCGGCGCTTGAGAAGGCTCTATTTTAGGGAGACCAGTTCGAGTTTTTGATTCTCAGCTTCTTCTTCCCCTCGCGGGGTTATGGGCGAAGTCCCACCAGGCTGGCTACTATATGATTCAACGCGTCATTTTGACAGAGATATCCTTTCTCACTTGATGTCTATACATATTCTTCTCGTCGCCCCTGTGGCTAGCCGGCGCCGGGAATCTGGCACAGAGTGGCCACCCAGGCAGTATGTACGAGGTCGACCAGCAAACATGGAACCAGGCGATGACGGACGTCTCCTACGAATACGAAATGCGAACCTGGTGCGACATCAGGTATCAATTCCCGCGGCAGTCGTGGCTCAGTGTGATGGGCACGTGGACGGCCGAAATCCGAGTCTCATCGGACGGGCTCCATTCGCGTGTATGAGTCAGCGAGCATAATCTGAAGGGGAGCCTACTGGTTCCTCATAAGCCCCCCGTTCCTAATGTGACTCTGACTCATCACTCAGCATCCGCAAGACAATAGAGTAGCACCTCTTCAGGGCCTATATCGGGAAGAACTTGCGCGTCACAATCACAGGCAGATTCATGCGGTTCGATCCTCCAATAGAGGTTTTGCATCGGTCAGTTCCAACCCCGTAATGGAAGTCCAGGTCATTATGATCTCGGGCCGTGCCGGCTCCGGCAAGACCTCTACGGGAAATGAGATGGCCGAGCAGCTCAGGCTCCGCGGTCTGTGTCACGCCCATATCGATGGCGACAACCTTGACAGCATCTTTCCCGAGGAACCCGAAGCAGAAATGCTCCTCGCAAACTTGGCGGCCATGTGGTCGAATTACTACCACCGACGGGGCATCACGCGACTCATCCTCTCCGGTACAGCCATTGCCCTCGAATTCGAGAGCATCAAGCAAGCTATCAAAGACGCCTCGGAGACTCCCCCTCGCGGTGTCAGCAGTGTCCAGGGTCCGAGAGTAAAAAGTGGTTGAGGTGAAGGCGAGTGCGGTGATTTTGACGGCGCCAGATGACGTTGCGTTCAAGAGGCTGGCAAAGCGAGAGGTGGGCAGCGAGTTGCCCCATATAGTGAAGAGCAGCAAGAAGATGGCAGGTGTACTAGAAGAGACGGTTGGGAGATGGGTGAGGAGGATTGACACAGATGGGAAAGATGTGAAGGAGAATGCACTAGATATCCTGAGGACAGCAGGGTGGGTAGACTAGTCGACTAGAAGATACGCTGTCCCATCCTCCATCTTGGGGTCCCTGAGGGCAGCACACGACGTCCAGATCCAGTAACGAAAAAAAGACAGCCGGCAAAGTGCGCAAATGACGTACGGCAATCCATCCCCGAATGCGCCGAGGAAATGCGCTGCTGAAGATGAAGGTGGTATATGACCTCTTGCAGTAAGCTCTTATCTCTGGGGAGGCCATGCGGAAAAGTGCGTTGATTAGAACAAAGGAAAGCCTAACGAATGGTAGCTAACTTCGAGAAACTAGGTGGTGAGAGGCCCTGGCACCCCGTGCTTGCAACAGTATATACTCTCTTTTGGGCTATTGTCCCTTGCTAGTTAAGCAAAGGCTACGTTATACATTCCGTTTTCTTCTTTCCTCTTCCCCAAGTTTGGGTATACTTGTAGAGTCGTCTATAGCCTGTTGAAATACATATGCTGTGACCGTTACAAACCCTTGTTGAGGACCCCTTGCCTCTAAACAACACTAACTTTCGGGCAGCGACTCTCATCGTGCCTGCCCTCTTGGGCTGTTGCCTCCCTCTTGTTAGGCAAGGGCCACATCATCCGCTTTACACCTTCTCCTCCTCTTCTCCTCTTCCTCCGTCCATCTTCTTCTTCTTCTTTTTTCTTCTTCAGAATTGGTTATACTCGCAGAGACGTCCTCGGATACTTGAAATACACTCCTGAAGCCGTCAAAAAAGGTATCATAAAGGTCTTTGAAGGATGGAAATAGTAGGAAATTCGTTAATTGTGATCTGCTTCCAGAGGGTGTAGGTTAAGGTCACTGCAGGCCTTATCTAATCTACAGGGTGGGCAAGCCCAGGATCCGGGAACCCGCCTCCCAGGTTAAGGGGTTGTTCCACAACCAACGCTAACTCTAGCCTGCAGTCCAATCACACCGTTCTGGTATCAGACATGAAACAAATCAATTCAGAGAATGTACATGAACCAGATACAAGGAGCACCCAGAGACCGATCTGCCTCGCTGTGCCCATTCCAGTCCGAGCCCCCGCGTTGAACTGCCATCCCGTAATCTTACTCTCATCAGTGTATTATCCCCGGTGGTCGCTCTAAGCAAGCCGACATCATCGACGTCACCTCCTCGTTGCGGGTTGGGCCGTTGAAGTACCGCTGAGGCACCTCGCACCACAGGTAGCATCCCTCAGTAATCTGAACTCGGCTGGGCTCGCAGCAAGTCTCCATGGCATGGTTCGAGATGTTGGAGCCCGTTCTAACCATGTCGGCTGTTGGTGGTTGCGAGATGCTCTATGTTGAGGGTGGGGAGCTGGACGGGGAATCGCTTATGAACCTAGACCGGGCGACGGAAGCTGAAATGGAAGATGGGAGACAAAATTTCTTCGAACTTGAAACTGGTGTTGCAGATACAAAAACTAGGCCAAAGGACGTGATGATGAATTGTCAGTGTGGTCCGTGGAGAGGAAAAATGTAGGAGTTCATGTGCAAGGCGAGGGGTGGATGAGCATGGATGGACAAAGCCAATGGATTTGGGCACCGTCTCTTGTTGTGCAATCTCGGCTCCGAGGCTGATGTGACACGTTGCGTAGCAAACAATGCCGGTCTCTAGTTGCCGCCTGCAACCTGGTTTGACGCATTGGCGGAAATGCGAAGGCTGCCCAATTTTCCTTGCTTAGATCATTATTATCATTATTATTTCTCCTACTCCGATATGCCACAAGGCTCGCTATAATAACTTTACTTCTAGTTACATAGGAAACCGTACCCTGATGGGCCAAATCCTACAGACTGGCCATCCGTGCTTGCAACATGACCGATAGTTTGGCAAAGTAATGAAACACTCGTTTCTCTTTTCCATCTTCCCTTCCCATTTTGGTTGTTGTCTTGGGCTTCCAGTAGAAAAAATCGGTGTATGCTGTGTTCGGGTTGGCTTGAGACGGCATAGACACGATGGCTCGATGCTAGATGTACTCCCAGAAAGGCAGTATGCATAACCAGCTAACAGTTGCAGACCTCGAACAAATAATTGGCTCTAGGAAAGTTTATTATACAAAGCGATGGGCCCCTTGATTCGGAGTCCTCATTGCAAGCCCGCTATGCTGTGCCCTATAGCTGAGGAGGGTGGAAATCGAAATGGTCGTTCAATTGGTCACGAGGGATGATCGGATGCTTTGACGACTTGGCTGTTTTTGGCGGGCTGGGCGTTGAGGGGTGAGGAATGTGGTATCTGTATACCACTCGTGGTCCGGAAACTGGGGGCTGTGCGAGCTGTAGGTCTCTGTCGTGGGATTTTTGTCTCTTGCGCGACAGCTGAAGGCCCGCTCTCCCCCCTGCTGACAGGATGCGGCCAGTAACAAATCATCCAGTGCGTCGACGACCGAGTCGATCTTCTCGACCCATGAGTTGCTGTCGTCGCCGCCGCCTTTGTGAACAGAGACGCGTGGTTTGGAAGGCAACTGGGCAGCGCTTGCACGCTGGCTGCCTAGAAATAACCTCTGAGCACACTAAGGTGCCTTCGCCGGAGTTGTGAGAATTCGTCGTTAAAATCCTGCGCCCTGTTTAGATCCATATGGGTTCGAATCCACTCGGCGACTGGGAGCTGGCGATATGGCGCCTGACTAGACGGCGCCGTGGGATTTGGATGCCGCGAAGGTGATCAAGTCATCGCCGTGCGTGCACCTGTTTCCAGTCTGTGGAGGATGGGAACAGATCGTTCTTGGGAATTTGGTTGAATTGGGCCTTGTAAGCGGCTATCTCTGCCGAGGTTGACAAATGGATGCGACGTCGGCACTGTATATGTCCTCTGTTAAGGTAAATGCTAGATTCGATCTGTACAACTCAGACTGCAGCAGCGGGTGTTGGTCCGATGGGGTCAGGCATGCTGCTCGCTGAGAGAAATTTTCCCTCCCACCATCTGCAACTTGAACCAACATGGCAAGACCTGGGGGACCTGGTTTCGAACTCGGTTGGCGTTTCACACGGGCCCGAAGATAGCACCGGGGGGCTTAGGAAAGGACTGAAACTTAACAATTCAACGTTGGGATTCCTCGCTGAGAGACGATTCTTGATTGACGCTTTAGCTGTTGGGCAAGTCGGCCGTAGAAGGTGACAAAGACACTCACTTTGAGTTTTTACCCTCTGACCTCTTTCCACAGTCTCCCCAGACTCTGCCCTGGACAACAAACCCCTTGCCTACCTTGGCGCCTGACAAGAAGAAGAGGGTTGACTTGGCGCTGCCTGGAATGTGCTGGAGCTGATGATGCGTTCGTAAAACCCGGCTGCTCTCGGTTGATTCTTGGCTAAGGTTCCTGAGAGTTTATAAAGTTGGCGACGGAGAGACTCCTCAGCTTAACCGACTGAAGTACGCCTCAAGTATCCTGCGAGGGCTAAACAGTTCGAAGTGCCAGCGGGAGTAACACTTCCATCTGTTTAATGATATGAAGCCAAGCCAACAGCGGTCAGTGAAGCAATGAAGTAATGTTAAAAGACAAGATAGATTCATTAAACCGTGTGGCGCTCACGTGGTTCCCGAACATGCGTCCGACAGAATATACTCCAGACTCCCAAAGCAACAGCAAACCCAGGTCCATGCCCAGTGGTATCTCGGACAACATGCCAAACAAACCCAAACAACTCAAAACAAGTCATCATCACCATCCCCCACCGCATTCCACCTCTTCGCCCCCAACTTCCGCATCTTCTTGGGGCTCACACTCCCTGCCGAGCCGCGCACCACAGAAGCCTGGTCGTCACTAACGCGCAGCTTCTCAAACTTCAGCCTCATCCCTCCCTCCTCATCCCCACGGTCACCACCACCCCTGGCAGCGCGCGCAGGCCGTGGACTGCCTCCTTCCGCCGCAGCCATCTTGCTGCCCCGAACCGACCCCATGCCCACGCCACTCCCTCTCTCCTGAAGCGGCATCCTCTTACTCGGACTCATCCCCGCAATCTCCCTTCTCAGCATCTCATTCTCCCTTCTCAGTCTTTCATTCTCCTGGCTCACACTCTCCACCAGCACATTCTCCTTATTCCCCTCCTCACTCTCATCCCCGCTCCCCCCCTCGTCCGCAACCCTGACCCCAATACTCCTCTCAAAAACCTCAATTTTCCTTCCCCAATGCTCCTCGCCCCGCTCCATCTCCACCTGCATCGTGGCCCGCCACCGCGCCATCTCGATCTCGAGCCGCCGCTCAAACTCGGCTGTGCAATCCTCGCGCACCGCCTGCTCCAGCTCGATTAGGCGGTCTTCCATCGAGAGCAGATGGGCTTCGGCCTCTTGTCGGGCGGCGCGCTCTGATTCGAGCGCCTGGCGGAGGTATTCGCACTCTTCCGAGATGCGGGCGATTTCGAGGGCGGCCGCCTCCATCGTTGTACGGTGCATGTCGCTGGTGCTGCCGGGGGAACCCGTGGGAGAGGTGGTGCGGATGATGTTGGGTGAGGATAGCGGAGTTGGGTGAGTGATGGGTGCGGAGAAAGGGGGGGACTGGATCGGGGAGGCTGGAGGGCTGGAGTCGGGAGGTGGGGAGGCGGCTGCCGCGGCAGCGAGGATCGTCTGGGTGATGGGACCCGGGGAACAGTGACCTCGCGGGCGAGGGCGCTGTATCGCAGAATTTGGGAGGTTGCATTAAAGTCGCCGTGGGGATCGGCGGTGACGATCATGACCGCCTTTTGTGGATTCCGGCGCCGGGTTGATGACGAAAATGAGGAGGCTGATGGGTAGCAGTTGGAGAAGAGAAGCTCAGTCAGCTTGCATTGCCGGAAGGGGACCAAGTTGGGCTGGATATGGTCAGTCAGTCATGCTGGTCAGCGTGGTCTGGTCGAGGGGACCCACCTTGTCCTTGTTCGCGGCATCGCTCTGCATCTGCAGACACTGCCCTAGGTACATCAAGCTCTCATTGATCTTGCCAGCTTCGGCAAGTGTCGCACCCGCAGTCTTTGCGTCTCTTGCTCTCTCGCTTCCGGCAAGGTCGACGATGGTCAGCGCGCTCCCACTCCACGGCACCTCTGTGCCGTGCCTCCGGCTGCTCTTGGGCCGTTTCTTGACTTCCACGCAAAAGAAGCCGTGGCTGCGCGAGCTCACGCTGTTGCTACCAGTGCCGGTAACTCTCCGCTCATGGAGGCCGGCCTCGAGTACCATCAACGCCTGGTACAAGCTGCCACAGATCACCTTCCGCAGGCCCGCAACCACCTTTCTATCCGGAGAAGCCTCGGTCGACTTGAACAACAACGGCCGTCGGCGGTACTCTTTCGTTGCTGCTGATCTAACTGCTGGAGTTAGGAGATCGAAGATGCGGTCGTTGTAGACTTCGTACATCGCGATAACGGAATATTCGGACGCTGGGTCGCAGGACATGGACAGGGCGCTGACGTCGGGTTGCTGGGGAAAGGACGAAGGCCGGTTCAGCCGGCGAGACGGTGTCTGTCCTGGTCCGATGGACTCGCCCTGGGAACGCAACGTAGTTTTAGTGCCTGTCTTCAGACGGATAGATGCAGTCGGAGCCATGAAATGTTTGAGGGCCTGAACCCCACTGCCTTTTTGCGCTTGCTGGCGTTGGAGGCTCCGGTCATGCCCAGGAGGTGTTGGTGGTGCGACAGAGTCTTCTCGACTGACGATCCGCACGTTCATGCGCCTGTCTTCAGGGGGTAACAAAGCAAGTTCAAGTCCACTGAGACCCTGACTCGCCTGCTGAAGAAATTGTGACTGGGGTGGGGACTGAGAGAGCCCTACAATCATCGGCGTTGGCGCTCTTGAGCTAGCTCGGAAGGTTGCGGGGCCATCGGCAAAGACATTGTCGAGGAACGTTGATGCTGGAAAAATGGTGGCCTCTGACGGGTCAGACGAGATTATGGATTGTTCAAGAGTAGGGTTCGCGTCGCAATCGAGGAGGTTCTGGCCGACAGATCGAAAGATGACATCGAGCGCCAGCTGGGTCAAGCCTCGCTGGGAACGAGTCCCGAGGATTGTGTGCGACTGCCCATGTGCGTCAGAAACTGCTTCCTTTTTAGCCAAGTAGGTTGGTTATTCCACCAACCTTTCCCGACCCTGTAACTCCCAGCGTTGCTAGCAGGGCATCAGTTCCATCGCCGCCACACGGCGCAAGCACTCCCTTGACCAAATTGGCAACGCCGGTGCAGTGGAAGACGTCGAGCTGGGACGCGTCCTCCTCAAAGACTTGGGTGAAGGCAAACTTTTCGATGGCGCGCCGTCGGTCGTTCTTGGGTGGGCTCAGTGTGATGTGTGTTGGCGTTGTGCTGTCGTCATGTGGTTCCTCGACGGTCAGGAAGCGTTCTCCGGGCGCCGAGACCCCACTCTGTGGTGGACGAAGCCGAAGATAGACCTGGAAGAGGTTCGTGGTTTTCTGCGTCGACGCAGACATGGTGGCGTCCTTCTCCATGGGGCCGTTTGGCAGTCGAGGAGTCGGACAAAAAGAAGAAAAGAAAACAAAAAAGTTCCGAGTTCTCGGTGAGGCCAAGCAAGGGAAAACAAGGCCAAGAGAGTGGCCGTGCAAATAAGGGAAGGTCGTTGCAGGAGACTTGCTTGTTTGGTCAAGTCGCTGATCCCTGACAAGGAGCACAAAAGTTTCGAGCACTTGCACCAAATTGTTTATGCCAGTCAAGGGACAATGCAAGTTTCCCCAGCAACACGGCAGTTCGTTCACCGCGACTGCGATAAGATAAGATCCCGGCCGGCTTGGCGCTTCCCCTCCAAACCAATCTCAGACGCTTGCGCCTGCCGAAGAGGTCACAGTCCACATACCGACAAGACATTTTCCCCTCGCCACTGACTCCATTTTTGAAGAAACACCTTTTTTTGTTGTTGCTGATGCCAATCTTACATGGCAGATCATTGGCCCGAGGACTGAAGCAACCGGCACCCTCGGGGCAGCCACGTGTCTCGAACAATCTGCCTTTCGCTTTCTTCGCAGGCTCCGGTGTGGAACCCGACTACTTTTTTTCCAGAATTCTCGAAGAACACACTGAACCGCGGATCCCAGTGCAAAGGCAAAATCACCGTGTCGTTCAGAGCCCGTGGAAACCGCTGCGTTGGATTGCAAAAATGAGTCATAGAATCCCTTACCACGGCCGTGGTCAGTCATGGCACCCATGTGACTCGACGCCGGAGATGTTGGACGAAAATCAGCGACAGAAGGAGCAGAGCACAACGCCTGTCTCAAGAGTCACATCGGGCAGTCCCTTTTCCAGGAGCAGTAGTAAGTAGCACGGAGAGGCAGTGACGGAGACATATCAGAGAAGCTCGATGTGCTGTCGAGAATTGTGCTGGCTTGTGAGGCCCCACGGAACCTGGCCCCTGGTAGGTTTTGTCGCCAGCTGGCAGCTGAAACCGTTCGAAGTGCATCTCGAGGAATGACGAAGCCCAATGCGGGGCTGACAGGCATCTCGCGAACCTCACTCGAGACAGGCTGAGATAGCATAGCGGCATTCAGCAGTGAAAGTGGGCTATGGAGACCCAAGCCAAAAAATGTCGTTCTAGTCACGGTCAACACGTACACGTATACACTCTGTCAATGCATTGCAGCTTGCCTGCGTCCTGGTGATGGAAGCGAGGTGTTCGAGTGCGGGGCAGTCGGGCAAGGCGCCCCGCTCTGAATTCAAGCCACCTGGTGGAACACGGCCCGGGAGGTGGAAATTCTCCTGTCTCTGTCTCACTCTCGCGGGCCCGAAGAGTCGATGACGCCAGATGGATTTGGAAGCAGGTAAACGGGAAGATTATCAACACCGCAGCGAGGATTTACATCTCGAAGGAAGCGAAGGATCTGGTCTCTGTGGATCTGCGAGTCTGCGTGGTTTGTCGGCCTTGGGTTTTTGAGGTGTTGACCGATGCAGCAGACACCAACCCAATGCTCCAGCCTTGGAACTCTGCATGTGTCTGGCTGTCCCTCTGCAAATGCTAGGTGGAAAAGAGCGGTGACGGGAGCCGTGTCCTTGCGGGGGCTTCTGCTCCGGTAATTACTCCAATCTGACGCAGCGTGCAGTGAGCAGCAGTAACTTGACGCATCCTCGCCAGCTGCCAGCAGCACGGCACACCTTATGACAGGGGTGAGCTGCGGCTGCCCCCAACCGATCTGGCTCCAGCAGTGGGGCCATCCGATCCCACCCTGGTCCCACCGTGGTCTTGGTCAAAAAAAAGTCTGGTCAAAAGCCGTCTGGCGGCCCACTCTCCCCCCTCGAGCTTCCCCTTCGCTCTCCCAGCCCAAAACTACCCATCCCAATAACCAGACAACGAAGTCGCCCTATCACCCCCCGAGACCAGTACCTACTTACCAAAACTTCGTCGAGATTTTTCAAGATGCCGTCGGCCGTCGTTGAGCTCTAAGCGCCCACTGCGGGCGTGCCAATTGCTTCCGGCGCGCCCGCAGTCCAGCAGCCTCAACGAGATACCCAATTCTGCCAGCCCCTCGACGAAGTTCTTTCGCAGACACTCGCCGTCTCGAGCCCCGCCTCCGCAGCCGGGAACGAGCTTCACCTGCTCCGCGACAAGGAGAGTCTGCCCGCGAGCTGAAATCACCAGGTTCTACCCAAGGCCCACGTCTCTAGGCCCAACGCGACTGTATCCCATCACCAGACTCCGAGAACCCTCCCTAACACCTCGACACCTCCTTCCCTCCGACATTACACCCTGATCCATTCACTCACATACCACTCTCGCATTCGGCTGCTGCTATACACACGAGCAGCACCTCGAACTCTCAACAAACGGACCGCCCTGACCCTGTCCGTTAGCACGGTCCACCACCGCTCGGTCGAGAAGACCGTGCGCACAGTTATCGTCTCAAGTTACACTACCAGTCCTGTTTGCCAAGATGGCTCGAAACGTTCGGAAGAAATACGCCGCCAAGCCCGCCCGCGCCATCAAGCGCCGCCAGAGCGACGAGGATACTGACTCGTCTTCCCTCGACCTCTCTGACGACAACGGCTACTCCGGGGTCGAGGATGTCACCGATTCCGATGACGACGACGACGAGCATGTCTTTGCGGCCGAGGAGGAGCACATCATCAATGCATCGCGCAAGCGATCATTGGGCCCCCCTCGGCCGCTCATCGAGGATGACGAGGACGATGCAGACGGTGAGAGCGAAGCAGAAGAAGAAGAGGACGCCAATTCGAACGCGGGTGACCCTGCCGACGATAGCGCAAGCTGGGATGGCATCATTTCCGAGTCCGACGAGCTGATTCCCGCGGAGCCCCTTTCCAGCGACACCCTTGATGACCTTACCACACCGGTCGAGCGCCATGTCCGCTTCGCCGGCGTGCCGGACAGCGACTCCGACTCGACAACGAGCGAGACTTCCGACACAATTGACCACAACTTCTTTCCCGATATTTTCGTCGCCCAGAGTGCTCTCGACCCGTCGTTTCGCCGTGAGATCGAGAATGATGACGAGACGTCGTCCAATGGTTCGTTTTGGGACTTCCATAGTGCCTCGCAGGAACTCCGGGCTCGCGACCTCGAGAGCGAGGATCTTGGCCAAATGTATGATTTCGAGACTCCCCTTGGGACACCAAGGGCGAGCCAGCCTCCCACCGAAGTGTCGACGCCCGTCGCTGCCCCTGCGGAAGCGCAGGATCTCGACGGATACGAGAGTAAGTGTGCTTCTCGGCCATGGCCGCGGCTGTTGCTAATCCAACCCATCAGCCGACGGCGATACAACTGAGGAAGACATTCCAGAGCCCATTGTTCGGAAAAGGACGCGCAGGCCCCTTTCGGTTGAGCCATCTTCAGACTCGGACACAGAGAGGCCAGTCCGGTATCGACCAGGCAAACCTCGCGTCGGCCGGTTCAACCTTGATCGGTCCGACAACAAGCCCATTGGTGTGGTTGACCCCGCCACCGGCAAGATGATCATCTTCACGCCCCGGAGAACCAACCAACTGGATCTGTCTCCGGAATCGCTCCATCTCGACCTTCCGAGGCCTGACTTGTCTGCCTGCTCACCTCTGGTCAGAAATCCCGGCTTTATCATGATGGGAGCTATGGTCTCGTCCAACACTTTTGGTGACTTTATGAACATGCAGCCGTTCGGCCCTGCTGAGGCGTTCTTTCCCTGCACCTCAGATGCACTGAACGATGAGGAGAGCGACGACTCGTATTTCGCCGCCCTCGAAGAAGAGGACGAGGAGGAGAGCCTGCTTAAGCTTGAGGACTTTGTCACCTTTAACGACGATTCGTCCGACGAGGAGGAATCGGGTGCCGAATGGAACGGCGATCCCATCTCCAGCCCCACTCGGCCCAAGACTGCTGCGAGCAGCGCGAACGCGACGGCTGAGGCGGCAGCGGCGCACCCTTTACTCACCCACTTCGATAACAACCCCGGTGTCGCCGGCGCCTTTCGAAGGAACCAGATCAACCAGCAGCTCATTTACAGCGAGAAGGCGAGCCAGGAATCGCTCGCCTTTTCCGGCCCCTTGTATCACGGCACCCTGCGCGGCATCAAGGAGGGCAGCATGGAGACGGTCACGACCCCCATCACCCCGATTCGTAGGCAAAAACGGGGCAACCTGGTAGGGATGAATGGATTCTCCGATGTTCAGCAGAGCAGCCCACTCAACATTCTGTCACAGAAGAGGAAGGCTTCCGGCACCCACGCCGACGGCAACTTGCACAAGCGTCACCGGAGCATCTCGGACATGGAGGTCCTACAAATCTGACGGATTCGACTGAGAGGACGCGGCCGCAGCGGGGTTGGAGGAATTTTACGTTGGAGGACGGCATGGCTTGGAGCTTGGTCCTGCAGTCTTCGAAAGTTGACCCGGACAGCCCAGCCATCCCTGGCCTCGTCATGCATCACGACAACCTTTGACCGATAATATTGTTTTCTTTGTCACGTCTCAAACATTCCCTCTGTTCAAGCGTTGCTTGCACCGAAAGCATGTCTTATTCAATATCCGCTGGTATTTTACTGTGCAGTACGCTGTTTCTTGGCCTTTGGTGGGCAATGATGTGCAACGATGATGCTTTGTGGTCACACCCGGGATATTTTTGATCTTTGCATTGCTCTCTCGGCGATGGCGGCCCTCAGACATATAGACGAGCAAACATCAAAAGTTCGGCGGGACTGGTGGTAGAGGTAGACAAGACGGGGATGGGCAGCACATGCCCATGGCTTCGTTGTCTTTCGATGATACCAAGGATAGTCGAGGCGTCAGAAGAGGGTAGATCTCTAGATCTGACAGTCGTTTGGAATGGTAACATGAATATGAACGCACGTTGCGATTATCTGCGATTCAGCGCTCCCGCGGCTGAGAAGGGCAGGCGATAGTGAGGCTGAGCTTGGAGGACACCTTGGGCTGATGGGTTGTGGGGTCGAACTTAAGTCCGATAGCAGGCTGTGAGGGGGCTGTGCCGCACGACTCACACGAGCCATCAACGACAGTGGTGACGGAACAACGTCTATCGGGCACCTTTATGTCCTGGTTCTCTTCTTGCTCGTAAAGGAACAATAGTCAAGTCCAAACTATTCAGCATCCCTACCCGTCAATCCCGATGGCACTCGACCTGGGGACGGTCCTCTCCGTGGTGGAGGTGGTTCAAAAGGCCATCCAGATTTATGAGCGCATCGACAGCCTTCCGGACCAGATGGAGCAGTTGGGAACGCAGATGGAAACGCTCGGCGACATCCTCGCGCTCTTTGAAGGCTTTGTCCGAAGACAGAGCGCGGCAGTGTCCCCAAAGCCCGTCGTGGCCCCAGGGCCAGATCCCGTAGAAGTCAGCCAAAGGACGCTCGGCCGGATCAAGATCAAGGCGGAAAAGATAAATGACCTGTTTGAGCGCTATGAGAAGGGAATTCTCTCACGATCCATGGACTTGGAGTTCCGCGCCGATGGGTCTCCAAGCTGTGGTTCTCTATCGTCGAGGACAGCCCAGCCAAGATCCAGGCCATCATCGACGAGATCGAACGCGAGACCAAGAACCTAGATCGCTGTTTCCAGTTCATGGTTGACAACGCCAGACATGTACAAGAATTGGCACCGGCATCGGCACAGGCAGCGACGCCAGTCTATCTGCCCGCAGCTTCGCAATCGAAAAAGGGCGGGCAAAAGAAGCAGAACCAGAAATCACCGACGCCAGCCACAGCAGCACTAACAGCACCGGCAGCAGCAGAGCAAAAGACAACACCAGTCTCAACCGCCGCAGCACTCACAAAGCCTCCCCAGCTCCCACAGTCCGCAGCCCGATCCCTCGCCACACCCCAAAAACGTCCTGTTCGTGGACCTCTACAATACAGACCGCAGCGTCGTCGCCGAAGCCCTCCTCAAGCTCCTCGGCCACCTCACATGCACTCTCAAGTCCCTTCCCCACTGGCCTGTCGCCGCGGTGCACTCGGCCGGCTTCTTTGTCCGCGCGCACGGCGACTGCGCAGCCGCCATCGACTCGCTGGACTAACACGTTCCAGTCCTTCAGAAAGGGCTGGACGCCCGGCGGCGAATCACCCGCCGCTACCGGGCTAGCGCCGTGTTTGAAAACAAGTGGATGCGCAGTACCCTTTCAAGAAGAAGGTCAGGGAGGAGATGGAGGGCAGGAGGTCGGTGGGGCTGAGGAAGGATCTGTTTCGGGAGTGGGATTTTATTGTGGTGTCACGAGGCGGGAGGAGAGCAATTTGGGGAAGCTGAAGAAGGCTTTGGAGGGGGGAAGGAGGGGAATGCTGCTGCTGCTGCTGGGAAGAAGGGGAAGGTGGTGCAGCTGGGGAGCTACCTGCCGCCAGTGGGGGGGATGGCGAGGGAGATACTGTATGTCAAGGATACAGGGGATGCGAGGAAGGATCGGGCAAATTGGAATATGAAGGTGGCGGAGATTAAGTCGGCGTTGAAGGCGTTTTTGAGGAGGGAGTTGGGGTGGGTGCAGCCGGAGGATACGCCGGTTGGGGGGACCGGTCAGGGGGCGGTTTAAGCTGAGGTGTAGGACAAGGGGGGCCTGATAGTGAAGGCTGTCGTGAACTGGGGTGTTCTGTTGAGCTCATAAGGGGACGAGCTTCTTCAACATAGTACCATCTCTTCACCGCAGTCAGTCCACGTATACCAACACTATACGAGACCCTTGCACCGTACAGTCATGAATCAGATGCAGGAAATGTCGTCGTAGCTGATTTGTTGTCTACTGCGGAGTTCTTGGTCGCTTTCGCTATCTTCCACGATTATTCAGAACGCTATGCTGTTTCTCGAGCAATGCTCCCTACCCCAAACCGCTCCATGCCTAAGCCTCAACCCCCAGGCCCCTTAATCTTTTGGAGTTCCTGTTCCTCGTCCTCCATGCTGCCGTACTTGTCGCGGTCGACCCAGCTCATTGTTTTCCCTCCGCCAAAATCAAGCACGACCGCATCTCCTTCTTCGTCGATGAGAACGTTGTCAGTTTTAATGTCACGCCAGAGGATTCCTAGGTCATGCAAATCCCTTAGAGTCCCCCGGATTTGCATTGCCCACTTGCGCCTAAGGCATACAGTCGCTTCACTCGTGCGACGGTGCCTGCCTCAACACTAGCCAACAGAGCGCGGAGATTGTGATGTTTGTGGGGAATATGGCCAAGGAGGATGCCGATCACTCCTTTGTGGGACTGCACAATTCCTGTAACATCATGTCACACGCTGATGGCTGGCTGGAAAGTCCGTGGAGTGGACCGAACATAAAATTGGGCCTTCTCGGTCAGCACCTACCTTTCAACTCCGGGACCCTCAACTCCACCCCAGCCGATCTGATCTTGACAATACGTCGCAAGTTCTTCGCCGATTGCATGCTCGAAGGACTTACAAATCATCTCTTCCCCGTCCACCGTTACTTTCCAGATGAAACTCTGTAGACGACGGACTAAGATGACCTGTGATGCTTTGACAACCGGAACGTCAGTGGTTTCGAGATCGAGCCCCATGGCACGCAGCCTGTCTTCGGAGACTGGCGGATGGAGCTCAGGGATTCCGGCGTAGCCGTCCAGCGCACGGCACGTCAATTTTTCACCCTCCGAGCCGGTGAGAACTTGCAGGTTGTAGGTCTGGGGGTAAAGGTAGTCTTGCAATGTCTGGGTATCCGGAATCGGCGTCGGCACTAGATGCTGCATGGTTGGAAGGCATGCATCAGCGGCCAGCTGCGCCAGCTGCTGCTCGAGACGCTCGCTCGCTTCGTCCCTTGCCCTGTCAAATTCGCCCCAGGCGAGTTCGCTCAGCTCTGTCAGGATTTCGCCTTCGATAGATTCGCCAAATCTGTAGTCGGAAGGGACAAGCGCTTCACCGCCAGTTTCATCCTCAGGGCTGGTCGCTACGACGGCGAAGCGCACTCCGTTGAAGTGGAAAGCGAAGACAGCTGACATGATAAGACCGTCGCCCACATAGTGAACTGCAGTCAAGCGAGGCGATGCGTTCCGAGGACTTGCCATGGTCGCGTGTCGGCTGTCGAAGGGAAAAGGAGGGCGTGTAGACAAAAACAAAGGCAGGTAAAATGCGCAAGAAAGTTGTACACTGTGTCAGAGAATCGAGGAGTGCGGGACTCACCCTATTACTTCTCATTTATGATTTGCTTTGCCAGAGGTGTTATGCGGGTCCATTCCGCCACGTACCTACATGGCGACTTTCTTGGCTGACGCAGGCCGTCGCCCACAAAACTGGCGAAGCAGGGGAACAGCGGCGTGTGCATTCGAGTCCGGGCCGGTCTGTAACCAGTCGTTTCGCAAGGGGATCTCCGATATTAAACATAGGAAACACCCGGGCTGCCGCCAACGGCACGCCTCGAAACAGACCGCAAGGCCGCGGGGTATCACCATGGTCGTGGTGTGCCTCGTTTCAGATCCAATTATCCCTCACCTCCAAATCGTTTTAAAGTACATTATCAGCGAACGGGCCATATCAGCGAGCGGGCCACTTCAAAACCCAGATATAACCCTGAAAACGCAACCTCGCTGAAATCACCAAACCTTAATAAAAACTCTTTTTAGTTTCCAAGATCGTTTTCCTAATCCTTGATATTGAAATGAAAACACTAGAAATGATGCTAACCGAGGTAGTTTCCTGTTGAAGAATATGTGGTTTACGTTTCTTAGCTCAGAATTATGATGAACTAAGCTTTAGACTTGACTTGCTGACTTAAACATAATAGATAAGTTATACTTTAGTCTCTAGGAACTGAATAAACCAATTTCAAAATCATAGAGAATTCTATTAATGGTTGGTGACTTTAACAAGGTTGCGTTTTCAGGGTTATATGTAGGTATTGAAGTGGCCCGCTCGCTGATATGGCCCGTTCGCTGATAATGTACATTACTTGGTGGCCATGAGCATGATGAACAGCAATTCAAAGGGTACAAAGCTAGGCTTCTCCAGATCCTCTTCTGACATTGATTCCCCAACCCGACCATTTCCTCACACCATTTTCAAGACACTTCGCCGGCTGCGGCCATAAGTTCAGCTCCTGTATCCTCGCCAACATCATCATAAACACCACTCAACATGCCGTACACCGCCAAAACCGCTGCGTCGGCATCGAAGGGCTCAATCTCATCCACGAATTCTGCCACTTCTGTCAACAAAACTGCCGCCGCAGCGGAATCACGGGCAGCCAGTCAGACTAAGGTGGCTGTTCAGCAGGACCTTGCAGCTGCTCCAGAGCGACTCACGGCGTTGCTCAAGCAACTTCCACCACCTCCACAGCTCCCAGAGTGACTCACGGCGTCGCTCAAGCAACTTCTACCACCGCCTCAGCCAAAAACATGACTGCGGCGCTGCCGTGGACGTTCGACTGCTATGTGTGGGGCCCCAGTACCCCACACCTCTTGCAGCTAGCCTCTCTTTCCCTGCCAGACCTCCAGAGCTTCCATAGGTAGACCAGAATACCACGAATACCATCACCAGTTTCCACACCCTACCCGAAACAACTGCAGAACCTAGCGCTTCTACCGCCGCCGTGACGACGACAGTATTTCGTGGAGCAAGCCAGTCCACGCCAAGGAGTAGTGATATGCGGGCTAGGCGGGGAAGCGTGCACTTGACAGTGTGCTGCCCTCGCCACAATTGACACTATGCAGAAGGAAGTGGCGGTGAGTGGTTGGTAATGAGAAGAGCTGGACTTTCCTCTATCCCCGCCAAAAAGCTCAGGGAGACGATGTCATTTAAAGTCCTGTATTAGTCTACGAGAATATATTTTCCCGCTGGAACGGGCATTTAGTCTTACAAGTACAACACTGGACAATAATCACACACTGGAACCAGCTGACTATCTCGGTGACCTGGATTTCTGGATCTTGCATCCAGATCACCAAAGGGGAGAACCCTAGAAGCATTCTACCGGGTTAAACACTGTCCTCATCCTACTACAGTAACTACCTACAAGGCGTAAGCGCAGGATGTCCCCTTGGTAAGAACGGAAACTTCCTCATGCCCGCCTCCAGCACCCTCGAGCACTCCATCGAGTTCCCGTGGCACGTCACACAGTACCATCTCCTCCCACACTCCCCCTCAGCCGATACCTACACTTGAGCGGCAGATACGCTCCGCAGTCGGGCCACGCACACGCCCGCCTCGCCCTGGGTGAGTCGCACACCCACTGAATCCCCAACCACAGGTCCCTCGACGTCTCGGGGCTGAGACATCCCAGAAACCGATCCAGCCGCGAGTTCGTCCCGCAGCACGTCAGCCCTGCCAGCCTGAGCGCGCTCTTCTGCAGCTGCCCGTGCCGCCGGATCAGCATCTTCTTCTCTTTCGCTTCTAAGTCAGGCTCGTTTTGAATGGTATACTCAATTTCTACCATCTTTGTTCTCGCGTCGTGAATGTGCCGCCGGTTCATCTCGATGTCCCGCTTGACGAGGATTGCCGAGAGGGTGAGGCAGTTGTGGCAGAGCATGTGCCCGCAGGGGAGATCGTGCATCTGGTTGAGGCTGAGGCGCGTGTGGCAGATCGAGCAGGGGACGATCCATGTTGTGGAGGCGTCTTTGCGGTTGCGTTTGAGGAATTTGGAGAAGTTGCTGTTAGGGCTGTTAGGTCGTGTCGGTGGTCGCCGCAACTGCGGGGGCCGTGGAGGTGGAAGGGGGGATAACCTCAGCGACTTCGGTAGGTGGCGGGAGGGGGTCGTCGTCGAATTCGGCGGATGGAGGGTATGTAGTCGTGGGCGAAAGGGTCGGCGTGGATAGCTGTGATTGCGTGTCTGGCATTGTGATGCTTCGTGATATCCGAGGCTTAACCTGGAGATGTGGGTTTGAGCTCGGGCGTAGGTAATTATTTGATTCCAGTGTAGATGTCGTGGCAAAGGAAGTGAAGTTGAAGTCAGGGCCCCATTGACCAGACAGGGAACCTGGCGGAGTTGTCCATCTTATACGAATGGAAGCAGAAGGGACTGGAAGCCGGTTGATTAAACAAAGCATCTTACACTAAGAAGACACTAACGAGACAATGGGATTGACCATATTGTTTTCGGCTCAGGGGACGGTAGCTTTGTCGCGGGAAGCAACGAACTCGTGCATTCTTGGCTTTGTCGGAGACAATGGTCCAGGACCCTTAGCTTCAGAAGAACAGGAAATAAAGAACAAGAATATGCAGCTTGAGTTATAACCCTCCCTGTCAACAGTTGAAACGACACGACTCGACCAGCAACTTGACAAACATCCCCCATTCCTATTAGAGCAGTAGTAGTCCTCGCCACGGTTGCGGACCGTTTTTCCTCAATCCAAGAACAATAACTGGCAAGAGACTAAGTAAGAGCGCACTCAGACGTTGTCATGTTCTCACAGACCACAGACACCGTCCTTGCAAATGGTCAAAGAGAAGCCACAGTCCGCATCTGTCTGGCAACTGACACCTGTGCAGATAGTCAGTGTTTTGAAACCAACCCCGATGGGAGATCTCACTTACCAATACAAGCAAGAGGATTATCACCGCATGAAGGAGCGGCTCTCGTATGGTAGTGGGCTAGGGCCGGGCGGTCGAGCGAGTGGGAGTAGGGGGCGCTGTCACTCGGCGAGTGCTGGTGACGATGGTTGTTGGAGCCGTAGCACATCTGCCTGAGCGGCAGGTCAGTTAACCATCACAATCATTTTCAGTTTCACATGCGTCGCCTGGAGGAAGGGGATTTGAAGTCAGCATGCGAGGCTCTACTGTGTCCGGATTGCCAGGGACATTGCCCCTGAATGAGAAGTGATAAGGAGCAACCGTACCAAGGCAATGACCGGTCCACTCGCAAGCGGGATTCAAAGGCGCTGTCGGCCTGGGAGTCACGGTCACATAGACTGTGGTTGTCCTAATGGGGTTTGTCCTGATAGGGTTCGGCCAGGTCCCTGGTTGGATGCCGGCAGGGTTGGCGCATTTGCCCGCCCTGCAAGTGAGGTCACCGTCGCAGTCGACCTCGGTTTCACAGGGGTCACCTGTATGCTCTGTCAGTACTATGTCTATGAGGTTTGTCTCAGAGCAACAACGTACCGAGACAGTGATCTGTCCATTCACAGGTGGCTCCTCCACCACCACTGCCACCACTCCTCCCCCATCCCCATTCTCCCCATCTGCTGTCACCCCATCTCTCACTACTGCCTTCCCAGCCGCCGCCGCCCTCATGCCACTGCTTGGCAACAACTTTTGAAGCAGGGCCTTGTCTCGTAGCCTCGATCCTGAGTCCACATGAGAGAACTCCTAGCAGATAGGTGGGCTTCATGGTGGTTTGATCGTTGAGAAGCAATACCATACAAGTTGAGGGATTCCAGATGAAGACTGGGGCAAGATTCTAACCTAACCCTTCTCTATATGCCTCTCTCGAACCATATTGAGCTAAGAAGCGAGTGAATCACCTTGCTTGCCGTAAGACCATTGATAGCATTGTACTATAGCAATATCAAGTTGATTCCCGGGTCGTGCTGCCTCAGTGTTGTGCCGTTGTCTGGAAGCATCTACAAATCTGTGTTTAAACAACTCTTCGGGACTAGAGTCTGCGGCAGTCGGTAAATAACTTCCTGGGAATCATCCGATTGGGATTCCAAGACTCGGCGAAAAATTCCCACGAACTTTGTCCAGAGCGCTGAATTGCCACGAACGAGAATTGCGGTCATGGACTGGTGAAGAAAACGAATAATTCGCTCGTTGAATTTATTGTCGTTGTGACGGCGTGGCGCGTCACCGCCTCACATAATTATGGCTGGTTCGGGTTTTACAAGGCCCTTTGCGCTGGACTCGGGTATGCAGCTATGGGCGAGTACTGGTAGATGCCCAGATCAGTCAAATGGTTTGCAAATTGAAATTCCCAGGTGATGGCCAACATTCAAGGACAGAGAGGATAGCAATTCATCACGGTATTGTTACCGCAGGGCAGAACTGTCCAGGACACCGGTGAGGTTTTCAGGACTGTTGTCAGTGGGGTAATTAACTTACAGAATCTGACCATTGCAATGTTGCCGATGCGGACCGGTTCTTTGAGGAAATACGCCGTGGCCAGCCACATGGTCTGTCTAAGCCGTTGTTGGCCTCAACGAGTTTGACAGCATTGTAATGAGTCGACGGTTGTGGCAGATCAATTTCTCAGATTGATGGTCGTATGGAGAACTTTCAGCTTGGTATCAAGCATCAGAGACGGAAAGAAGTCAAACTCGAAATCTCCTGGACCGCGGCTAGGAGGGAAGACGTGGTCGGGCTGCATACCAACCACCTTCACCGAAGCGACTGAGCCGCGCCCCAAACCGGGCGTGAAACTCCGTGAAGCCCTGAAGTCTATCGAGGTCGCGGCCACCACGTCGAGAAGAACTACCTACGATGTCACCCGTACGGCCACGTCTAAAGGATCGCCCGTGCCAGGTGGTGGGAATGGAATCAGCGGCCAGGGCCAAAAAAGGGAGGGGGGGGAGACAGGGGCGCAAAGGCTCCTAGAAGCAATGGCAAATATCGCGAGATGATTACTAGTATCGGCCAACAAAAATGCGATTCGGGAACTACGACAAGACATGGTCCAAGAGCTACACCGTCAACCTCAGGAATATCAACGCCAGATGGAAAACGCCCTAGCGGGTACAGACACCTAACTATCATGAGAACTGAGGCCAGGCTCGAGGCCAGATGGATGCCCTCGCATGCCACCCGGTTTTCATGGCCTCAGCTCAGTCAAGCCAACGAATCTTACGCCGAAGTCGCGCGCACACCGTCGACTCAACCGAGCGGAGTACCAGTACGCACCCTTTCTTCGTCAAATACGACATCCTCAATTTTTACTGACACCCTGTTCTGCACCATCGATACATGCAGAGTAGAAGGAAAGGAGAAGGGTAGATTCCAGGTGGCGGATGTCAGACAAGCAGTCTAGGCAGAGGCCAGGACACAAACTGGCGATGCGCGGCGGTGGAACACTGATCGAGTCAGGGTGATGTACAGCGACGAAAGCGAGGTCAAGATCGTCAAGGACGCGGCACAAAAGATTGCCTAGGGTACGGGTGCTGAGAGACCACCTCTGCCCAAGTGAGGATCGACAATGCCAACCGAACAGCCGTCCTAACTATGTACAAAGGGAACGTTTTACCTGGGGCGACGAAGCCCTTGTATCAGAAAAACGACAACAACATTGCCAAGATTGCCTGGCTCAGCAGGGAGCGGGCCCTGCAGATCGAAAGTTGTCGACATGATTAAGGGCAGTGAAGCAAGGCAACCCCTGGACGGTCACCTGTCCCGGGGAATTAGCTTACAGATGCGGGTGTGCTTGCTCCCCGTGAGGGACCAACGAGTGCTACAACTCCCAGAAGATGGGCCACATGGCGTTCGCCTGCGGGAAGCCACGGGTTTGCGCAAGATGCGCTGGACGCAGACACCTACCACAAATCATGCCAATCGACGGTGCCGAAGTGTCAAGTGCGTGCTCTGCGGCGGACCACGCGATTCGTTTAATGTTAAGAACTCCGCAATGCCAAGCGCCCTTGAGGCGCCTTTGCGTGGCTGAGCTAGCTGCGCCTCCTAGACCCAGTGCTTGAGCAAGCGCCCCTCACTGTTAACAGTAAGGCCGTTGAAAGATCTCCTTATGGTGTAAATTGGGGAAGACCCAAACAAGGGCTCGTTCACTGCCTTCACTCTCTGTCACGTGTTCGTCCGTCCACCTTCGGATTGTTCAGCCGATGGTGATGTTTCGGAAATCCCGGCAGGCTCAGGCCTCTCTTCTCAGCGTTTGATACGCGCAACGGCATGCCCGACGAAAATGCCCAAGTGGGCCGAGAGTGGAGCTGCACGCTGTTACCCATCCGAGCCATCTTGAGCTGCGGCCGCTCCAGAAGTGCGGGGTCCTCTTGGTCGTCTCAGAATGGAGCCACAAGGGTTCTCAGGGTCCTCAGCTGGACCCATTCGAACATGCATATAAAGGAAAGGACGCACCCGCGAGGTCCAGTCCGGCGCCGTCCGGTTGATCGTCGTGGAACCCAGTTTCGACTTCAAGTTCCATTTCAAGCGTTCTTGCACACACACCACACCATCCATCATCCTCCGCCATGAACTACAACAACAACGACGGCTACGGCGGCGGCTACCAGCAGGGATATCCCCCGCAGTACGGCCAGCAGTACGGCCAGCAGCAGTATGGCCAGCAGTATGGCCAGGCCGGCGGCGAGGCGGCTTCCTACTATGCTGGTGCCGAGCAGCAGCAGCAGCAACAGCAGCAATACCCGCCGCAGGGGCAGCCGGATATGGCCCCGGCGACAGATCCCAGCAAGACGGCCCCGACGGCGAGCGGGGCTTCCTGGGCGCCCTCGGCGGCGGTGTGGCTGGCGCGTGGGGCGGCCACAAGCTCGGCGGCAAGGCAAACCACAGCAAGTTGGGCAGTACGTTCTTGTCCCTTTATCCAGACCAGTAGTCTCGAGTACGAACCTGGCAACTAACTGGTTGACGTAGCTGTGCTCGGCGCTGTGGCTGGTGCCGTTGCGGGCCATAAGATGCAGGAGGGCGTGTCCGACTGGAAGGACAAGCGGGACGAGGAGAAGGAGAGGAAGGAGCGGGAAGAAAGGAGCGGAGACGCCGAGAGGAAGACGAGAAGCGCCGCATGAGCAACCGCAGCAGTATCACGCTCCTTTCCCCGCTCCCTTCCACCATTCGGAGCAGCAGTCGCGCGGCGGCGTCAGCTATGCCGGCAACTTCAGCGGCTCGTCGCAGGACATCCGCCTTGACGCTCACGGCGAGTACATGCTGCACGCATCCTGCCGGCGCATCGACGGCTCGTACCAGAGCAGCAGCATCAGCCTGAACCAGATCATCGAGAACGACAACGGCAGCTTCCGCTGGTCATCGGGACGGCGTGACCATGGCCAGAGCGCATCGTCAAGCGTGACCGTCCAACCAGGTGACACACTCCGCGGCATCGCGGCCCGGTTTGGCTGCTCGTTCGAGGATATCGCGCGCCAGAATGGCATTCAGAACCCGGACATGATCTATCCCGGCCAGGTGCTCCAGGTGCCCAGCTCGGGCGGTGTGGTGGTGGCAGCAGCGGTGGCAACTTTGGGGCTTCGGCGCGGGATGCGACTCGCGGATGGTGGCGCAGACTGGAGGGCGAGCTGCTCCGCGACGGACAATGGGTCGGAAGTTCCATCGTGTTGGACGAGAGGATAGGGAACGACAACGGCACTCTAACGTTCGTTTAGCTGAGATGTTGGTAGCCAGCGAGCTTTTCAAAGGTATTATGATAACATACACTAAGCCTGTCTGATGGTGGCTGATGGTCTCCAAGTCCTCCTGTTGTCTTGTCAGTTGCCAGGGGACGGACTATGCATCTCATGGTCAAATCTTTGCGAAAAGTATGCCCTACAGATCTTGGAATCAGCCTTGATCTGCTTTTGCAGACTTCCAGGCTGTGCTTCCCTGCAGGTTGAGCGCGTACAGCAGACAACCTGAATGCCCAAACGGCTGGATTGGCGCACACCAAATTGCGAGCAGCTAGCTGCCGCATGTGGCTGGCTAGGTGCTTGATTCGTCCAAGGAACTGCTAACAACTTTTAGAAAAGGTCAGGGAGTGTGTTAAGAGACACAGAGCAATGCAAAGTGTCGGATGCGGCTGAGTCGAGCCCCGCCCCTACCACACCCTTGGCATGTCTCGGCACAGAGCTTGGGGGAACCGGGAGTTGGGCGGCACATTGAGTGATATCTCAAACGGCCAGTGAATACCATCTCTTGTCTCATTCAACCGTCAAATCTCGGAACTGTGCCCGGACCGGAAAGAACCACGTAACTGAAGTTCTGAACAGACAACATGGGCGGGCTCGACTCGGCAGGGGCCTGGGCTGCCAGCGCTGGCCTGGTTGGCATCAGTTTGGTGCCGCTCCTCGGCACCTGGGTAGTCAACCTGCGCGGTCGCGGGCAGCATCGATCTCGGGTGGCCCAGATGGCCGACACGTTCCTCAAATCGGCGCTGCCCGTCTACGTTCTGTGAGTCAATTTCCCACCCGATGATGGCATGTGTCTTTGCCCATGAATCCTGCTAATGAAACACTCACGGACCTTCAGCTCGGTGGCGCTCGCCATCGTGAGCCCCGCGATCATTGCAGCAATCTATGGCAAGAGCCTCCGCGTGAACAACACGGCCGCCAAAGCCGCAGTCTATACGTCGCTGACGTCCTCGTTTCTCATCGCGTCGGCCAGCATCCTCACCACCCTGGCCGCCTACCTCACTGCGGTTTGCGTCTTCTACGTGGCCGTGCTGAAGCAGCCGTGGTGGAAGATGCTGCGAGTGGATGCCATCTGTGCCGCTGCCATCCTGTTCATCTTGGCCATCGCGTGGTGGGGAAGGAATCTGTCGAACATTCGCAGGGGCGACGAGGATGGACTGGCCTTGAATTGGCTGCTTGTCATCATCGACATCTCTCTTGCTCTGCTCACGGCCATCGTCGTTGGGGTGGCCATATACTCCGCACCGAAGCTTAAGAGCGGACAGACATAGAGCTCGGGAACGTGAGTGAACCCACTGAATCTCCCACCCCATCGCCAACACTATGCTAAGTACCAGACGCAGCTCTCCACCCTGCTCCTCGCATCCTCCCTCCTCTGGCTCCTCCGCTGCACTTTCGTCCTGGTAGTCGACATCAAGACCACCATCCCGGACTGGACCGCCGATGAGCTCGACGCGCAAAAGATCATCTACCCCATCCTCGACTTCTGGGTCTCTGCCACCGTCCTCGCGCTGCTAACCGCCATCCTTCGCCGCCCGCTCTGGTCCGACCCGGCCGCCATCCCCGAGGAGATGCCCGGCCAGAAGCCAGCAGATGTACTATGCGACGCACCCGCACCCGCAGCCCGTGTACTACCAGCGGCATCCGCAGTACGGATATCAGCAGCATCCGTACAGATGCAGCCACAAGGGTACTACTATCCGCCGCCGCCGCCGCCGCGCAGCAGGCGCCGGTGCCCATGTATCAGCCGCCGCCGAATGAGCTGACGCCGATACCCGTGCCAGAGACGAGGGTATATGAAGCGGTGGGACGCAGACGGCGGCGGAGTTGCATGGGCGAAGACGCCGCAGGTGGGGAAGTAGGGCGAGGAAGGCTGGTGTTTATCATATCGTTATGGCTGTCCTCAAGAGATTGGAGTGTGTTTTGGATATTGGTAACTTGTACGGAGCCCGATACCCTCTTAGTTTTTTTTTTTTTTGCGGCTTTCTAGTTTTCATCTCTGGTGGTTCACGTTTCATCGCTGCATGCCCACTGTGGCAAGGCCATTTTTATGGTACCGAAGTCTCTTATGATTGGAGACGAATATAGTTTGTGTTACGGTGGATTGGGCTCCAAGTGTAGGGAAAATTGAGGATCTGTGTATTGAGTTGTTTGTTGAAGTCGAAGTTGTTGTTGTTGTTGTTGTTGAAGAAGAAGTGGAAGATGGGCGCAATGGCTACTTAATAGCCATTGCTGGCAACAAAGGCAGGCAGGGGCGGTCTGCAAGTGTGGAAGGTCGCTCCCACAGAAGGTTGCTCTTGCAACAGTTTGCTTCTTTGTCATGGCTTAGTGGGGTCTCTAGTTTTGGGCGACCAACACTGTTTTCCGGGCAGGGCTAGATACGTAAGAGGGCGGTGAGCAGCTGTTCTCCAGGAAGAGACCATAAACTTCATTCCATAAACTCATACTGACCCTTCCCTCTACCAAAAGCTCCCGTCTCAACTCGGCCACGCCGAAAAAGCAGACGCACAAAATCCAGCCTCCTCCTCCTGATCAACCCACCCCCAACCGAGCATCATCCTCCCCTTAGGATGCAGCGTGGGCTGCCCGGGGGTCTGCACCTGGTTGACTCTCTCTCATCACCACGGCGCCCCCTCGCCGTCCAAAACCCCCTCAATCTCAAGACTCCCTCACCTCATAGCCAACACAGCCTTCATCCTCAGTAGCGCCAGCTCCTACCCCAAACTATTCCTCCACCCGAAACGCGTTCTCCCTCCCCTAGTACAACCCCTCCCCTTCCCGCGCCAGAAACCGCTCGGGCAACAACTCATTTGGCCTCTCCCACACCAGCGGGTTCCGGTGCAGCGTGAAAGTGGCTGTCGAGGAGCATCCATCCTTTCGTTGGGAACTGTTGGCCTGTGGCGGGTTGGTCAGCATGACGCGGCCGTAGGGGGATGGGGTTTGGCGGGTGGATGCGCGGCGGGGGAACAGGCGGAGCGTTTCCTTGATGACGGCGGCTGGGCGATGGCGTAGCGCGCGGCGGAGGAGTCTGGGCCGAGAACCGCCGAATGTTCTCTTCGGACGGCCGCGAGTGCGTGCGGGTAGTTGTAGAGGAGGTGTGGACGAAGGAGAGAGTTGCTGCTGTTGTGTAGTAATGCTCATCAACTGGTGTCTGTGCTAGGATGCGGACCATATATGGGGAAAGAAGGATATAAATCTGAAACTTTGCTCCATGGATTGTTCGCTCGAGAGATCTATAACACATCTCATTGGTCACAAGAACACCTAACCGCCATCGCTTGATGCTGGATTATACCTCGGAATCTTAGATAAAGCTCATTAGTAGGAGTCAAACCATTTGGATCAACTGGCCGCCTACTCAATTTCAAACCCAGACTAACATTATCGTCCTACATTCTTCACCGAGGTTCCCCCTGAGACACAAGAGCTCATCCTCGCCCCATTTCTTAGATGACGAGGCTGTGAGAAAATACCATCGACAAGTTCTTGATGCCAAAACCTCCAACTCCACCGCAAACCGCAGAACCCCGCCATCCAGACCCTGGCGTATCTCTTTCCGATGAATCAGCCTCTGACGAAAAGGAGAAATGGAGTGATGAGACGATCAGATCCAGAAGCCGGCCACCAATGGCCTCCATAATCCCCTAGGTACGGAATACACTGGCCCTTTTCGGTCTGGCCGCACTCAGACAAAGCCCAAACCTGCCTTAGCGCCAACCGCACGTCCAATGAAGGCGAAGCCCAAGAGGTCATCGTTGGAGTGGTCTAGTCGGAGGGGTGGTAGAGCCCCTCACTCTCTCTGATTCAACCGCACTCAAACAACCTGTTTTATTAGCAATACAGGCCGGGGGCCGTGCGTCTAGGAGCTCACTGCACGTCGCACGACAACTGCGTGGCGACAACAACAATAGGTGGAAGAAATCTGGTGATGATGCTACGAAGAGGAGGCGATGGTGGGCAAGTGAGCGTCTGGAAGTGGGGCAGGGCCAGTGCAGGGTGGGTGGGCGGAGCTTGGGAGGTTAGGCAGCCCTACCCTAACCCTCGCGCTTTCGGAACCAAACCCGAGAAATCTGACAGGTGTTTCTAGATTCGCCTAGAGTAGAAGGCAGTCGCGGCTTCGCAAGCACGGTCGACAGCCTTCTGGCGATTTCTCGACACTGCTTCAGTCATCCATCATGGCGGCTTCTTATGCCCTCAGGATGGTTCCCGCATTTGCGATGGAGACTACGAATTGGGTATTTAAGTCGGGCGATTTTCCAGTTCCATGAGCCTGATCCATCAGCAGAACAATAGTCTTCACAATACTCAAAGCTTCAACATCTCCACAGCACGCACAACGCTCAAACACCCATACATCAAGTCAAAGATAATGTCGTTGTTCCCCCTCATTCTGCGGCCCTGCCGACGCCGGCTTCACCCCGCTCTTCCGTCTCCTCGAGGACTTTGACAACTACTCGCGCGAGGTCCAGGCCGCCTCGCCCAATCACGCCAGCCGCCGGCATCGCCACAAGCAGCCGCGCTCCCAGTTGGCCTCCTTCAGCCCCAAGTTCGATGTACGCGAGACTGAGAACGCCTACGAGCTGCACGGCGAGCTGCCCGGTCTGGACCGCGAAAACGTGAACATTGAGTTTACCGACGCCCAGACTATCGTCATCCGCGGTCGCGTAGAGCGTAGCTACGGCCCGGAGTCCAGCAACAACACCAACGCTGCCGTCACTGAGGAGAGCAACAATACCGCCTCCGCCGAGACCAGCGAGAGCGAGGGGCCGGCAAAGGCCCGCCGCAACTCGCACCAGGCCATAGTCGAAGACGACCCGGAGGACGAGAACACGCCCGCCTCGACGCCTGCCACCACCACCAAGATGGAGGAAGCCAAGCCGGTTTCTGAGACCACTCAGACCCAGGCGGTTGCCCAAACCACAGCAACGCAACCACCCCACAACGAGCCCCGGTACTGGCTCTGGGAGCGGTCTGTCGGCGAGTTCTCGCGCGCCTTCAGCTTCCCCGCGCGCGTCGACCACGACAGCGTCACGGCCAGCTTGAACAACGGCATCTTGACGGTGTCGGTGCCCAAGGCAAAGACGCCAGTTACCAGGAGGATTGAGATCAGCGCTTAAATGGTAATTGATTCAGTCTGTATGTTGGGACTATGATCGGTTGGAGTTTCGGACGCTGAAGGACGGACGGACTTTTCACAGTCATTGTAATATGGTGGTCATGCGCTGGCCTTTTCATGAAGCAAGCGGGATTTCGGCGTCTGGCTCTGGATCTGATGACTGTTAGCGGGAGGCATATTAATTTGGAGCGCAATTTAACTCAGCATCCAACCAAATCCGAGACCCTGTGTCCTGATCGTGAAATTGTCCCTTTGCGGTGATGTTGTGAAGTAATTGATGAGGCATGTTCCGGTGGTAAGTATAACGTTATGACGAAATACTAAGTTACATGTAAGTGATCTATTTCCGTATGTGAAAGACCGAAATGCGAATGCCTGGCGACCAGCCTGGTTGGCGTTGTGCTGCAGTCACCAGGGATAGAGGAAATACTAGTTAATGGTCTTAGAGTCATGGGGAGGAACGAAAATGAAGCAAAATAATCAAGGATAATTGTCGTCGAAGTGTACCCAGTCAAAGTCAACAACGGTCGCAAGTTTCAAGTCTCGAGGAGCACGGTTCGTACCGAGCCCTTCTGCAGTACTAAGAGCATGCAGCCGAAACAGGTACGTAGGGGTGCCGACGTCAAGGGAAAGCCGGTGTGAAAATGGGTTCGGACCCTTTGGGGATAAGAGAAGGAAATATTTACTAGTACAGTGATCTCAAGGCGGTGATGGCTTGAAACTTGATCTTAGGAACCTACCATATGTAAAAGTGGGAGGCCTCTACGCGTTAATAAAGGCCCAGAAACTGCGCGATCTCTAGTTTGCTGCTGCCTAGTGGCTCCGATTTAATGTCTGCATTTATCCAAGAACCAACGCGCGTTCCTACCCAATTGTCTCTGTTGGGAAGGTTATGAGGAAGTGGCGCAGGGTTCTAGTAAAGGGAGTGTGCACTCAGGAGGTGTTCAAGCTACGACAATGTGGGGTACTGGTTGCTGTTGAATCCACCGGTTTGCGGTGCTCGCCTTCGATAAACAGCGCCACGATACCTGAGTCGTGGAACCATCTCGGCCTTTCCCTCGATTCAAGCCGTGATTACACGCGAATTCTTGATATCTCCCTGAATGATGCCTGTTCCAAGACAACTAGGTTCCAAGCCTGCCGCACGCTCGCTTCTCCCTTCATGATCCCATGGACATATGCCTGACCAACCAAGTGGTGCGGTAACTTGGAATCGCCCTACGCTCCTTGTGGCCGGAGAATAAACGGCGAATCCGCGCCCTCGAGGAGAAACACAACGTCGCCTTTTTGCATAGAAAGCGGACCCAGCCCAACATAGCCGCCGCGCGAGAGGAACGGCCGCCTGTACCCGAATACCCCCGAGTACAGCTTCCCGATCGGGATGAGCTCCTCTGGGGAAGTGAAATGATATGGCTGCTGTGGTGTCTCGGGAACAATTGGGCTCCTCTCCTCGGCGAGATAGTTCTCGATATCTCTCAAACTCGGCACGAAACATTCCCTACCGTGAGCGCCAGAGATGTTGGAGAGCAGGTTGAAGGCCGGTCGTACGTCATCGAAAATGGCAGTGTCCAGAGAACGATCGGGCATCTCGACCTCGGGCACAAGGTGTTCCTCGTGCATGGCAAAATAGCGGGGCTGGTTGCTGCGGGGCGGGCTGTCGTCCATAACGCTGGCTATCATCTGTAACACAACTCGCTCGACCGCTCTGATTCCCTGCTCTTTCCTCGCCAGATACTTCTCGTGTTCGGTGTCGGCGTCGCGGCACACGAGGGCGCAGACAAACCGCTTGAAGAGAGATGCCAAGCTCTGGGGCGCGGGATGCTCGCCTCTGACGCCTTGATCGATGCACAGGGTGCGCCAGAATGCTTCTGTCCGGTCCTGGCCAGTGTGGTAGCCTTCATGCATCCTAGAAATCAGTTCGAGCCAGGTGGTGTCAAAGGCCATGGACCGCGATGAGCGGCCTCCCAGCCCGGGATTCGCGACGAAGTCGACCGTGTCAAACTCCATACCCATCACAGCAAGCAGGTGCCATGCTAGCGGGAGGTGCGGAAACGGATGTCGAGACCTCTTGCTGGCGCAGTAACGTTCAGTCTTTAGATGCGAGCCGCCATCGGCGCTATAATCAGGAGTCCATGACGGCAGGTTGGGCAGTTTCTTGCTTGAGCCCCCGACAAACTTGAGGACCTCAAGACGCCGGGTAGATTCGACGACGTACCGAGTATAGCTCGCGTAGCACTGCTCGACTGGAATGGTGTAGTCTGGTCCTGGGCGCTGCATTGAGCTGGTGCGATTGAACCTGGCGAGGGCCGACAGAGCGTAGATTTTGTCTCTGCGGTCTGTTGTGTGGAAGGTCAGCGACATTTGGATCAACGACTTCTCCTCGAAGAATTCCTTGTATTTTGTCGTTGGAGTGGATGGGAGAGCACGCTCGCTTGTACGCGTCAAGCCAGTTGATATAAAAGTGTACTTGGCTTGCCGTGCTGCCTGAAACCTCATAGTGCGACAGCCCAATAGGTTATCGCAGTGCTTCCTGAGGAATGCGAAAGGCCTTTCAAGTCCCATTCTGGTATCCCCTGGCGGCCGCAGCACATCGCCACGACCTTGGCAAGGGCCACTTCTTGGACAACCCAGCAACTGCGGAACCACTGTCTGACGAACAAGGGCGTGATCGCGTCCCAGTGGTCCTTTGAAATGTAAGCCAGCCCGAGCTTGTCGTACTTGCTCCCTGGGTTCGCCGTGAAGGGATCGATGTCAGAGTTCACAAGTAGCTCGCGATGCTTAGACACAGTCAGCAGGGTCCTGAGAGCCATGGTTGTGTGCCCGTCAGCTCTACCAATCCAGGCCAGAACGAAACCAGCTGACTGGAAGATGGCGTGCATAATGGCGACTTGGTGTGCCCGCTTTCAAGGGTCATCTTGGTTGATGCCTCCAAGGGGGTTAGTTCTGTCGGTAAGGCCAGGGAAAGTATGTGAAAGTAATTAATCTGTATACTTGGATGTGATTGTTCACATATTGCGTCTATCCAAGCCATATCGCTGAACGAGGCGTACGCGTCACCGTCGACTAAGATGTCATCAGTGTTCCCGGTGCCGTATTGTCGCAAGTATTCCACCAGATGGGTCCTGCCCTCCCGGCAAGCATACTCGATTGGCATGTCGCCGTTTGCATCCATTGCAGAGATACTGGCTCCCGCGGTCACAAGGCACTTGACCGCAGCAAGCTGCCCGTCGGCCGCGGCGTAGTGCAGGGGAGTCCGCCCACCCTTGTCGCGCGCATTGAAGTCGGCACTGCTCACGATCACCTCACGAAGCAAGTACATGTGCCCAGAGAACGCGAGCATGTGTAGGAAGGCATGACCCTCGTTCCCGACGCACGTATTGAGCCGCGTTCTCCAGGCACTAGTTGGAATCTGGCACAGTGTCTGGTGCAGATTGTGTCTGATCATCACGACCTTGTCGTCAACGAGAATCCGGTGGAGCTTGTCAGGTGCATATTCAACCTCCAACGTTCAGAAGCTGTGTCGCCGGGGCGTGATATCGGCGTGTGGATTTCCCCAAGTGTAGCTGAGGCAATGGTACCTCGGGCGAGCTTGAAGATAGTGCACGCTGAGGACGAAACGAACTGTGCCATTTTCTGCTGCGGGAAGCCGGCGAAGCAGCCTGATGGACGTCGGCGTTGGCAACGGACTGTACGAGTAAGTGGTTTGTTCTCTCGAAGCAGCCATGGATGTTATAGAACGCCAGGGCAGCGAGGCCGCGCAGAGGGCCAGGCAACAATATGATCCAAGATGGGACTCATGTTATATAATCGGATCAACCTGAGGTCCATCGGATGAGCAATGTATGCTTTACGTAACGTCCAGTCATAGAGGCTGCAGAAAGGATGGCGAAGTTGACCAAAATGGGGAGGTGGGTGCGTAGGTGAGCTGTGATCAACGTGGGGGATTGCGCACAGTGCTTCGTGGCGTGCCTCAAAAATAGAAATGTTCAAGGGCCAATGAGGTGCAAATGGGGCAAAGACGGGACGTCCATGTATATGGAGCTGGGTAGACACGAAAGCTGGCTTCCTCCACAGCACATTCGTGCGGGTAGGGCAGGGAATTACCCGCGGGTACCCATGGGTTGGACTCAAATCTGACCCATCAATTGGGTGTGTACCCATACCATGGATATCTTTGGGAGTTACCATTATAGGTAATTCCAAATGGGTAACATGTGAGTACCTCCCATGAGTAATGGGTTGGATATGGGTGATCTCTAGATATGTGTTGGCTATATAATCGCTCTAACTAGTATTTAGCAACTAACTTAGCAGCGATCTATGCTAAGAGGGCGAACAGTCTAGCAGAAAGATATACTGTAACGGTCTCATATAAAGGTCGGCGTGTAGAGAGATCCTGTCTCCGGATGGCCAGATTTTGGTTGACTAGGTAAGTCTGACTTCTTCAATGGTGTTGAAAGGAGGGCCTCGTTGACTACAATAGTAGGCCGCCTAGTCATCTTAGATGCTGGAATCTGTGGTAGCCGTTGTTGATCATCTGTATCGAGCCCTGATTCGAACTCTCTAGGAAAAGACCGCTTATCGAATGTTTAGCCATATTGACTGACCATAACCCAGCTGCCCTCTATCCGGCTTTGATGTTGTGGGCTGTAATGGGCTCCCGACGAGCCCCTACGGTGCACCTCAACATTATCTGCTTGCCCAGAACCATTGATTCTGACTAGCTGCTTATCTGGTTGAGGAGCTTGCGGTAGGTGTGCTTGAGGGCGGAGAAGACCGATAGATCCAATGCCTGGAGAACGTGGGAGGCGTGGGCTGGTAAAAAGAGCAACTGGATATTGTTGTTGAAACATTCCTATATAAATTCGGTGGTTGTGTGGCTGTCGTTGCGGTCTAGTATCCGTAGCCGTCTCTGAGAAGGATCCTGGTTGGATCTGGGGTATGAATACCTACGACGACTTGCTGACAGTCTCTCAGAACAACTGCTCCTCTATACCCGCAGATTGGCTTGCACAGAAAGGGAGGTAATGATGGTGCCAGAAACGTTGGCTTCCTTTGTTACGTACTGAGCGAGACCAAGTATGCTGGGGCTCTGCCAGCCCACCTCATGTCAGGTAGTTTTCGAGGTCAGGTACTTTGGATGACAGGAGCGTGGTACATTTACTTCTCTCCTTTGCTTCTTTTTCTTTCTTCTTTTTGTTTAGATTTCTTCCCTTCCTTCGATCCTAAACAAGCAACGATGGTGAGGGCAGCCTGGATAGGTACCTTCGAAGCAAGGGTACTCGGTAGTGTAATAGCTGGGCTATACCTGTAGGACTTTACCTATAAGTCTTGATGGTCGTTGCGAATCCCGCAGCATCGCGCGCGTAAAAATCCCCTCATTTCCTTCACGCCTTCTCATTACCTAGCGCGGTTTATGCCTCTCAAGTTCAAGAGATATGCTAGGAACTAGGGCTCATCCTAAATGGTACCTATTACGCTCATGGGGCTTTTGTGTCCAGTGGGGCTAATTAGTTATTATTGTTCAGCTGACACGTGAGAAAATATGAAGCATCATTGAGTAGTTAGTACAGCGCTGACCAACCGTTGCTAACATTAACCAACTGTCAGCTCGCTGAATGCCAAATAAACATGGCTGCTCCATCCTCAGTGATGCCCCAATCTTCCGGCAAACCCGCCTAGTTAAGCCTCCATGAGCACCTCAAGGATCACCGGGCCAAAGATCAGCCTCAAACTCCATGCCCTTCAAGTCCGCAACCATGTATCCTCCGACTGGTCTTTCTCGAGCGCGCATCTTGTATTCAGGCAACACCATGAGCGGTATGCTCTTCTTAGCCAGAACGGTGCCAGAAGGCTGCGGCCCACCCTCCGCAAAACCATCCTCTGAATCCTCCAAGCCTGGGGATAACGAAGCCATCCCCACTCCGGGTTAGAATCATCATCCATCATCCACAGCTAGCCTCCGGAAGGAGAATCTCTATCACAGCGAGCGTGTCACACAGAAGCGTAGTCAAGGAGGCCCCAATCTCCTCGAAGCGATCGATCCGTGTGTCCCGCGCCTTCTTCAGCTGGTCAGTCAGCTCCCTGAGCTCGTCGTCGAACCAGGCCAGCAGGCCCCATTGCGAGTCCGTGAGTGCGGGGTTGTCCAGCCAGCGCCTGATTTCACGCCGGTGAAAGACGATGCCCCGTAGAAGCGAGCGGATGAGCAGTTCCATGTTGCGGCAGCCGCTCGGGCCGCAGGGGAAATGCCAGGAGAGCAAGTCGAGAGCGTCCGGTGGCGGTCGGTGGAAGGTGAGCGGATGGGTGGTGAAGGCCGCAGCAGAGGTGGGGAGCCTATGGCTGTGATGCACGCCTGGAGGACGTTGCGCGGGAGGTGCGATGACATGCCGGAGACGGTGCTACGCGTCAAAGGCGAAGCGGAGGGCCCTCCAAACCCAGAGCCGGCGGCGAAGGTGGCCAGAGGGACCCATGGAGGTGTTTCGTCGGTTATGCTCATTGTTTCGTTGGGTTCACTTGGCGTGTCCTGGGGAGGGGTTGGCGGTGGAGAATTCCAGGCTGCAATAATCGACAACTAGACAACCATGGCAGTGATGAGGAAGAATTGGAGATAAACATGATGGAATTAGGGATGGCAAGGCGGCCGCTGTTGTCGAGGGTGGATCAGACGCCACGCTATTTTCCACCGCCAACGGCCTGGACGGGCCACGGAAAATTCGGGGATGCCTGCGCTGTGAGGAAGGAGTCTTCGGGTCTTTTTGATTCGTGTTCATGTTTCCTCCCAAAGTTTGACTGGGAAGGTGAAATGTTTGAGCGGCTAAGGGGTGGTAGTTCTTGTTTTTTAAGCCGGATGACCTCTCACTAAGCCCAATGCAGCAGTTTAACCGGCCCCAAAGAGTTAGTGGCGACCAATTTAAGACCTCACGCGTCACCGCAAACACGCGCCTTCCCAGTGGATTCGACTGTCTGAACTGAAAGCTAAACTCTGGCAGGACACCAGACTCCTTGCGCCCATCCTGCCACCTGCCTAACGTTGGGAATCCTCCTTTTGTCCCACTTCAAAGTCATTGTAATTTTTTTACCCTTACTAGTTGTGGAGACCAGAACACAGCGAGTCCTTCCACCAGCTCCAAACCTGGAAATGCCCCAAAAACGCGCTGCAGTAACCGCGTCCACTGCGGCCAAAAAGTCGCGTCCCTCGACTGATGGAACCGACACAACCGATGCGACACAGCGTGCCATTTTCAGGAGCGAGCGCTGGGGCGCCAATTTCCGGCTCGGCCAACGTGGAGGCTGATTACAAGCTTGCCACTCAGAACCCCGTTACGGCGTACAATTATGTCTGCATGTGCTCGCCGCCCTTTGACAATAACGACGAGGAAGAAGGAGGACGAGGATGAGGATGACGCAGACAAGGAGAATGAGGAAACCGAAGAGGACGGCGAGCCCAGGAAAATCCTCCAAGCGAGTGAAATGCGACGGCGGCGAGACGTGCCTCTGCAACAAACCCGCCGCGGATCACCCGAGCATGTGTGGCAGCTGACCTTCGCCGGCAAAAAGAAATTCTTCGCGCAACAGATCCATTTTCAGCTGCGATGCCAGGACTACTTCCACATGTATGTGTTCAACAAATATGAGGGATATGGCGTCCTGGAGATGTTGCAGAACCTCGTCCTTGACTTTGCCGAGGCCGCCCGTAACTACAAGGAGCAATGGGCCGTATGCGAGGCTTTAGCCTTCTTCCTGAAAACGGACGTCGCATTTTCCGTCACCCGGTACGTATTCCCCCCTGACAAGAGAAGATCAATGCTGTTAATGCCATGTGCCGTCGCCAGGATCGGTGATGGCGCTACTGTTGACGCCGTGTTCCAACTCATCGGCCGATTGTTCTGTCCATGCTGGCCCAGCTCGAGCGGGAGAGCCTTTTTTCGGAGATCAGCAACCTTGGCCTGATTATGGCCCTTTACATGGATTTCGCACGAGCATCCAGAGACTACGGCCTCCTCGAAGAGAGCCGAAAGGTGGCACTTGGGCCGGCCAAGGACAAGAAGAAGTGGTCTCCCCATGCCTTCGACAACCACATTCTCCTCGCCTACGCCCGCAAATACGACATCAAGCTGGTCGGGCCCAGTAAGCTCGACGAGATCATCGCCGACGCTGACGAGAAGGTGGACCTGCCCATTCCGGACCTCAGCGCGAAGAAGCCGGACCCATTCGCTTTGACAAGGCCCTGAAGAAATACAAGGTTGAATATGGCGGCATCACGGCATGGATGGCCCAGACGTCTAACAACCGGACACCCATTGGCGGGGACAACCTTGACATCACCACCTGGACCAGCGCGAAGCGCAAGGAGAAGAGCTTCGACAACAAGGACCCGCTGAGTAAGGAGCACATTGATGCTCTGAAGAAGGGTGAGGTTTTGATGATTGGCTAGGGACCGTGGTCTGTACGATATGGAGAGAGTGTGCACATTTGGCCAGCTTTGATATTGACCCTCAAAGGTGTAGTAGGATAACATTTTAATGGACACAGTTCGAACTTTTCGATCTCTAATCAGCGAGTCATTCGATGTTGCCTCGCCGCGGACTGCATTGTGTGGGAAACAGGCTCTTATTGGTGAGGACTGCATGAGGCCGTTCGCATGGCAGACTGCAATTGATGCAGCTTTGATTCTAAAGCCTGACTCGGCCCTCCCTCTCGCACCAGTTGCCCTCATCCACCTCTTCCACTTACCTCGGCATTGCTAAAATGTCGCGATGGCACAAATCAGACTGCTCCTCCCCGGATGTGCGGTTGGACAGTACTAGCGGTCTCCCTTCCTGCGGAGCCTGCGCCAGCACCCCCAACATCGACGAGATCATCCGCCAACACTCTCGCACGAAAGCCCGTTCCCTGTGCCCCCCCAGACGAACCCCGGGGCCAGATGAACCTCTGGTGGCCGCGCACAGTCCCCTACAGCAATCTTTTCCCCTTAGACGATCCTGACGATCCCGATCCCATTAGCAAGCAGCCCTCGCAACTTTCCACGCCCTCACCGACACCTCCCGGCAACCCACCTCAACCCGCATCCGCTCCCCAATCTACCCCCACGAACTGTCTCCCACAGAGTTCCGCCTGGCCTGCGTCTCTCCACCAGCACGCACCCACACTGAGAACCCAACCGACGCTCCAATCCATCTCACCCTGGAGACCTACCCTCTCTCAAACTGCCCCGCCTACGAGACCCTCTCCTACTGCTGGGCCGGCGAGGACGGGGATAGCTTGCGCAAGCATCCCGTGTTTGTCGGAGAGTATTGGGACGTGATGCTGCATACCAAGAACTGCTGGGAGATGCTCAGGTTTGTGAGGAGTGGCGCGAGAGGGGTGAGGGTGGTTTGGGTTGATGCTGTTTGTATTGATCAGGGTTGGTGAGTTGTTTCATTTCTCTGTTTTGTCTGCCGTGGGGTAACTGCTTCGGAGGGCGGGATGAGGTTTGCTGTTGAAAAATGTTCTCGGAGGGATGGGCGAGGGAGAAACTTCTAGCTTCTGCTTCTGGAGTGGTGTTTTGAGGATAGGGAACTGTGCCTGTCACTCTGAGAGGGAGGAGAATGCTAACCAAGGTGCACACAGTGACGAAAGAGAGAGCGGAGCAGGTCGCCCATATGAACAAGATATACGCCGGCTGTCTGCAGACCATCGTCTACCTCGGGCCAGATGTTGCGCCACTGTTGCCGCCAGGGACCTATCCGCGCCGCGCAAGGGCTGCAGCAATTTGGATCAGAACACATCCCTTCGCTGGGCTTGGTCAAGAGTGTAGACCATCTATTGAGACGGCGGTATTTTACCCTGCTGTGGGTTGTTCAAGAGCAGATTCTCCACACCGGGTGGCCATGCGAATCGGAGATATCGAGTTTCAGTCTAACGGGGAACATCCGTGAGCCCATGGACGTCGCTGGAGGGGCTGATAAACGCGGCACCCTGGATCCGGTACAGGTCGAAAGGGGCGCCATTGGAGATTCCCCTCACCGATGCCATGGAGCTTACCTTCTCCACGGACTGCGCGGACCCGCGAGATCGGTTCTTTGGAGTATTGGACGTCGTTAACAAGGCCTCAGAGCCAGGGCTTCGAGGCCTCGACCCGGACTATTCGCTTTCTGCTCAGCACGTGTCCACGGGGCTCTTCGCTCACATGCACATACACATGAAGAGATGGCATCTTCCCGCTTATGGCTCAGGGGTCTTTGCTTCTCCCTCGACACCATCCTGGGTCCCGGACTGGACCTCGTGGAAGAATTGGCGCGCCGTCTTCAAGAGACGAGATAGATGGTTTGCGGGGCAGAGGCTTGAACCTCAGGTCCGGGAAATGTGGAGAATAGGGGCCGCGCGGTCCGCGCCTCACCTAGCACAGTTTGTGCTCGCTCTGCTCCCCTCGAAGTACGGGGCTGCCGCCTGTTTCCACGAGCATAAGTCTCTCTGCGTCGATCCCCGGACAGGCGGCCTCAGAGTCGGGATGGTTCGATTCCTGGCTCTCCGCTCCGTGCCAAGGCTTGTGTGCGAGCTTCAAGACGAATCCTTGATGGCTTTCGAAGTCCGCTGCGGGCAGCACCTCCTCTGCTTATCTTGTTCACAGCGGCTCGACCTCATTGTCCGGCCTGAGACTGACTGGTTATGCCTCTAACGTCATCGAGGAGCACAGCGTCATTCCCGGTATTCATATTTTGCGCCGGGGCAGCGCGGCTAGCGCGACCGTCGCGCGAATAGTCGCATCGTGCGAGGTGGCGCTCTTCTGCTTAACGTCTTCAACGGAAAGTCCGCATCCGCACCCGTCCCAAAAATACTCAAACCCCATTAACGTACATTATCAGCGAGTGGATCATATCAGCGAACGGATCACCTTCAAAATCCACATATAACCCTGAAAACGCTACCTCGATAAAACCGCCCAACCTTTAGAGAATTCTCTATAACTTTGAAGTCAGCTTATGCAGTGCTTAAGAAATTAAGGTACGGCTTTACTTATATGTAGATTGGCTCCCACTAGACGCACGGGTCCGTGCGCTTACGTAAAGTGTGAAATTGCTTATGTAATTCCAAAAAATGCATCTATCAGAACTTTACCCCTGAGCCCCTTTTCCACTACACTATAGCCAACGTATCGCCAATACTGCAGCCAGCATATCGCCCACACTACAGCCATAACTACCTTCCAGACAACTGCCCCCTCCCGAAGGATTTTTCGAGTCTCGACAGGCCTTATTCGAATCAATCAACGCGTATGCAAAGCCTCGAGGCTACGCTTTTACAACTCACAGGTCAACCAAGGAGAAGAAGGCCTTTCGACTGTCATATATGCTTGCGATCGAAGTCGCCGACCTCCTTCGTCGCCAGAGCGAGACCGCCAGAGGAAAACGACTACCCGTATAACGAATTGCCCCTTTTCGGTCCTTGCCAAAGAGTCCAGCGAAGGCTGGACTCTAAAGCATCGTCCAGATCGTCGCTTCGCAACCCATAACCACGAGCCGAGCTTACACCCGTCTGCATACCCTGTCCAACGACAGCTCTCTAGCGGTATATCACAGTTACTAGTACTCTCAAATGCTAGCCTTGCACCCAAGGAGATCCAGACAGTTGTACGGCAAAGCGATTCTTTGGCAATACGTCAAGACATCTACAACCATATTGCTGAAGTCCGCCGAAACTCTCGTCAAGGCTAGAGTCAAATCCATGCACTTGCAAATCAGCTCGAGGAAGAAGGCTTCTAGAGCCGTATACAATATGGGCCAGATAGGCATGTAACGGCAGTTCTCTTCGCGCATCCCGACTCTCTTATCTACCTTCGAGCGTACCCCGAAGTTCTCCTTCTCGACTGCATATATAAGATAAATAAATACGGTATACCGCTTCTCGATATGATTAGCGTCGATGCGACTAGGCGCTCCTTCTATATAGCCTTCGCGTTCCTGAGCGGCGAGACTGAAGAAGACTATACCTGGCCCTCGAGCGGTTAAAGACATTGTACGAGCAGTATAGCGGAGTTTTCCCATCAGTCATTTTAATAGACCGGTGCCTAGCTACTATAAACGCGGCTTCAACTCTCTTTCCGTCGGCGACCTCTCTCTACGTCTGGACGCAAATAAGATAGTCCTCGCGCGGTGCCAGCCTATATTCTAGACGGCCGAGGAATGGAGAGAGTTTTACGCTTTTTGGTTCTTGATTCTCAGCTCGCCAACTAGGGAGATGTATGAGGAGCGCCTGAAGGAATTCGAGGGGAAGTACGCCTTGACAAACCTCGAGCAGGTTAGTTATATTAAGGAGACGTGGCTTCTACCGTATAAGGAGAAGCTTGTCTCTATATAGGTTGACTAGCAAGCTCATTTCGGGAACACGGCTACTTCCCATATTGAAGGGATTCACGCGCTCCTCAAGTCGTACCTCCGAAGGTCGACTTTCGACCTCTTCGAAGCATGGAAGGCGATTCGGCTTGCGTTGAACAACCAGCTCTCCAAGTTGCGGTCTAATCAAGCAAAGCAGCAGATTCGTACGCCTCTTAAGCTCGACAAGGCTATCTATAGGGCTGTACAAGGCTAGGTCTCACACGAAGCGCGCGGAAGGTCGAGGAGCAAAGGCAGTTACAGTGGAAAGACCCCCCTCCGTCGCCAACTTGTATAGGCGCCTTCACACGCGTGTATGGGCTCCCTTGCATACACGTGCTAACTATACGCCAAGGGGAGTCCCTCCTTCTTGAAGACTTTCATTCGCACTAGCGCTTAATACGTGATGGCGCTCCACTTCACCTCCTAGAGCCCCGCCGTATAGAGCCAAGAGCGATGACAAGCAGTCTCCCAGCGTCAAGTACGAAGCGGGAGCCTAGTGAATTCGAGGTCGTCGAGGCAATACAGGCAACACGGGCTAAGCGGCCAAGCCAGTATACGGCTTGCGGTGAAATTGGCCATAGACGGACCTCTCGGGTGTATCCGAAGCGTTATTCAGATGTTGTACGGATTGATTGAATGGCTGGTTGGCTGCAGTGTTGGCGATACGTTGGCTATGGTGGTGGAAAAGGGGGCGCAAAAAGGGGCTGCGTTAGATGCATTCTTAGACTTACTAAGCAATTTCACACTTACGTAAGCGCACGGACCCGTGCGTCTAGTGGGAGCCAGATTGGCTAGGCTAAAGCTTAGTTGGTTTTAATTCCTAGCAACGAAAAGTTAAGCACATGATTCTCTATCAGAAACTAACTTACAAATGTCCCAATGCTTCTATTTCAATATCAAGCATTGGAAAAGCGATCTTTATAGAGTTCGAAAGTGTTTTATTTTCAGATTTGGTGATCTTATCGAGGTAGTGTTTTTAGGGTTGTATATGGATTTTGAAGTGATCCGTTGTCACGAATTAAGCCAACAGGATGGCCGCAGAAGGCAGACCCAGTGGGGCTGGCGGATGGCCACGAGCCAATCGTTATGAGAATAAGGCACACCAATAGGAAGAAGGCCAAGAATGCTATGAGGGCGTACAGGGGCGAGCAAGGTGCTCAAGGGCGCTCAGGGGCATAGCACCACAGAGCATCTAGGATGCTACGAGTGATCGGGGCGCGAGCACCGCGAGCGCCCCAGGAGGAAGCTTGTATATAGTTCACGATCTCTACCGCCTACGGGCATTACAGTAGCTTCCTCAGTAAGCAATCATACAAGCAGTATCACCCTACTGTTGAGACAATTGCTTGTGTGCACTTGTTGTAGACCTTTTGGCTCTACCGAACAGTCATCCCGACCCCAGTTAACCTTCAGGAGTCCCTTTTAGACGAGGGATCCGACCGTTCGTCACATCCGTTCACTGATATGATCCACTCGCTGATAATGCACGTTAACGTATATTATAGGCGAGCCGACCATATATGCGAGTCAACCACTGGTAAGGGCTGCACGGATATTTCGCTGTAGCACTAACCGCGGATTAAGCCGGGAATTAGCTATTAGTGCTACAACTAAATATCTGTGCAGCCCTTACCAGTGGTCGACTCGCTTATATGGTCGGCTCGCTTATAATATACGTTAATCCTAACTTTTGGACCCGAGATTGGGCATCTACCCACGCTGCCAATATTCAAATGGTTCGTTGGTGATGTATACTTGCTCTGAACGAAATCATCGAGAATAGTCAAGTCTGGCTAGAGGAAGAGCTTAACGAAACCGAACGACTACTGTTTGTGCCGCGATGGGACGGCAAGCACCGGGAGCTCGTGGAAGTCTACCCGCAGCCGTCCACAACGAGGCCGGCTGCTGGGATGCGCATAAACAATATCTCACCGAGAACTGCCCAAGGGAGACAGATTTTCGAGATGGCCGAGTCATTTTTATGTCCCAACCGAGACCTTCAAAGCTGCTTGTCCAAATGATGATGAACTTCCGGAATTTGAGCTTTCGGATGCATGGTCATTGGGTATGCAATAGGAGATCTCGACTCGGATGTTGAGGATGGGCACTGGGGGTCGCAATGGGCGTCAGCAGGTGAAGATGTGGTGACGTTGAACCATGCACCTTCAGATGCTTCCTGGGCCTGCTCGGTCTAGAGTCGCCCTCGTAGAGGAAACGGTTTGGTGGCATCTTCTCCTGTCAAAGGGAAAGCAGATCATGCACACTGTGCGCATGGCTGCTCGAAGGACAGGAGAGTCCGAGGAGGAGATACTCTCGTGAAGGCCGATTGAGGCAGATCAGGATATTTGTGTGCCAGCTAGTCCGAACGCAGAGAGGCTTATGGACGATTGTGGTTGCGATGCGACCATTGAGGATGTCATTATCATTTAAGTTGGCACTCCGGACGAGCTCTGCAGGAATATCATTGATAGAAGCAGTAACTACCAGTATTACGAAGATGGCATGGGCGCAATAATAACCGTACATACACACCAAGACGGAAGTGAACCGGACAACTCATCCTGGCTCTAATTAACACCGGCCTCACTTGGACATACCCATGAAGAAAACGAACACTCAATGGTCTCAGATTTATATCACCCTGTTGCACGGTATGTAGGGTACCCTTGGGCTTTCCAGGACGAGAGTGTTCCTTTGCCTCGTGCGACACTGACATGCCCAGCACAACAGAGATTACTTCGCCGTTAATTACAAAGCCAAGAAAGATCAAAACAGAATTCAGAAACATCGTGCACTCCTTGCACTCAACTCTCATCCCAACCTGTCTGATCCCGTCATCCAACTCAGCTGCCCACATTCCCCCACGTCAATCCTGCTCACACCTTCCCGAGCCAGTGAACAGGACCAACTCAAAATCCCCCAAGCGGATTCGGATTCACTCCCCTCCAACCCCCTGCACCTCCTTCTGCACGCCAGCCAGCACCTCCACCTTCTTCGCTGCCTCCCTAAACACTTCCAACGTCTTCCCACTATCCACCCTTTGATTCACAACCCCGACCATCCCACTCTGACAATGTCTCCCCTTATCCTGCGCGCAGTAAAACCAAATCGGCACCCGGTCATCCTTCACCTCAATCTGGAACACCTCCCCGCTCTGCTGGACGCTCCCGTCGGCGCCCTTGGACACGGGGAAGAATCCTGAGTAGAAAGAGGCAGTGTCCTTGGGCTGGCAGGGAGAGGAGAAGGAGGCTTCGACGACGGAGTGGTTGGCGGGGAGGAAGTGGAACTCGATTATGGAGCCCGTGACGGCGACGATGTTGTCCGGGTCGAAGCGCAGGCCCGGACGGCCGGCGACGACGGTGTGGTGATGCGCGGGGAGGAGTCGGTTTTGGAGACGGTGGTTGTCGACGAGGGGGTTGGGGCGCGGAGGTGAAGGGGAGGGCTGCTGCCAGGAAGAGGAGTGGTTGTGTGAACATGGTGATGGTGTTTTGTTTGAGTTTGGTCGATAGGAAGGCTCCTGGAGTTCAAGGTGGGAGCTTGAAGTTTGTTGATGGAATGGAGGGCCTGAGCTGATGATGAAGCTGCTGGAGATAATGGGAAGAATGGATTGTCTCTAGGATGCCCAGCATCAATTAATACACAAATAACCATCCTCTCACCAACACCCTTCACCATAAAACACACATGCACACACACGCCTCTTTCGGAGCAAACCCCTTCCGGCACCCAGCCCCAGGCACTGAATCTCGATGGAGGCTTGGGCAAACAGCGCACCGATTTACGGTACTACATGCGGCCGCCTGGTCAGCCAAAGTGCGGCACGACCGTCCTATCGACATTTGACTGGACATTGACAAAGGAAGCCCAGCGGCCGAATCGGGAACAATGACATCCGGTCAGCAGCAAGGCTGAGCTCACCTGGTGCTATGGTTCGCCTGGGGTTGGCCAGTTGCCTTTTTTAGAAGCGCAGGTGGCTGTGCTGCTGTGCCTGTGCTGACGGCTGGGTAGTCGAGAACAGGGCGGCTGGTATTTTAGGATTCTGTAATTAATTAATGTTGGATGTTTGCTCGCTTCCTCGCAAATTGTATTGTGCTGGAGTCCGGGGTATCCGCTGCAAGTTCAGGTCAACTGCTGGATGGAGCATTCAAGGGAAGTGGAAAGAAGTTCCTCTTGGCACCGAAGGACATGCTGGACGGAATATCACCGATCGGCATTTTGAAGAGAAGTCTAAGAGTTAGCAATACAGGAAAACCGGTGAGAAACCAGGAGGTTGAGGCGCTATGGCTAAATATATGTTCGAAATACCGTGACGGCATGTACAAGAGAATCGAAGAATTCCTACTCCAACGCCATGCATGAAGAAGTTGTCGGCTTTGCCCATCCCTCCACTCATCACCAGCAAGACGGTATTCGTTTAAAGGCACTGGAAGTACCAGTCGTTCTGCTTCTGGCAGGTGGTGCCGGCGATGCAGCTGGTGCAACCGGTAAACCCGATACCGCCGCATTGTCCCCTGGTCAGTGTCAGTTCAATGGTTCAAGTCAGGTAAACAGCAAGGGATACATACCATTTTTGAGCAACACAGCTGGTGGCCGAGGGGGCGGGGCACGCACCGCCGTCGGTCGAGCTGGGCTTGGCGGACGAGACGGCAGCGGAGGTCGAAGTGGAGGTGGGCTTAGCAGAGGAGACCGAGGTCGAGGTCGGCTTGATGGTAGAGCTGGAGCTGGAGCTGGAGCTGGAGCTCGAGCTCGAGCTCGGCTGGGTGCTGCCACCAGGGGGAGTGAAGACGGGGAAGTTGCCGTCGTCGGAGCGCCTGCAGCCGGTGCGGGCCACGAGCTCGGCCGGGCACTGCACCTGGCGGAAGGTGAAGTTCGGGTTGTCGGCGTTCTTGAACCAATCGAACCGCCAGTAGCAGCCGGGCTTGAGCGCGGCCGGGAAGGAGTCGCACTCGCTGCGGGAAGAGACACCGCCGTACCGCGCACCCGGGAGACCGCCGAACTGGGGCGAGCACCCGTCGAAGATGCCCACACCACCGCCAGGCATGTTCAAGTCGAAGTGGTTGCTGCCGAGATCACCGCCGGTGCTGGTGGACTGGACAACCATCTTCTTGCCAGCAACGGGGCCGGAGGTGAAGGTGAGCTCGTAGCAGGCACAGCACCAAGAAGCCTCGGACACGCCGGCAATAGAGGTGGCTGCGAAGCCGTACGAGAAGTCGTCATTCACGGCCCACGGGGTCTGGTCGGCGCAGGAGAAGGCCGAGCCGCCATCGCAGCCGGACTTGGCGTTGGGGTCGGAGATGCGCTGGAATTGGGCGTTGCAGGCGTAGACGGGCTGGCTCACGAGGGCCTTGCCGGGCCAGGAGCAAGACGGCTTGCAGCAGTCCCAGTACCTTGTGGACTTCCCATCGGCGGCCAGAGCAGCGAGAGGGAGGGCAGCAGCCAGGGCTGTGCGGAGAACGGGAGTAGAGCGCATCCTGTGCGGTTTGTGAAGTGTTGCAAGAGGAAATTGAAGGATAGTAACTCTGAACGTAGAACGAGAGGACGGCTCAAAGGTGAGGCTCGAAGTTTGAAGATGTTAACTCTCCGTGATCGAGGACGAGGGCCATCTTCATATACTTCCGCCATCACGGCACCCCCCTGTGGTTGCCCCCTTCGCGCCCCTGGCCTGGCACTCAGATCTCGTACTCCATCTTAGCGGCAGGCCTGCATATGCGGGCCCATGCCACCGTCGAAAAGCGTTGGCAATGTTAGGCCAGCCGACGGCCATAGGCGCGCATTAGCGTTGGCGAGATGGTGTTGTCAGGCAAGGATTAAGGAGCTCTCAGCTGGACCCCACCAGAGCACCCGCCAACTGGGTCACAACGCACGATCCCTCACGCCAACGGCCTCAATGAAACAGAAACGATCCACATTCTCGGAACCTGGACCGAATGTGCCGTCAAACTGCGGCTGTTTTGGAATGGTTCCACCTCTCGAAGCAATAAGAGAAGGCCGCGCGATCTCAATCCCGGTCGACATGCAGCGGAGCGCCGGAGCGAGCTTTTTGGAAGGGAGATTGGCGGATCTGTGACAGGGAGGGGAGAAACGGTGACCGTTGAGGAGGAAATTAGCAGATCAGGGGCATCTTTGCCGGGTCAGCAGAGGCGCGGGGGAACGGTTCTGGACCGGGAAACTTCGAGAACTCCATCGACGAGTCAAGATGCTTTCCTCGAGCGCCAGCTTGAAAAGGCGTTACGCTCGGGATACAAATGAATATGTTGACCATAATCTAGTTTGAGGCTGCGATCATGTATTTCCTCGAAGGTCTCTTGAGTATTTACCCGGGATCAAATACGTTGATGTCCCATTAGTTCCCACCCGTACGATCTGCCGGAGATTCCGGAGCGAGCAGCAGCCAAGAGAAATTGCTTGTGAAAGCAAGGCCCCACCGTTCTGGGGTTGCTGCCAAGCCACCAATCAAGCCCCAATTCAGCCCAGCAAGTGGACACCAGCCACAGAAAACTTGTGGCTTGCCAAGCCCAGCGCCGTCACCGCTCACCTCGTGTGCTGCACAAAGCCGAACAAACCCAGCTAACCCAATTAGACTAGCGCATTTCGCCGCGACTTCAGCCTCCTCCATGCCAGAAATTCGCTGGAATGCTTCTTCCTGGCCACCACAACAACCCATCGACGATCCCCCGACCGCGGCGATCTCGAGCCGCGCCGTTGCCATTCCTTCAAACACACGCCCTCCCCCGCACCTTGATACCTCCATCGGCCAGTTGATGAGATAGACGCCCTGCGCCCGGCGAGTTGATGCGCGCGCCTGCCTCTGGTGGCGATTTCTAAGCTCGCTCGCCTTCCCACCAGAACAAGTCGGGGCTTCGCTTATTTCTTTTTGGCTGCCTTGCACCTCTCTCCGGCCTCTTGCGATCTTACCCCGCTTCCGCTCTCTCACCTCGGGAATTACTTTCCCTCGAGCAAATCCCGCCTCCTCTCGATTTCCAATCCCGGCATCGTAGCGCCCTATTCAAGATGGCCGACTACGCTACACAAGGATACGGAAGCTACGCCGACACGTACGAGAATGACGACAACTACGAGAACGGCGCCCCCGAAGGCGCGGGCTTTCTGAGCGAGGATAGCATCACGCCTGAAGATTGCTGGGAAGTCATCTCGGCGTACTTCGACCAGAAGGGCCTCGTCTCGCAACAGATTGACTCGTTCGACGAGTTCACCACTACCACCATCCAATCGCTCGTCGACGAGTATGCCGACCTCACTCTTGACCACCCGAACCCTGGTGACGATGAAGGTCGCGATGTTGCCATGCGGCGGTACGACATTCATTTCGATGAGGTTATGATCTCGAAGCCGACCCTTACAGAGGCGACCGGCGAAACCACAAGCCTTCTTCCCTACGAATGCCGCGACCGTAACCTGACGTACTCGGCCCCCATGTACTGCAAGGTTGTGAAGCGTGCCCGTGTGGCCATCAACGTACCTATCCCCCTCAACGAAATGGACGAGGAACAGCAGGAGTATATGGCGCGCACTGGCGAGCACCCGACCACAATCCGCTGGGAAGAGGAGGATACCGGGCCGCGCGAGGGTTCTAAGGGCGACGAGAAAGGCGACCTCATTTTCCTCGGGAAGCTCCCGGTCATGGTCAAGAGCAAGGTCTGCCATCTCCACGGCGAGGATGATGAAAATCTATTCCTGCTCAACGAATGCCCGTACGACCAGGGCGGCTACTTCATCATTAACGGAAGCGAGAAGGTCTTGATCGCCCAAGAGCGCTCGGCAGCCAACATCGTCCAGGTGTTCAAGAAGCCCCCAGGAGGTAGCGTCTCCTACCAGGCTGAGATTCGCTCTGCGCTCGAGAAGGGCTCGCGCCTCATCTCGTCTCTCCAGATGAAGCTGCACACCAAGGCCTCACCTGAGAAGGGAAGGTTAGCGAACACGGTCAGTGTCACCCTGCCGTACGTTCGTGAGGACATCTCGCTCGCCATCGTCTTCCGTGCTCTCGGCATCGTCTCGGACGAGGACATCCTAAACCACATCTGCTACGACCGCACCGACACCCAAATGCTGGAGGCTTTGCGGCCTTGCATCGAGGAAGCCTTCTGTATCCAGGACCGCGAGATCGCTCTAGACTTTATCGGCAAGCGTGGCAATGGCAACGCTGGTCAGAACCGTGTTAACCGCATTCGGGCCGCCAAGGACTTGCTCCAGAAGGAGATGCTGCCGCACATATCTCAGACCGAGGGTTGCGAGACACGGAAGGCCTTCTTCCTGGGTTACATGGTGCACAAGCTGCTTCAGTGCGCCCTCGGCCGCCGGGACACCGATGACCGTGACCACTTCGGCAAGAAGAGGTTGGATCTCGCTGGTCCTCTGCTGGCCAAGCTTTTCCGCGGCGTCGTTAGGCGCATGACACAGGATCTGATGTCCTACATGAAGCGTTGCATCGATACCAACAAGAACTTCTCGCTTGCCTTGGGCATCAAGCACTCGACGCTCACCAACGCGCTCAAGTACTCGTTGGCCACGGGTAACTGGGGCGACCAGAAGAAGGCCATGAGCTCGAGCTGGGTGTCTCAGGTGCTCAACCGCTACACATTCGCGTCGACCCTGTCTCACTTGAGGCGGACAAACACGCCCATCGGTCGCGACGGCAAGCTTGCCAAGCCACGCCAGCTTCACAACACCCACTGGGGTCTGGTCTGCCCCGCAGAAACGCCCGAAGGCCAGGCTTGCGGTCTCGTCAAGAACCTCTCGCTGATGTGTTACGTCAGTGTGGGTACACCGGCAGACCCTATATCGAGTTCATGATCGCCAGGAACATGGAGGTGCTCGAGGAGTACGAGCCGCTGCGGTACCCGAATGCCACCAAGGTGTTCGTCAACGGCACGTGGGTTGGTGTCCATCAGGACCCGAAGCACCTGGTCTCGCTGGTCCAGGGTCTGCGGAGGAAGAACGTGATTTCGTTCGAGGTTTCGCTGGTACGGGACATTCGCGACCGCGAGTTCAAGATCTTCTCGGATGCGGGTCGCGTGATGAGGCCGCTATTCACGGTCGAACAGGAGGACAACAGCGAGAGCGGCGTCGAGAAGGGCCAGCTGATCCTCAACAAGGATCACATCCAGCGGCTGGAGGCCGACAAGGAGCTCGGCAAGTATCACCCCGACTACTGGGCTGGCCAGGCCTGCTTAGGTCGGGTGCTATCGAGTACCTCGACGCCGAGAGGAGGAGACGGCAATGATCTGCATGACGCCCGAGGATCTCGACATGTACCGGCTGACCAAGTTGGGCTTCGACGTCAACGACAACTCCGGTCAAGGTAACAACCGGATCAAGACCAAGATGAATCCGACAACTCACATGTACACGCATTGCGAGATCCATCCCAGTATGCTGCCTGCATCTGTGCCAGCATCATTCCGTTCCCCGACCACAACCAGTCGCCCAGAAACACGTATCAGTCTGCCATGGCAAACAGGCCATGGGTTTCTTCCTCACGAACTACTCCCGCCGCATGGACACTATGGCGAACATCCTCTACTACCCCCAGAAACCGCTGGCCACGACCAGGTCAATGGAGTTCCTTAAGTTCCGCGAACTGCCTGCCGGGCAGAACGCTATCGTCGCTATCGCCTGTTACTCAGGTTACAACCAGGAAGACTCTGTCATCATGAACCAGAGCAGCATTGATCGCGGGCTGTTCCGCAGTTTGTTCTTCCGGTCCTACACCGACTGCGAGAAGCGCGTCGGTATCAACATCGTCGAGCGGTTCGAGAAGCCCAACAGGAGCGATACGTTGCGGCTCAAGCGAAGCACATACGACAAGCTCGACGCTGATGGCATTGTGGCGCCAGGTATTCGTGTCTCGGGCGAGGACATCATCATCGGCAAGACGTGCCCCGTTGACCCGGGCAACGCCGAGCTCGGCCAGCAGACGACGCAGCACGTCAAGCGCGACGCCTCGACGCCGCTGCGCAGCACCGAGAGCGGCATCGTCGACTCTGTCATCCTGACCACCAATCAAGACGGTATGCGGTACGTCAAGGTGCGCGTGCGCACAACCAAAATCCCGCAGATCGGCGACAAGTTCGCGTCCCGCCACGGGCAAAAGGGCACGATCGGTGTCACGTACCGGCAGGAGGACATGCCCTTTACGTGCGAGGGCATCACGCCCGATATCATCATCAACCCCCACGCCATCCCGTCCCGTATGACCATCGCCCACTTGATCGAGTGCCTGCTCTCCAAGGTCTCGACTCTGAAGGGCATGGAAGGCGATGCCACACCCTTTACCGAAGTCACAGTCGACAGCGTCTCGTCCCTGCTGCGCGAGCATGGCTACCAGTCGCGTGGCTTCGAGATCATGTACCACGGGCACACAGGGCGCAAGCTCCGCGCCCAGGTGTTCTTTGGCCCCACGTACTACCAGCGCCTACGCCACATGGTCGACGACAAGATCCATGCCCGCGCGCTGGTCCGCTGCAAATCATGACACGCCAGCCGTGTGAGGGTCGTGCCAGAGATGGTGGCTTGCGATTCGGCGAAATGGAGCGCGATTGCATGATTGCGCACGGCGCGGCCAGCTTTTTGAAGGAGAGGCTGTTTGAGGTGTCGGATGCGTTCCGCGTGCATATTTGTGAGATTTGCGGGTTGATGACGCCTATTGCGTAAGTTTCTCCCGTTACCGTATCTTGCTTTGTGGGTGTGGTGCTGACAAGGCGGTGATACAGAAACCTCGGCAGGCAGTCGTTCGAGTGCCGGCCCTGCAAGAACAAGACCAAGATTGCGCAGGTGCACATGCCATACGCGGCCAAGCTGCTGTTCCAGGAGCTCATGAGCATGAACATTGCCTCGCGCATGTTTACGAGCAGGTCGGGGATTTCGGTGCGCTAAGCGGGCTGATACCCAACATCGTAGTGGAGGCGTGGTCCCAGGGTATCGGTGGAGGAGAGCGCAAGTTGGAAGCAGAAAAGGGGGAGGCTACCAAACAAAGAAAAATTGCATGCATTCGGGGGACGTTTGGGCGTTTCATTTAATCACACAGCCGGTTTTGTTGGCCGTGGTTCTTGACAGCAGCGGCTTTTGGGCTAAGAATTGTACGATGGGGCGTGGCCTCTCAGGGTGGCGACGCCAGGAATGGAGGAGGGGAGGCTGGATGGGCAACACTACGTGACTGCCTCCTGTCAGTGAGAGCCAGTCGACCATGCGCCGTTAATAATGAGTCAGGGCGGCAGTTCGTGGGATCGTTTGGTGTTATATACGATACCGTATCGTAGAACGATACCTACAGTACCTATCCTGCAGGATGCGATTGCGTTTGTGCGAAAAGTGGATATTGGTCGTTGTATGCAGTGTTGGTGTTACAGTATTGTACATCGGGATGCTCGCCTTCTATCATGGAGGTCCTACCATCCCATCCCATCTTATCTATCCTGTATCTGCGTTGCAAATGCTTGTTGGGTATCTCCATCAACCCTCTTTCTCGTCCTCCCTCCTACCCATTTGTTCCATATATTTCCAGTGCTACCTTCCGCCCCGGCGCCTGCTGATCCTCCTGGCGGTAACAGCGCATCCCCCGTCGTGTCCCGCACAGTCTGCTCCTTCTTGTACTCGGCCTCGAGCGCGCGCTGCATGTCGAAGTCGGCCTGGCGTTCGCGCTTGAGGCGCTGCTGCTCCATGTCGCGGATTACGCCCTGGTGCATCGCCTGGAGTTGTAACATAACACGCACTCCGTTAGCTTGAGACTGTTCCCCCGGGAAGAACGCAGACTGGACTAGATATATATAGAGAGAAATCACCCACCTCCTGCTCGCCTTCTGCTGGTAGTGCACAAACACCACGGTGCTCAGGGCGAAGAGCGAGGTGCCCAGCAGGGTGAGCTTTGAGGCACGGGACATGGTGAGAAGGAAGGTTTTGGGTGGTTGGCTGTTGTTGCTATTGTTACAAGGGCATCGTTTGGCAAGTGCTTTGCTAGGTGAGATGTTCCTTGCAATGCAATCCACTGAACTGCGCCGAAGACACCCGGAATGCGACTTTCTGCCAGCTGTCACCGCCCATTGTCGGCTTCCGGCAGGCAATAGCTGTGATGAGTGGGCATGCCGTCAGCGTTCGACAGGGGGAAGCTGTGCCGCAGCTTGGTGTTGGGAGGCGGCATGTTCCACTTCGACACGACTTGCGACGACGACATCGTGTTGTTGCGCAATCCGACTCTTCCAGCCTCGATTGTTGAGCGACGAGACGAAACCACGAGATACCCTCGCCCCCTACAAACGAGACAGTATTCATCGCTTGATTTCGAGACTAGCGCTGTTTGTTTTCAAGGAGTGAAGCAGTTCGCAAGATGGTATATTTGGCCGCTGTTGCATGGGGAAATCCTCGAGGATGCGACATGTCTTTATCTAAAGCATAACTGACATGAACAACAGTCGGCGCAAAACTCGGCGGGTATCCAGACCCTGCTTGATGTACGACCCCTTCAAATCTCGAAATCTGGATGGCCCAGAGCAGGCAGCATGGCCCGGGACAGTGACTGACGCAGAGATGCTGGCTGAGAGGGAGGCCTCCAAGATTGTTCAGAAGGGTTTGTCCGTCCATTTAGCCTTCGAACAGGCAGGAGACTAACGTGCGCCGAGTAGCTCGCGAGTGTGCGTCCCCCGAATGCCGACTCCCCGCCACCCATGCTGACACCGCCCAGACCGCACCAAGCGGGTAAGGGAAGCGCGCGACGAGGCCAAGAAGGAGATTGAGGCGTACAAGGCCAAGAAAGAAGCCGAGTACAAGAAGTTCGAGGCTGAGGTACGGCTTTTCCGTCCAGCCGAAGGAGTGAAATGGATTGCTGACGTCTGGCAGCACACACAAGGCAACAAGGCGGCCGAGGAGGAGGCCAACCGGGAAGCCGAAGCCAAGATCAGGGAGATCAGGGAGGCCGGCAAGAAGAACCAGGAAGGTTATCAACGATTTGCTCTCGGCCGTGTTCGACGTCCATCCCACGCCTGTGTCTTGAGGTATCATCTGGCTAGGGGATGGATGAGCGATAGGGGTTGGGCGAGGACGAGGCGGTACCAGACTACGCAAGGCCTCAGGCCATGGGACCTGTGTATGGCCGGCGTATGAAACAGCATCTGATGGCGGCCGACTGCAGCAGGACTGAGTAGAACGAACATGCCAGTCTCGTGTACGAATCAACCTGTCTGTACTGGAACTGCGTGGTCAGAAGAGCCGGAGGCTTAGTGGTATCTTGGTATCTCTCGCATCTCGTACACATTTATTTCTATCGTTACAATGCTGGAGTCCGATCATTGCAGAAACTGCACCAGCGTCGTCAGCATCTCCTTGGTGTCCTTGCCCTCCTCTGACTCAGCGTCGATCTCGTCAATCTGTTCCTGGATTGTCTCCCCGATGACCACAAACGTCTCGTCCCGGTCTCCGAGCAGTGCCTGAATCTTCTTCCTGGCCCCGTCGTCTTCTGCGATCAGCCAGGCCAGGATAACGTCGATGGTCTGCAGGCAGAAGAGGCCGGCATCAAGCCGCCGCGAGAACCACTCGTCGGCCATCTCCTCCCGCTCGTCCTCGCCCATGCCCTTCTGCTCCTGCTTGATCCGGTCGTCCACCGCAGCCATGCGCGTGGCATACTCCCGCCGCAGCTTGACCAGCTTTTCGGTCTTCTCGTAGTCCTTCTCAACAAACTTGGCCAGCATGCGAATCCGTTCCGCGGAGTCGGCCGGTAGCAGCCGCAGCATGGACGCAAAGATACCCACCAGGTGCTCCGTCGCCTGGTTGTCGTGCTTCTTCATGAACATAGTAAACGTCGTCTTCAGCCCGCCCGCTTCTACAATCCTCTGGCAGACCGCCATCCCCGCCTGCCCACCGGCTGCATGGTCCAGCAACCTCAGCGCCGCCGGCTTGCTCAGCTTCCCCTCCTTGAGCATGATCAAGCACAGCTCCACGCCCTCCGCCTCCACAAATTTCATCTTTCCCTCGGGCTCATCCGTGATACTCGTCAGCGCCTCAAACAGATTCTCCATGTACTCCTCCTCATCCCCTCCCTTCTCGGGGTCCCTCTTGCGATACGCCGCCACCAGCTGCAGCATCCCATCCACCGCATCTATCTCCGCCAGCTCCTCCTATTCGCCCTCGAGCTCTGCACCATCACCGCCAAGATCTCGGCCGCGTACTGCTTATTCTGCCCGACAGGCTTCTCCTGTCTACTTGCCCTCTCCAAAAGCCACCTCACCAAGGCCTCCTCGCGCCCCACCACCTCGGCCGTCTCCTGCTTCGAACACAGATTCTCCACCACCCCGAGCGCCCTGTACACCCCCTCGCGATCCGCCTCCTGGCTCTCGTCCAGCCTCCCAAAGTTACTCACCAACAGTCCCAGCAGATCCGCCTCGACCATGGCGTCCACCAGACTCCCCCACTGCTCCTCCGCCGCCGCCACGTCCTCGTCGGTCAGCTCCCCGATGATCTCCACCGCGTCCAGCGCAATATCCGTGTTCTCGTGCGCGAGCAGCGAGACCAAGCTCGCGGCGCTCCCAAGCCTGGCAAAGTCGGGGTAGAGCTCCGGGTGCTCGACAGGGTCGACAGCGCGCGGATGGCCGCGTCGAGGTCGGCCTCGGAGTCGATGAACCGGGCGGGGTCCGACTCGTACTTTGCGCGCAGCTCGGCGTTGCGTGTGATCTTCTTCTCGAAAGCGAGCGCCGTCTTTTTTAGCCACGCCACGTTGACAGCTTCGTCGGAGGGGGGGAGCAGGTCGGGGTTCGCGGCGCCGGCGCCGGCGGCCGCCGCCGGTGCGAGTCCATGAAGTCGAGGATCTCGCGCTCCGTAGCGGTGATGCCACCGCCGAAGAAGCGGCCTTCGTCGTCGTCGCCCGCGTCGTCTTCTTCGGGGGCCGTGGGAGGGACGGAGGGGCCGTAGTCGTCGTCGTTGTCGTCGGCTGGGGGTGGGGCAGGGCCGGCTTCGATGTCATCGTCTTCGTCGACGCGGGAATGGCGGGTTGTAGAGGAGGAGAGCTTTGCCGATTTGTAGATTTCGGCTGGGCACAGAGTTAGCGATGCCATGGGATGTGGAGGAGGAGGAGGAAGGGGCACGCACTTGGATCGCGGACAGGGTCCAGCTTGCGTTTGCTGGGGAGCCCGGATTTCTGCGCCGGACATGTTAGCTGCGTTTGTTGATGGCAATTGGTGCATGGTGGTTGAGCATACCTGAAAGATCTCGTCTATGCTGGCCATGGTGGGCAGTGATGTGGTGGATGGTTGTTGTTGTGCTGTTTGTTGGAGAGGCTGCGCAGCCTTGCAGTTGGTGGATGGTGTTTCTGGAATCGCGAACCAATTGTGGTCCGGACTGCGCTCTCGGCTGCTTCTTGGACAGTGTGCAATTTCCTACATTAGTTAGCGGGACAGTGATGATCCCAGCTGGCGCCAAGCGTTCCACAGCCATATCGGCCCAACCCGCCCAAAACATCCAATACCTGGAGCGAGACAACCCATAGCCACGTAGAGAACTATTTTGGTGATCTTATGTCATTTTATTGCTCCTATAAACCACAGAAATAGAATCTGCGTTTGCTATCTTCTCAGTTAACATGTCCCCGACCACATCCTTGTCCGCCATGCGCAGGCTCTCCACAACGTCGACAATAAGTGCCCTCTCCCCTTGCTGAGAATAGTCTGCCAGAGTCACCCTCACTAACACCCCTTACAAGACTACAGCCTCCACGACCCGGAACTGTCTGAACTCGGCCGGCAGCAATGCGCGGAGCTGAAGGCCAATCTCGTCCCCAGGATACCCAAAGACCTCGATGTTGGACTTATCATCGTGAATCCAATGAAGCGGACGATCGAGACTGCCCTATTGGCGTTTGGGGAGCTCATTGAGCGGGGGATACCAATTGTGGCTCACGCCGGATGGCAAGGCAAGGCTCTCCTTCTCCTCTCCTACCGCTTTCTTTTTTTCCGGTTTCTCTTTTACTCTCTCTTCCTTTTCTCCTTCCCACCGTCATCTCCAAGCTCCTTTGCTCTCCCATTCCATCACCACACCCCACCAGCTAACCGTCATCTCCCAAACCAGAAAACTCCCTCCAACCCTGCGACACGGGATCTCCCCTCGTCTCTATTGCCTCCCTCTTCCCTCAAGTCTCATTCACACACTGCGATCCTCTCTACCCGGACAAAACCTCTCCCTCCGCCGCTCCCCTATACGGCTACTCCGCCAGGCTATCCTCTCACGTGGCCAGCGAGTCCTGCGCGAACTGTACTGCCGACCGGAGAAGGCCATCATCGTCGTCTCGCACTCGGGGTTTCTCAGGCTTGGCGTCACGGGTGGTGGTTTATGAACGGGGACTATCGCATTTTGATTTTATTGAGGAAGACGACACTGAAGACGGGATGCGATGGTTGAGAGGCGATGCTGAGGCAGCGGGAGGAGACGCGCAAGGGCGGGATGGGGTGGAGCTGATGAGAGGGTGCCGTTGGGGAGGGCCTACCGGATGCGCAGGAGATGGATGGGGATGGAGAGGTTGTTGCAGCGGCTGCGGTGAGCGGCGTTCTTTGCGGCATTCCGAGCTTGACGCTGTCCGCTGTCAGAGGGGTGTAGTCCTGAAAGGGATCGGTTGAGAGCTGGGCTTGCAGACGCTAAGACTGATGACGCGTCTGACGTTTGTTGATCTCGGGAGGCAGATAATTACGCATCAAATCTATCCGCTCTGTCTTTGAACCTAACCACACCCGTATTCCCGTTGCCCGCTCTCCTTTTGAACCTGCTCCCCTTCATCCACTCTGACCTGTCCATCTAGCCTGTGCCAAGTCATTGACCGATGTGCTGTCGAAGCTTCTCAGGTAACTTTTAGCTTGGCTGTGGATAGGCGCCACCAGCATTCCGCTACTAATTCGTTCTGGACGGGAGAAAATGGCTCTAGACACATGTTGGTAGATGAGAGCTCCGCGTTTTACCTGGGACAGATAGTCCAGCACTCCAATGAAGGTATGAAACCTCAGGGGATATTCTTGGTCCAGGGAATACGGGATGGATTCGAGGGTGCTCAACCGGAGGAAGATGAGACATCCTTAATGCCTGGGAAATTTGAGGGAGGCGGCCAAATCGGTCAGGTTAGTTCCTCCTCAATGAACCTTGGTTGGTGCATCTATCTGCAAACAGGGCTTAATAAAATATTATCCACAGGGGCTCCATTGCCAGAACACTCACATGGTTGCCCGGCTGCTGCTGCGTATGGAGAAACGAGGGTATTGCCCATGTCCTGCGATGTGCTTGCACTAGACTGTCTGCCTACGTATTTTCTGCTTGTCACTTCTCGATGCTTCGGTGTATTCTATCAACAGGAAGCTACAACTTTGATTCAGTGCCTCAACCAAAAACGTTAATAAGTAGAACAGCTGCTCGGAACCTGGATCCTCAGGCGGTTCCATCTTTAGGGGAGTACTTCCGGAGAGTTGCCATCAAGATCTTGAGCGAGAGGGCTAAGTATTCTACTGATTCGCTCATTCCGAACCAGTTCCTTTTCTATGACGGTATTCTCTCTTCAGACGCGCGAGCGCATTCCTCGTTGGAGCGGTTGAGCTGGCTTCTAATTACCTTCTACGCACTCGTCTCGACGCTCTACTCGACCTTCTACTCTCCTCAACACTCCCATCATCCAGTCCCACTCCCAGCTCTTCTCCCGCCCAAGCCTACAGTGTTCTTGATAATCACACTGCGCCCAGGCGGCATCCCGACTAGAAAGCACCCGCGGAAAACTCAGGGTAGTCCAATCCTGCCTCCCTCGACGCGCTCAAGATAAGCATATATAGCAACCCATCGAACTCAGTCAACCAGAAAGACATGTTCCTACTTTCAGTCTAGCGTCGGTAAAATATGCAAGCAACATATTAAGCAAGAGGAGGACACCGGGTTGATAAGAAGACAGGTAACCCCCGCCAGTGGTAGGGGTAGGATTTCACACATGTCTCTAGAGGCGGGTTGATTATGGGCAAGGGTTGTACCTTGATAGAATAGAAAAACCCAAGTAGCCAAGGGCGCTGGCAGCGTAACACATTAACCCCGGGAAGGCATCAAAAGATTATTTTTGGGGTAGTCTGTTTTCTAACGATCTGCCACATGGTGAGACCTTTCTTCCCCCAGCCGGGTCTGAGGAGGCTGAATTTTTGGTTCGCCTTGCCCCTCAGCACCGTGGATGAGAAAATGGCATTGACAGGTTGAAGACACGGGCTCCCACTCCTGCGACGCAAGACCAGGGACCATTTCGACTGCCTTTGGAATCTTTGAAGGCCCTTTCCAGGTATCAGCAATGTTCTCATCTATCGTCTGAGGGTAACAAAGAGCCGGAGAATGCACCTGCTGCGGTCATCATTCACATCAGATTCGCTTTTGGGTGGAAGAGGCCCTAACCCCATCACATAGGGAAGAGTTTACTCTCCTAGCTCCTGGGATACTTCCCTTCCACCACCTATTTTTATTTGAAGCAGCCAGAGACTTTCAGTTGCCGCAGCCATATACCGACTATCTGAGATTGCGCTGATCCTTCCGAAGCTAGCGAACCACCTGAGCATAGGCTCGAGGCGAGTTTATCATGTAAGTGCCGATGCCAACCCTTGATGGTTAGCTCTAGCCACGAGCCCAACTATAGCTACGCCCTGTTAACGCCTCCGCCAGTCATCGTCCAAGGCCGCCCATCCAGTAAAATGCGTGGGATTGCAACCCATCAAACTTGACACCATTCATAGGCCGGCGAAATGTATTAATTTGGACCCATCAGAGTGATCATCACAGCCCGGCACTTGACTTCACCAGATTGCAAACACAGCAGGTTGACGCAGACTGAATGGAAGGCACCCTCGCCCCAGCCTTGGAGAATTTAAGGGTAGCGGCAGCTTAGTTGAGACTCGCCTGGCGAGATTTCGTCCGTGATTCCGCAGAACCTCTTTCTCTGCGCTGCGTTGTCTGTTAACCTCCATCGAAAGGGAAAGGCTTCAAACTTACACGATGCTCTGGCTGGGATTCCTATTCCTGCCCGCCGTTCAGGCGCAGGGCTTCAGCACCACCATGCTGCGGTTCGGCTGCTCCCAGATAGCAATCGACCGCATTGATCCTGAGTCTCCATGAACCATGCAGAAACATGAGCTCAGCTGACATGGTCCCAGTCTCGTCGAACCCGGCCGCATCCCCAGCCCACGTCCACCAGATCGTCGGCGGAGTATGTCCCCTTCCCCAACTAAGTAATCCTCAAAGAATGCATTCAACGCGTCGATGCCCTCTACCGACATCTCCAAGTTTGCCACGTGCACCTCCTGCACTTTCGATCAGGACCTTTCGAACTACTGGACGGCCAACGTCTACTTCCGGGCGCGCAACGGCACATTCAAGCGTGTCCCGCAGATGGTCAACGACGCCATCGGTGCTGCCAATGCAGGCATCACGGTGTACTACACTGCTCCTGGACCAACCACGGTGACCGCTTTCAAGCCGGTAATTACGGTTTGCTCCGTTCCATGCTCCTTGCCTCTAACCCCTCATTTCATAGCCCCCGAGTCCTGCAACCCAGAAGGATCGCCATTTGCTGACACACTACATGTCCCCAGGGCTTCCGCATGATTTTCAGGTGACGTCGCCCGCCGCACGCCCACCAATCTCCGCCGAAAGGTCCAGAGCTGCTTCCGCTGCCTCCTCTCCCCCCCCCCCCCCCCCCCCCCAAAAAAAACTTCGGCGGCAACACCTGCTCGCCGTGCTTCGAACCGCAGCGCGACACCGAGAGCTTCCCAAAGCAGCCGTGTCCCGGCGGCATCCGGTCGAGCGTCATATTTCCCATGTGGGTCACGTCTCCTCCTCTTGCGCGTTGTTCATGGGGTTGTTGACTTGAATGAACTGAAGCTGCTGGGATGGCAAGAACATTGACTCGCCCAATCACATGGGCCACGTTGCCCATCCGACTGATGGGCCGGCGTCGTTCGCGATGGTGGATGGGAAATGTCCGTCGACTCACCCTGTAAAGATTCCGCAGGTGCACTATGAGGTATGATTTAGTTATTCCCTGAGTAACCTAGAAAGGGAAAAGGGAAAGGGGTGTCGGCGCTGACCGGACCAGATTGTATGGGACACGACGAAGTTCAACAACAAGGCGGAGTGGCCTGAAGACGGGTCGCAGCCGTTTGTGTTGTCGACTGGTGATCCGTGCGTGCACTCTTTCTCTTTTCTCTTTCCCTGATGCTCCTCTTTGATTTTTCTCCTGATCCCTTGCCTCCCTCCTCCTTTCGTCGTGCTTGTGTGTCAATGGATGCTCGGCCACTACCAGGTACTGATGAGTATTCCGGATTTAATTAGTACTGGCTACGGTCAGCACGGCGAATATGTCTTCGGCTGGAAGGATGACTCCCTGCAGCACGCCATGGACAACCGCTACTTCGGCCCGACCTGCCGTGGTTTGACCACGCAGGGCTTCGACAAGGCAAACAAGTGTACCGTCATGAGCGTTGTCAGGGGGACAACGGCGGGTGTAAGTGCTCTTTGCTTGTGTTCTGGGTATTGTCGACAGAAGATGGAAGTACTGATGGCTCTGATAGGGTTGGACAAGCTTCCGGGTGGCCATCACGTTATGTAAGGTCTCGGAGGGGTTTCGGCCCAGTCGGAGGAGGATCGATATTTTCGGGGGTTCCTTGTTGGATCTGTCTGTGTCTAGTCGGTCCGCTACAACCCTGTTTTATGCTATAAGCGTCAAGTCGAGCCTACCGCATCCTCTTGCGCCATCTGAGATTCTGATGCCAAGTCGTTGCTTCCCTTTCTCCTTCCAATGCTTCCAGTTCTGCAATGTATTCTCTTACCTTTTAAGTGGTGGGTTTCCAGGGGCGAACAGGGTAGAAAACAACGACCTAAGTAATTACATGCTCTTTCTTATCAAATTATCTTCAAGTCTCTACAACGCCATCGTACCTACCCTGTGTCCCTGGAAGTGCCTACTCTAAGTCCTGTATTTAGTGGAAACTGGGCCACCTTCACCGCATTTCGTCCCAACTTCCCTTTCACTTGCAGGTGTTGGTTGAAAGTTATTTAGCGCGTGGCTCTTTCCCTTCTGCCGCTCGTCCTCTCTCTGTCTTCTCTTCTCGTTTGTCAAGACAATCACCCAATGTGTCATAATTACCAGTTGTCAACGACACCGGAAAGCCTTCCCCTTGGATACCTAGATAACACGCAACCCTTGAAAACCTTCAACATGTCCGGGCCAGCACATCGCGTTGTTCAAGATGTCCCTGAAGCCGAGTGGCACTTGCCCGACTTCCCTCTGGGTGTAAGTTGCATGTGATCTCTATGCTCTCTATGTAGGAGTGTTCTAGTTCTTTCAAATTTTAACTTTAATGCTTCCGAAAGAGCAAGCCCTTCTGGAACAAGCCGTGGACCCTCAACCAGCAAGTCTGGTTGGCGTACCTCTGGAACGCCGTGACCGAAGAAGAACTTCCTAAGGAGATCGCGGCCGAGGTGAGTGCGGATTTGTACTCGCGAAGTCTGTTTGTCGTGACTAACGGTGGGACCACTTCAGGTTCTAGGACGGAACGTCGGCGCCTTGAAGAGCCAGGCCTTGGATTTGAAGCATCTCGGCAACTTCGAGGACCGCCTCGACAAGGCTAGGGCTCGGGGCCTGGCTTGGCAGATGATGGTCGAGGATCGTGTTAAAAAGGCAGGCGATTTCCTGTTTGGTGGCGATGAGTAGGTCAGTCCAGACCTAATTATTCTCGACCGAACACAGAACGAGACTCGTTCTGATCAACAGCCCCGACACATTCTTTGACCAGCAAACACCGCGGGGCTCGTACTGCGCTCCACTTCTCCGGGAGGCATCGCTCTGCCAGCGCGGGTCTGACACGCCGCAATGACAAGATCGCCAGAGATGCTGTTCGTGGGGAGGATTATGGGCCGCAGGAGGGGGAGTAGGGTGGTGATTGAGGACGATCATGAAGCTACCTGGCAGAGAGTCCTTAACCACGCAAACAATGCTGAGTTGGTCAACTATGACCACACCATACAAGCTCTATGCCTTCGCTGACCTGATTGACCGCTACTGACTTCCACCGTTTGTTCATTTTACTTACCTTGTGCTACTTTTGCTCTGTCTGCTGCCTCCCATCTGCGTTTTCCCCCTCACTGGTTCCACCTTTCTGTGCTTGACTTCGTTCTCCCTTTCGTTTGTCTTAAATGCTTTTCTCGAAATTTCCTCCCAGAGTGAGTGTTGCTGCGACGGTGATGCTCAGACCAGCCCGCCAACCACCGCTCGGGAAGGCAGCCGCATGTTTTGCGGTTGAATGCTTGTGACAATAAGCCCTACTTACCCGACTAACGTTTCCTCGAGTCCCTAATTGACGACAAGCAACAACATCAGGCATCACCCAACACGTCGCAAGCTTTTAAAACCCAAAACGGTGAAGCTTTGCCCAAAAGCGGCTCGCCTAGAAGTAGCAACATTCTCGAATTGGAACCTGTAACGCTGGCGCCTGGCGGACCCCATGAAATCAGTCAACGCACGAAGAAATGTTTGCCGCCCGACAGATGGTCGGCGCCAAACTGTTGGTCAAAGAAGCCGCCCCTCCTGAAACCCATCCGAGCAATGCCAAGGGCGCTTGATGCTTTGAGCTTGGGAATTCTAATTTCCGCCCCTGGACAGTCCTGACCACATCAGTGGGATCTTTGTTGGTTTGGCTAGGCTTAGGAATAAAAGAAAAGACATCATGCCGCTCCTCCAGATAATGAGGCCGGCGGCTCCGGTTCACGACTCTGCACACTCACCATGCTGTTTCGAAAACTTGCGCTAGTGGCCGCCGTTGCCGTGCCTGCCCTAGCGCGGGCGACTTACAGCCTCTCCACATACTGCGACAACCCCGAGATGACGCCTGAAGAGCTCGCCGAGTTTAAAGCCGTCGCCGCCGAGGCAAACGAGGAAGTGAAGAAGAGAGGGGAGATCGAGGCCCGAGAGGACGCAATCACGATCAACGTTTATGTTCACGTCGTGGCATCCGGCAAGACTTGGGACGAAGGCTGGATCCCGGTATGCTCTCTGCCACTCTCCCCCTTATTACAACCCCCCCATCAAATTACTGACCCTTCTCCCCGCCCCCAGCAAGACAAGGTCCACCTCCAAATAAACATGCTCAACACCGACTTCGCTCGCACCAACATCAAATTTGAGCTTGCCGGCCTGTACTACGTCCTCCAGGAGCAATGGGCGCAGGACCTCGACCCGCCCATCATGAAAGCATACCTGCGCAAGGGCACCTACCAGGACCTGAACCTGTACTATGTGCGCAGCTTCGAGAAGAAGGGGCTCGGCGGCTACTGCACGCTGCCCCTTGCCAACGTCACTGACGGCCGGGACTACTCGCACGACGGCTGCACCATCAACCACGAGCTGATCGCGGGCACGCCCGTCTCTGTGTATGACCTGGGCAGGACAACGGTGCACGAGGTCGTGGCATTGGCTGGGGCTAAGACACACATTCGAGGGCGGGTGCTCCAAGAATAATGACGGGTTTACTGACACCGCGGCCGAGGCGAGAGGCTGCGTTTGGGTGTCCCGTGGGGAGGAATACGTGTCCGGAGTTTCCGGCTTGGATCCCATCAATAATCATATGGATTATACTTATGAGTGAGTGTTTCATTTTCTTTTCTTTTCTTTTCTTTTCTTTTCTTTACTTTTCTTTTTCATTGTGTGGCTTGGGTCATGGTGCTCAGGTGCATGACACTGACATGTTGGACTTCTAGCCGCTGCAAGTCTACCGAAGAGGGGTTTACGCCGCAGCAGCGGAAGATGATGAGAATCAACTGGACGAAGAAGCGAGGGGGAAGGTAGCAGCGCGGATGGGATGGGACCATGGGTTGGGATCCTGCAGGGGAAAGGAAAAACGATTCTGTCGGAGTGGGTGTCAACACCGGCTTGAGACCGAGGATTGATGATTGGACACTTACTAGAAGCTCGAACGCTGTACGGAATACTTTTACGTCCCGCTGGTTGGGATCGGCGACTTGTTCGGTAACTAGGGATAGATAGAAATGACAAACCTGGATGTCTCGTTCCTATCTCCTGTTTTATGCAGCGTCACCCGAGAAAAACATTGAGTTGTTTAGCTGGAAGACAAGGAGGACCAGATAAACCTCGGTTCTCAGCGATCAGGAGGAATTCCTTTTATGTCCATGCCGTCTTCACTCATCATTCAACTTTGATCCTCCACATCTTCAAAGCCGCAAGCCTTCCATAAGAGATACTTCTTTTGTGAAATATCTCCTTAAACTGTTTGTTATCTGCGAGGTTAGTACCATGGTAATCGTGTTGCCCACCTTGGTCAATGGACTGATCGACATGCCCATCTTCTTTCGCTGAATAGCGACTCCACCTGGCCGTGAATTATGGCCTGATTCACCTCAAAGGCACCGGTGACCGACAAAGGTATTCCCATCTTTGAGGCTCTTGACTGGCACCAGATTCTCCCATGTAACACATTCTGGCAACGGCATCAGAAACACCGACTGGTCAGGCTCTGAGACTTTACGAGACAAAGACTTCAGCTGGGAACCAATCTCGGGTCACCAGGAATGATGTTCATGGTAGTTCCGAGTGGTTTCGGTTCGGTCTCCGACTGCTGAGGTTACACACAGCTCACTTCAGCGGCTTCTTCCGCGGTCTGCCAAAATTCAAAACTAAATACCGCCTATTTTAGTGCCTTAGACTGGCACCTCATCCCCCCGTCATATGGTCTCAGGTCAGCGTTGTCTTGAATCTTGGCCGGGTAGTGGCAGGAGCTGAACTCGCCGATGAATGGTGACGATCGTGTCTTGAAAACACATGAAATAATGCAAACGAGAACAATGCCAGCGGTCAATGTCGGCAAACAATGAAGGGACGGAGCCGAGACCGGCATCTTCTGAACACCAAATATCTACAAATAATTACTCGCTCTGCTATGGGCTACCGGTATCATACCTGGTCAGCTTCAAAGAGCTACTAGTTATGTTGATGACCGCGAGTAAAGAAACCTCTCTCAGCACTGCCCGCTCCCGTCGGCTGGCCTGTGATCGCTGCCACAGACACAAGCTGAGATGCGAGCGGAGCCCGGTCATGGTCAGCAGAAGCATTGCCGTGTCATTGGGACCGTGCAAGCGGTGCTTGAAAGCCCGGGTGCCTTGCCAGACCGTCGCCGGCACCTTCACACCCGTCAGCCCAGGTTCAGGACCCCTCAAGAGTAGTAAACCCCATCGGTACTCGATACGGAGAGACCAGCCCGCATCGGCGCGGAAACATCAATCACCGTCTCGGCCCGCCCTTCTCTCCCAGGCCCATGGCGGCCAATCTGGACCGCGATAATCTCTACGACGCCATCAACAGCCCGTCTATGGTGTTGAGCACCGACGTGTCCATGTTCGATCTTGAATCTTGGGACTTTGAAGTGGCCGATATCATCAGCGGAGAAAGCACAGCAACCTCGTCGTCCTCGGTCTCTCTCAACTCTTCCGTGTTCGTCAAGAGCTCGCCCGACACCTGCTGCAGCTTGGGGTTAGACGACGAGCCTGGCGCTGGAAAGATAATGCACCCGGAAGACGAGAGTCAACGGCGGTACGAGGGCTCTGTCGATCTGGGGCGTTTGGAAAGCCTTCCGGGCCAGAACGCAGCACCGCTGAATACCAGTACTCTGACACACCACCACACAGGCAACAGGACAAGTGCCACATTGTCAGCGCCACCCCCAGCGCAGTACGGTCACCGCTGGCGTGAGGAGTTCAGACAACGACTTCCAGAGCTTCATTCCATGCTCTTCAACGACCTCCAGTATATCGCACACTCTGACCTGGCCGAGGCTCTCTTCTCTTGCGGCACCACAACTTCCTTGCACCGCAATAAGACTGAGCCCGGTAACAACATTGTACAACGGGTTCTCTTGCCTCGGAGCGTCTCATTGAGCTTTTGGGCATTATCCGGACAGCCAGCCCGGACAGCAGCAGCAGACACGGAACCAGCAGCGACGACATTGGGGCACCAGGACGCGGCGAGGGTCACGTCCTGGGGCCTCTTTCACAACATATTCTACTCCCATCAGGCGAGGTACACGAATCTATTTTTGCGAACAACGGTGAGCCGTTCTCCGTCGAGCTCCCCATCATTATCTCCTTCCTCACTTGCTACGTCGGCCTGCTGTCCGTCTATCGGGCCATCTTCACTCTCATCCATGAGACACTCCGTGCGTGCGAGCCGATCCGACGAGCCAATGAATCACAACAGCATCAAAATCAATGGCATAATACACCGTCAGACCGACCGGCACTTCACCTCACAAACCAACGCGTCCTGGGCATCCGCATCCAGATGGAAGTCATGACACATATGCTGGAGCAAGTCGACGATGCACTCCTGGGTCCAGGGCAATCCTTGAGCAACAGCGGTGAGGACCAGAGTAATGATGTGATGGATCGGGAAGGGAGAGGACCTCTTTTTGGGAATCCAGCCACCATGACCCTCCTTTCAGCCATGCTCAGCCACGAGGGCTATGACTGCGGCATGGAAAATGGATGGAGAATGGGGCTTGGAATGCTGGGAAACATGCAGAAGAGTATTCGCAGGCTGCTGCGAAGTAACAGCTTTGCCTAGGGCATTCCAGGAGGATAAGGCCATCGGACACGCGGAAAGGGGGACATGGGGCGGCGCACAAATGGGACATGCTCATCTAACAACCCTATCACCACGATGGCTAGGAGTCGAATAGCCTGTTGTAGACCTTTCGTTCCTGCCGCGGTCCTGCTTCAACCACCTTGGCCGCTTGGTGGATGGAAACTTAACACAACTGCATAGCGTAAGGGGCTGCTGGAACCTTATTCATGTAATTATCACCACAGGGCAGAAGTAGAGATGCGAGTATAAGCTTCTCTTTAATGTCCGGTTTACCCCATCTTTTGATTCTTTCCTAGGTTAACTACCCCAGCAATGATACATGGTCCCGAACACACTCTTCCTTCAACTCATTGGACCTGTAACACCTACGTCCGCCACCTGGCCGTTACTTTCTCTAGCTGTCCTCTGGATACCAAACACCTTATCCAAGAAAAGAAAAGTCCGCTGGTTCACCAACTGGAAGGCACCCACCTTTGCCTGCAATCCTCCTTCTCCCGGCGTGCTCGCCAGCCACAGCTGCTTGTCCTCATCAGCCACATTCGTCAACGCCTCAAACACCCTCGCCGAGTGATGGCCCGGATCAAGATACAGCGACTCGGACGCGCCCGAGACCAGCGCAGGACACCGAACACGGTCGAGATACGATCCCTTGCCGCCGGAAAGACCCAGAGTGTACCGCTTCATCTCCTGCATGATGGCCGCCGGCGAACTCAGCCCGAAAAAGTTGCCCGCAACGCCCACCTCCCAGCGCATCTGGAAGGAGAGGCGCATCCCCAACCCCATAACGGCGTCAACGACGCCGCTGCTGAGCCATCCCCGGTCCCAGGCCCCGACGAATGCGGGCGATACGTGTTGCATCGCAAAGTCCCACATGCTCCAGACGGGGTCGAGGGCAACGCACTAGAGGACGCTTGTTAGGTCTTGCCTTATTCCCAGTGGAAAGGATGAAGCAAACCCACTGCTTTAATTCTCGAATCCGCCGCCCCCCTCAGCGCGAGGTATCCCCCCAGCGACGCGCCAGCAATAGCAACCCTCGACGAGTCCAGCTCCAGCTCCGGCCGATCCCGCGCCAGCCCGTCCAGAAAGTCCAGCACACATCCCGTCACCACCTCCCAGTCCGGCCTCATCTTGACGTTGTGCCGGTGCAGAGTCAACCCCTGACCAGGCCCCTCGAACGTCAGCACCGCATACCCAAGCGCCGGGCCAGCAGACGGGTGGAGGTAGAACAACTCCTCCTGCAAGGCGTCGGCGCCGCCACAGCTCACGAGGATTGGGATCTTCCCCGGCAGCCGCGCGCCGACAGGCGGGAGGTACAAGTTCGCTGGCAGCGCAACATTTGCCTCCTGATACGGGATCTCGAACTGGTAGAATCCACCGTCAAGCAGAACAGCCCCCTTACAAAACAGCTCGGCCACTTTCTCACACACCTCCCTCTGCCGCGGATGCGGGCGGTCCGGCCCATCCCCGGTCAACATGTACCCGCTGGCGCGGGTGTAGTTGGACGAGCGGAAGAAGGCTTGGCGCGCGGCGGGGAGGTGTCCCGCGCGGAGAGCTTCCTCGGCGAGGGCCTCAGCGCGGTCGGCTTGGGTCTTCCATGCCCGGCCCCAGCTGGCGGCGTCGCCGTCTTTGATTTGGCCAATAGCTTCGAGGACTTCGGCTACGTCGGCGCCGCCATGGGCTGTCATGCCCAGGATGCGGATGGCTTCGAAGTTGAAGAAGGCGCCTTTGAAGAAGCGGTGCATGGTGATAATCGGGGTGGTGAGGCTGTGGCGAGGGTCTAGATAGTGTGTCTTGCTCTGGACTACAAATGTCTATCTCTGGCTGTTGTCATCTTGTCACACCAGATAAAGGGGGGGCCAGGTTCCTCGGCAGAGGGCATCAGCACCAGCCAAGGGCGGCTCACAGCTCACTTCGGGACCTACTCGGATCTCCGATTGTCTCACCGAGCTGGGCGTTAGCTGATCAAAAAGAGGGTCATGCCAATGGCAACTCGGCGCTCTGCAAGTTGGTCATTTCATTTGGTTGGTAGATGACGACTCTCGGTTCGGAGCACGTTCCTGCGTGAAAGCACTAGGAGCCTTAGCAGACTTTGAACAAGCGACATCCCTTGAGTTCGGCCCTCCCAGTCCGCAGTAACCGCAGCTCAGTATCCCATGCTTATAGCAATCAGACTCGGGAGCAGTCAGGGGAGAAAGGAAGTTCTGTTTCTATGCATCGGCTTGTCCCTCCTCATGCCGTTCTGGCTGGAAGTTCTCCATTCTCTAGCCGCTTCCAAGTAGAGGTATGAGAACTCTAACTTGTCAACTACTAGTCGATATCCCACTAGTCAACTACTGCCTCGAGTATTGTCACGGTTTTACGGCTGTGGCGGTCCAAGGTAGTCAAACACCAGCCTCGTCTTCTCGGCCTTCTCCCCTTTCACAGCCGTGTTGTGCTTGACAAACCGCCGCTCTCCCCCGACCACTTCAAAACCCCACACGCTCGTTGCTGTCCAGCCCATCACCTCACTTTCAACAATTTCGACTACAGCCGCGTGCCCCTCATCCGCGCTCTCAAGCCCGGTAGTCTGGTACTGCTTTGCCACTTCCTCGCCGCCAGCGTAGTGACACCGCATGCTGATCTCGCCAAAGATGGGCACCGTGTCCACCCTTGCCTGCCCATCAAGAATGTACTCATTCTTCGTGTCGAAACCGCCGGGCCTGATGGTCTGCTTGTATCCGAACCGAGGTGCCGTCGAGCCGCTTGCCGGAGGGAGCCTCTCGTATTGCAACTCCAGGCTGGCGAAGTTGACGACCTTGCGCACAATCCAGGGAATACCTTGCAAGGCGAAAAAAGCTTCGGTAGAGTCGGAGAGGGCGCGGTTGAGAAGCCAACGACCGGAGATATCGAGGATACTGGCTGTTGGGGGGCTGCCATGTTGACGGATGCTTGGTTTGGTCCTGATTGTTTTGTGGTGCTGACTGACAGGAAAGGACAAGGCGGTCGAAGGCAGATCGGACAATAAGGGCTGGAAAACCAGCAAGATCACATTGCTGACCGCACCGCGGTATGCATGAATGCACTGGATTCAGGAGACCCGAAGGCCTGAAACGCTGGGGTTGTCGTATCGGACCAACCGCCGCGGAATCGGGGTGTTGCATCGGAGATCCCGGAGTAACTGAGACATCGGAACGAGCCCAGATGTGCAGACGCAACCCCCCTTTGGGATGCCCATTTCGTTTGACCAGTGTCTAGCCACCGCAGTTTAGTATGATGACCTTCTGGCGGCATCCACGTTCTGGTCACTGAGCAGTCGAACACGCCATCTTCCTACCCAGCATGCTCGGTTCCCAGCTCATCCAAAGCGTTGTGGAGGAGTGGTCTCGGCTTCAGGAGAGCTATCTTGTCATTCGCCAGACAGTTGCCGCCCTTCGTCTCAGCCGATGGCAACTAATGCGCCTGCTCGCCGCTCAGATATGGCGGGACATGACCCCTTTTGCCGCCATCATCCTCGTTGCTCTGTCGGTTTCTGTGGCATGGAGCGTTTCCAGGATATTCAGGTTCTTCACAAGATCGCCCCTCGATGACCTGGGAATGCCCCTAGTCGGAGGGTCCTGGGGAGGAAAACTTGATTTTCGCCAAATGATGGAAGACAACGCAAAACAGGTGGGTCCTTCATCTCATCCTGACCGCCTCGACCACATGTGGTTGCTGACCTGGAGCTTCCAGCACCCCGACCGCCCCTACAGGCTCCGCCCTTTGGAATCGAGTACGTCGTGTTTCCGTCCAAATTCTTCAACGAGGTCAAGCGCATTCCATCGAAACAGGCGTCCCTGCTGGAATTTGCCCGTCATGCTTTCCACGGCAGCTGGTCTGGTATTGGCCAGCACAGCGAGGAAATGATTGAGTGAGCACACTGTTCCCGTCACTCGCAAGGCCTACGCTCACCCGACTTCTAAGTACCGTTGCGGCCGATATTTCCCGTGGCATCCCTTCGCTGGTCCGAGCCCGACAGCAGGACTGCGCCGCGGCTTGTGACGCTGTCTCGGGGACTGCCCGGACTGGAAAGAGGTGACGCTGTACCCTGCCATGCAAGAGATTGTCGCCTCTACCAACGCCAGCGCTCTTGTCGGCAGGAACCTGGGGACCAACAAAAAATGGGTCTCCAATGTTGAGCGCTTGCCGTTGTTGGTGGCGGTCCCGGCCGTGATTCTCAGCGCGGTCCCCGTCTGGTTGCAGCCGCTATTCAAGCCCCTGTTCTTTGCTCCAGTTCGATACTCACGTTTTTGTCTTGGCGCGGCTCCTGGCGCCCGTCCTCAAAGAAGATATCCGGGAGTATGAGTCCTCTACCGACAAAAAGGCGCTGGCCGGCCCAAAGGCCAAGGGGAAGATGCCCGTGACCAGCTGGCTCATGGGCCGTTACCCGGCAAGCTACAAAAAGAACTTACTCGGTCACCTCACCAACGACTGCCTCGGCATCTCGTTCGAGTCGACCTCAACGACATCAGGCACTCTCTTCTACATTATGGTCGAGCTGGCAGCAGACCCTGCACTCGCAGACACCGTTCGGCAAGAGCTGCGAGAGGTCGCGCCAGAAGGTAGGTTGCCTAGCACGCAACTCAACGAGCTTAAGGTCATGGACAGCGTCATGCGCGAATCGGCACGCGTTAACCCCTTCAGCCACAGTAAGGCCCCCCCCCCCCCTTCTCTCTCCAAACAACCCGCCAGCTTTCCCACCTGCCCTTGGATCCCTGGCTCTAACCTCCGGGTGCCAAACCACAGTCGTCCTCTCCGCAAACTCCTCCAGCCCCTGCAACTCAGCACCGGCCCCGCTCCTCCCCGCCGGTACCATCATCTGCGTCGACGCACATCACATCAACTTCTCCTCCGCTCTCTGGGGTCCGAACCCGGAAAATTTCGACGGGCTTCGACACTACCGCGAGCGCCAAAAGCCCGGCAAAGAGAAACGGTTCAAGTTCGCCAACCTGGGCTCTGACGCGCCTGGGTGGGGTGACGGGCCGCAAGCGTGCCCGGGACGCATGTTTGCGGATAACACGCTGAAAATTATCATCACGCATCTGCTGACGCATTATGATGTGAAGTTGATTCCGGGGGGGGGAAGCCAAAGAAAGGGACATTGCCGAATGGTTCGATGTATCCGGATACGGGGGCGAAGGTGCTGTTTCGGTCGCGGAGGGTGGGTTGGGCGTAAGGGGGGAGGAGTGATACGGGTTTTGGGATCTTGTCGGGTGGAAGGCATGCCGGAATGCTGTTGCAAGGACAGAGAATGGTAGCAGCCTGTTATGATATTTCACTGACAATGCAGGTCCCATTAGCCACTGACGCTGTCTCCGTCTTGCGAAAGAAAGCTACCTCAGGCAACACGGCATTTGGCGGACCTTCTAACGTTACAGGTAATGGCAAAACTACAATGCGGTAGACTCTATAACCTGTTCCACAGCTTGGATGGGCCGCATGCATTGTGCCGAGACAGTGGACCCGTAGTCTGATGGAGGGTTCGGGCTCAGACGCACACTGTGGCCTCGCCGAGAATCGTCTCGGACTTCACCAAGATCGTTTCTCAAACGCAGGTCTTAAACTTTCAATTCTGTCTGTCTACTCGTAGTCCTCAGTGATCATGAGCCGGATGGCGGGGTATTAGCAAGTCTTGAAGCCTGATGCTGGTCTCCCCTGAGCTCTCCGGCTTCGCCGCCGAGCATGATGCTGTACAGATATGCGAAGGATGTTAGTAGGAGTTCCCGATGAATATCGCCACGGAACCTTTCTGGAAACTCCATCTGAATTTGTCACCAGTCATCTCCCCGGACACACTGCCTACTAGAAAGAATTACCATCTAAGCCGACTGCTACAGCTCCTCCTTCCCGTCAGGTAACGGATCAACATAGTTCGGCTTGAACAGGTACGACTTCTCAGGAAACTGGAGGTTCTCAGCAAACATGGGCCCAAAGTATTGCTTCAGCCCGATAGGACCTCCACCACCGCCCGCCGCCCCGAGAAGCCCGTCCCGCCGACGCCCTCGCCCAGCATGTATTCAAACCCGATGCTCTCATGGGCCATGCTAAAGCTCCACTGCTTCTTCGCACCCGGTGACACCATGATTAGCTCGTAGCCCGTCGCCTTCTCCTTCAGACTGCCCTTCACCCTCCCGTCATACGTCTTCGTAAACACGGCGTAGTCTTCCACGTCAGACGGCTCATGGCGCTCGTCGAAAAGATCACCTCTCCATCCTTAGCAAGCACCGTGGACGGCTTTTCCAACCCCTTTTCAATAGCGGACATGAAATTAAGATGGGTCGCGGCGTAGGGGCCCGTCCTGACTCGGATGGCGCTGAACCCTCGCAGGCTGGTAAACCAGCTGAAAGGCGTCCACAGTCTCTCGTGGCCACCAAGGCCGCTCCACTTGTACGGCTTGCCCTCGATCTCCAGGTCCACATGCACGTCCGCTACCGGCATCGGCTCGATCCACCGGAAGTAGGGCACCACTTCTGTGGAGGCGTCCTTGTTGGGGTATGTCGAGCCGTCGGGATACCGCGGCGGTATGACCGACTTCAGAAGCATGGAGCCCTTCAAGTCCGGGGCGTCAACGCCGAGGCGGGCTAACTTCATATCGCGCGTGACCTCGAAAGTGTAGCTGTAGTCGTCACCCCGCCAGACGCCGCGGGTTCCCCAGGGGCAGCTCTCGACCGAAGAGCTGGTCGCGTAGTCAACGCGGACGAAGCGCGTAGCGTTGGCGCGCGAGAACTCGGCTGACAGCCGGAGGTTGCCCGTGCCGAGGATGGCGTAGTTGGGGTCGCGGTAAAAGCCTAGGCAGAAGGCCAGGAGCCCGTCTTCCGACACGCCGTCGAACTCCCACTGCTCACCGCCGGTTGAGTTCAGGGGTAGCATTTTGGGAGCCTCCGGGTCGTCTAGCGGTCCGTGGAAAAAAAGACGACCTTCCGCCCCTTCTGCATCTCGAAGGCGTCCAGAGTGCTCACTTTGCAGTCCTCGCTGGACCAGTCATCCGCGTAGACGGGCCATTCTTGGGTCCATTCGTTGGGCCAACTGTACTCCCAGCCTGCAATTAAAGAGACTAGGGGAAGGAGCACAGCAATATTTGCCCATAGCTTCATGTTCAAGTGCCACGATGGCGGCAGCGAAGATGGCACAATGTTCAAATCGATCTGTTGGGAGGAGTCCGGAATATGGCGAAGAACGACGAGACCTCTCAACACGAGCCGAGTCTCTGGCGGAATAATGAACAAGGGGATACCGGGCGCGCATCCAAAGTCGATGCATCGCCGGCCCAGCTGCATGTCCAACTCGGAGCTCCGACACACGTCAATGCATGTCTCGGCCCGACCTACTTTTCTCCTGGGCTGGGGCTTCGGACGCCGTCCTATGTGTCTTACAGTGTCTTCCGAAAACACCGAACGAACATCCGCGATCGTAACCCCGTGGAATTTGCGAGGAACGGGGGCGAGATAGTGGCTCTTTGACCGGCGTGGGTACTCCAGCCCCTGAGCAGCTTGGGTAGCCATCCATTTCCATCCGTTTCTGCATGGCGTAAACTAAACATGGACCCTGAAAGCCTCGAACTCCCCAAGACGCACACTGCCTTGCTCCAGGGCGAGGGTGGCTTGCCAGTCATCAACCACGACGTCCCGCTTCCTGAACTCGGGCCAGGACACATTCTCGTGAAAACAGCGGCAGTCGCGCTCAACCCGTGCGATTTCAAGACTCCCGCGGCATTTCCCAACCCGGGACATTACATCGGGTGCGATTTCGCTGGAACGGTCGTCGCACTCGGGTCCGATATCGCCCGAGATGGGTCCTGGAAGATTGGCGACCGAGTCTTTGGCGCCATCCACGGCGCTAACCCCTCGGATCGAGACTCCGGGGCGCATGCCGAGTATGCCAAAGCCGCTGCCGTCTGGACCTTCCGCATTCCCGACTGGATGACGTTCGAAGAGGCGGTTGGGCTGAGCCCATGCTGCATCGCAACAATGGGGTTGGCGCTGTTCAAGGTGCTAGAGCTCCCGGGGACCTTTGAGAACCCGGCCAAGGAGCCGGTAGACGTGCTGATCTATGGAGGGAGCTCTTGTGTGGGCGGTCTCGGCATCCAGATGGTCAAGATGTAGGTCGAGAATGCGCGTAGCTGGGCACCACCACACAGATGCTGACAGCAGGCAGGCTAGGCCATCGCTGCATCACGACTTGCTCCCCCAAGAACTTTGACCTTGTGAGGTCGTACGGCGCGGACGAGGTATTCGACTACAGATCGCCGACGTGCGCCCAAGACATTCGGAGTGCGACGCGCAACTGCCTGAAGTACGCGGTGGACCCATTTGGTGAGGTCAAGACCATGTTGATCTGCACCCAGGCCATCGGGCGGGCCGGCGGGCGGTACGCCAGCCTTGAGAAGTTCCAGGAGGACGTGTGCGACAGGAAGACGGTGCGGCGGGAGCTCGTCCTGGGCCCCACGATTGTCGGCAAAGGGTTCGACCTCGGCGGCAAGTACAAACGGCCTCCTCAGCCGGAGCTCGGGCAATGGGTGTACAGTGGTACCGGGGCGTGCAGCGATTGATTGACGAGAAGAAATTCAAACCGCACCCAATCCACCTCCTGAAGGGTGGGTTCGACGACGTGGTCCGGGGCTTGGAAATGCTGCAACGGAGAGAGGTGTCGGCTGAGAAGCTCGTTGTCAACCTCAGCCCGAGTAGTTCTGGTCGAGGAGCGCTCTAGTTAGCTTACCAATAAGCGGACCATGAGCGACCCAGCAGCGGCTGGAGGGAAGCATCACCGGCATCGTCATTCCAGAACCCAAGCTAAAGGTTCTTCCTTCAACTGCGTGTTGTCGAGATGACTATAGTTGCGCTGACGAGGACTGCTGATGGATGTGAATGACAAAGAGAGAGAAATACAGAAGTTCACCTCGCTGCGTTGCCAGTCAAACACTCCTTGTGGTATTCCGCAGTTCGCCAAAGAAAGAGCATCTAAGGGCGATTGTGTGGATCCAGGATAACATTAACTGGCTGCTTGCCGCACCATAATTGGGTCTATCACCGGGCCCCATGACGGACCCTTCCACATGCACATCATCCTATTGTTGGTGACTTTGATCGGGCTTGCAGTGTCCCTTATGTCGTGGATTCGGGCTCTTCTTCATGAATGAGCGCCTTTGACTTTCTTATCAACGTACCTGTTGTTGGCAAAGAGGTCTTTGACCTCCCACACTTACAAGACCGCTCTACCTGCCTTTGTTACCCGCAATGGCTATTAAGCAGCCATTGCGCCCATCAACCCACTTTTCCTCTTACAATTAACTCAACACCTCAATAGACAACACACATCCCCAATCTCCCTACATTTGAGCCCATCCCCGTAACACTTGTACCGTACGCCTTCAGGGGTGCCTATACTATCAGGTTCTCGGTTCAGAATCCAGTGGGTGCTTTGGTTCGTCCTGGATGCTGTCCAGGCTTGTTCATGTGTTCACGCGTTGTTGATACCGAGTTCCAGAAGGACGGCATCCAGCCTGATGAGCTTGGTGACCATGCGTGTTTTGGAGCTTGTTTTAGTATCCATACTTGGTATTGTACCTTTGCTGAACGTCGTTCTGGGACCAATCGATGGCATCCGCAGCTTAGCATTGACTGCCCCATAATCGGAAACATCGGGAAGAGGGAGCGACAAACACACAGCAAGAGGTGAGCTGAGGGCAGCTGAAAGCCGTTTCTACGAGAGCCAATTTGCTGGGTCTGCCCTATTGAGCGGAAGTGGAGTAGACCATTGCTTCATTAGATGCAAAACAAGGGTCAGCCCAGCAAGTGCCATGCGAAGCTGTACACTAGCTAGGCCTTTGCTGGACCTCGCTTCAGTCCAGATGCATCCACGATCAATAGCGGCATCTCCCATCTGGGGACGACATGGACAGGTTGAGCGCCGGGGGTTGGGACAAGTTGATGGGGAAATTCAAATGCTCTCGTCTCCCGATTGACTCCTGTCTTGTTTTTTCCGAGGCTGGTTTTCGCTTGTAGATTAATTACAGCTGTGTGAGGACCAACTCCAAACTCTCGCTTCGCAATGCGTTCTGCATTCTTTTCGGCCTTGCTTGCGGGCATCCCGCTGGCTGTTACTGCCGCGGCTCCGACATGCGTCGCCGACGACTTGCTCCAGCTGCTCCGGGTCAATGCCCGCGAAGCGAGGCCGTTTTGCCGCAGGTACTTGGGCCTTGAGTCGACATCGATTGTCGCCACCGTCACTCCGCCAGCAGTGTAAGCGAGTGCCCTGCTCACAACCAATTTGCTACATGCTGACGAATGCCAGGACGGTTGTCGCAACTGAGACGATCACGTCGACCCATCTCCAAACCCTGACCGTCACGAATGTCGAGACGGTCCAGACAACAGTCTTCAAGACCGTCGTGGTCGAAACCCGGACCATCACAAGCACAAGCGCCGCGGTCAGCACCATGGCCCCTGCGAGGGCCCGCCGCCTCCGCCGCGACGCGCTCTCGGCCATCAGCGACTACCCCGCCGAATCCATCTCGAGTGCTTGCAGCTGCTTGAGAGTTGCCAAGTGCGGCAAGATCGCCACTGCCACTCTTCCCCCCGTGACGGAGACTTCTGTGGCCGGCACCGTCACACTTGACGCCACCCAGACGGCAACGGCGACTGAGCTAGCGACCGCGACGGTGGCCACGACCGTGACGTCCTCGGCTACCGCCACCAGCGTGGTTGTGGTAGGCCCGCCGGCCCCCACCACACTTCCGGTGCGGCCTTTCCGGTTGTGGACGACGAGAGCGGACGGCCAGAAGATCTATTTCCGGTACTTTAAGTGGTTCTCGATCGGCGACGTTCTCTACTCGACGACAAATGCCGCCAATGCTGTGACATTCAGCTTCGACTCCACGCGCCGCTTGGAGTTCTCGAGCTCCTCCTGGAACAACGGTGACAACGTCGAGGCCTTCATGTTCAGCGGCTGGTTTGGCGCGAGCACCGACAATACTGCGTACAACTTCTTCTTCAACACCCCCATGACCGTGGACCAAATGCAGTACGTCGCTTACACGTGGGACCTGACCTGGAGGACGGGTCAGACCGGCCATCCTCCCGAACAACACGCCCGCTCCGGTCGTCTTCCAGCTATGCCCCCAGATGTCCAACAACGTGATGGAGGAAATGCTACACATTGGAAGGGTAGACAGCACCGTGTGTCGCCCGGTTTCCATCTACATCGAGTTTGTTCCAATGTAGAGCGTGGAACGTGGGTCCGATGATTTTCGTTATCCGAGACGCCTTCTGCCTTCAGTCTTGTTACATACTGTAAATATGTTGCAAGCAGGGTCGTTGACCCCTTTCGCTTACAGACCGCCTCGCCTGCGTTTGATCGCCCGCGATGGCTATTAAGCAGCCATCGCGCCCATCTCTTCCACTTCTTCAACCTCAACCACTTCAACTTCCATAGACAATACACACCCTCAATTTCCCTACACTTGAAGCCTACCCAAACACGTAGCAAAAAAAACAACCTTGGTCACCAGAGATATCTCAATTTTACGTGGACATGGTGCGACGTACCTGGACACATGCGTCCTGGCAATGACTGTCAATCGACAAACCGACGATTGGAATCATGTCCTATTTCGATAACCACCGGGTTTCGTGCAGTGTTCCGCTGTTACTGCTGTGAGGAGTTTGCATCTGGTAGAGTTGAGGGTTGGGGGCCCCGCACACCCACTAACGTTAGCGAGCGACCTGGCGGGGCACGAACCACAGGCAGCAGCGAGACATTGGCTTCATCCATTCTGCTTCGTTCCTCCTCGCCCACACCCACCATGAGGTGAATCCACCAGTTTCTCCGCCACAAAACCTCACTCGCCTCGCTTGTCGATAGAAATCGAACGCAGCGTCATTTCCAAACAGCTTGGGCGAAACACGTTCCTCCCCAAGTAGCTTGCAGTTGTGCACCCTTGGCACCCAGAGGGGCCTGCTGCCCGGTTCTGCAATGGGTCGATGGTTACAAGCCAAGTGTCGACGGGGACTCGAAGTCTCGAGAGGGCGACAACGTTTGGGCTGAGACACAGGCCGCATTCGGACAACGCCTGCAGCCGGCAACACTAGAGTACCGCTTGGACGAGGTCCCGAGCACGGTGACCGAGCCCGGTATTTCCGAAATGTTTCGGATCGCGAGTCTTTTCGCCCCCCAGGGCGCCATCGGCGACACACGGCACGGCCGACTCGCGCTTTAGGATACTGCCAGTGTCTGATCTGTTGCCCAACCTCGCTTGCGGCAACGAGAGTCGGGCCATCGGCGGGAAAGCAGTTATCAGCTGGCTAGCGGGTTGCCTTTTGCTCGTGACTCGTGAGAGAGACCCCGAGTTCATTCTCCAGTACACGACAGGAGGGAACTGCTCTCAGCTCGACGGCCGGCAGTTGTGTTCTAATATTCACCCTTCCCTGTACTCAGTAAACCACGTACTACCAGTGACAGACTCCTTCAACACTCGGAGCTCGGCTTGCACCTTCGCAATGTCTCGAGAGCCCATCGCAGTCATTGGCAGTGGATGTCGCTTCCCAGGCGGCGCCGACACGCCCTCAAAGCTGTGGAAGCTGCTTCAGAATCCGCCCGACCTCAAGCGCGAGATCCCCAAGGACCGCTTCAACGTGGACCGCTTTTATCACCCCGACAGCGCCCACCACGGAACGACGAATGTCCGGCACTCATATTTCCTCGAGGGCGACTTCAAGGCTTTCGACGCGGCGTTCTTTGGCATCAAGCCTGTCGAGGCGCTGGCCATGGACCCGCAACATCGTCTGCTCCTCGAGACCGTGTACGAGAGCCTGGAATCGGCCGGGCTTGCCCATGGAGGACCTGCGGGGCTCCCAGACCGGCGTTTTCGTCGGCAACATGAGTGCCGACTGGATGGACGTCGTGGTCCAGGACATGGACGCCGTTCCGACCTACTTCGGCCCTGGCTCCGCCCGCAGCATCCTCTCCAACAGGATCTCGTACTTCTTCGACTGGCACGGACCGTCCGTGACCATTGACACGGCTTGCTCATCAAGCCTGATAGCCGTCCATCAGGCGGTGCAGAGCCTGCGCGCCGGCGAAGTCCCGCTTGCTGTCGCGGCCGGGGCCAACTTGTTGCTCAGTCCTGCACAGTACGTGGCCGAGAGCAAATTCAACATGCTCTCCCCGGCGGGCTTTCACGGATGTGGGATGAGGCCGCCGACGGGTACGCTCGAGGCGAGGGATTTGCCGCCATCGTGCTGAAGCCGCTGAGGGATGCGATCCGGGACGGCGATCCCATCGAGTGCATCATCAGAGAGACTGGGACAAACCAGGATGGTAAAACTCAAGGCATCACCATGCCGAGCCCTATCGCCCAGGCCGCCCTGATCGTGAAACCTATCAACGAGCCGGTCTCGATCTGAGCCGCCCAGCAGACCGGCCCCAGTACTTCGAGGCCCACGGCACAGGGACACACAGCTGGTGACCCCGTTGAGGCCGAGGCAATAGCCACCGCCTTCTTCGGGCCGGAGACGCTATTTAAACGCAGGCCGGGCGATGAGAAGCTGCTCGTTGGATCGGTTAAAACCGTCGTCGGCCACCTCGAGGGCACCGCCGGTCTGGCGTCATTGATTAAAGTGTCTCTTGCGGTGCAGAACGCCAAGGTGCCCCCAAACCTTCACTTCAACCGACTGAGCCCGAAGGTGAAGCCTTACTACCAGAACTTGCAGATTCCAACAACGCTTTTGGACTGGCCCCACGTCCCTGAAGGGGGGTGAGGCGTGCTTCTGTCAACAGCTTTGGCTTTGGCGGCGCGGTAAGTACCGAATGGCACTCGAAACCCTGGGTCCCTTGAACTTTCTGTCCCCAACCACCTCGTTCCCCTTTCTCTGCGCGGCGGGTGGCTAACGACATCATACTAGAACGCGCACGCGATCATTGAGGCGTATACGCCAGAGACGGCCAGTGAACTGCTGGCTTCCACCGCAGCACCCTGCTTTGCGCCCCTCCTGTTCTCAGCTGTATCCGACACGGCCCTCGCCGCCAACATCACCGCCCACGCCGATTTTATCGAGGCCTCTCCGGAAACAAGCCTCAGCAATATCAGCTATACCCTGCACAGCCACCGCTCCGCACTCCAAAAGCGTGCCGTCTTTGCCGCTGCATCCCGCGATGGTCTCTTGGCCAAGCTGCGCGCCCATGACACAGACGACAAGACGAAGTCGGACGCTCCTCTAGGGCGGTCCCTCTCGTCCAGCCCGCGGACTCTAGGTATTTTTACGGGTCAGGGCGCCCAGTGGCCGCGCATGGGCGCCGAGCTCATCGAAAGGTCTGCTGCCGTGGCCCGCATCGTCGACGCCCTCGAAGAGAGTCTAGCCACGCTGCCTGCCCCGGACCGTCCTTCGTGGTCCTTGCGAGAGCAGATGCTGGCGCCTGCCGGCAAGTCCCAGATCGACAAAGCTGAGCTTTCCCAGCCTTTGTGCACGGTATTGCAGATCATTCTGGTTGATGTGCTGCGTGAGGCTGGGATTACCTTTGACGCCGTCGTGGGCCACTCGTCTGGCGAAATCGGAGCCGCGTATGCCGCCGGCGTGATAACCGCGGCCGAGGCTATCCGGATCGCCTATTACCGCGGCTTCCACACTCATCGATGTCGTGGGGCTAGCGGTCAGCCCGGCGCAATGATGGCTGTCGGAACTTCGTTCGAGGACGCTGAGGGACTCTGTGCTCTCGATGATTTCCAGGGCCGTCTCTCCGTTGCGGCGAGCAATTCCTCGTCCAGCATCACCCTCTCTGGCGATGCCGACGCTATTGAAGAGGCAGCGGTCATTTTTGAGGAAGAAAAGAAGTTCCACCGAGCGCTCCGGGTAGACAAGGCGTACCACTCGCACCACATGACGCCCTGCCTCGAGCCGTACACAGCATCGCTGCGCGCCTGCAACATCTCCCCAAAGCTGCAGAACGATTCTGGCTGTGTCTGGATTTCTAGCGTCTATGGTACCGATGTTGTCAGTGTCCAAGACGATTTCGGATCAGTGTATTGGGCCAACAACATGGGACAGACCGTCCTCTTCTCGCAAGCCCTGGAGGCTGTGCTCCGAGAACGCGGTCCGTTCGGTCAAGTCATCGAGCTGGGGCCCCATCCATCGCTCAAGGGACCTGCCAGTCAGGTCATTGAGGAAACAACACGGGAGCATGTCCCCTACGCCGGCACTATGCTCCGTCAGCGAGACGCCACCGAGGCTCTGGCCGAGAGCCTCGGCGGTCTCTGGGCGGCAAACGGCCGAAGAGCGGTCGACTTTGCAAAGTATGAGGCATTCCTGTCTGGGAAAAGGAACCAGACACTCGTCAAGGATCTCCCTCGGTATCGTTGGGACCACCAGATCACCCATTATCATGACTCGCGCGTCTTGAGGGCTAACAGGACATCACCAACCAAGCCGCACGAACTTTTGGGGACGAGAATCCCGGACAACAGCCCCAATGAGGCACGCTGGCGCAATCACCTGAGTCCCAGGGAGGTTCCCTGGCTCAAAGACCACCAGGTCCAGCACCAGGCTGTGTTTCCCGGTGCGGGGTACATCGCGACCGGGTTTGAGGCGGTGCGAGACCTCTTCCGCGACGAGCGCATTCTGGTCATCAAGATGCAAGACTTTGTAGTCGGGCAGGCACTGATGATCCCGGAAACGGGCGGCGTCGAGACATTGACGTCGCTCACCAACATCGTCCGGGACGCCGACACCAATACCATCATGGCAAGGTTTACCTTTGTCGCCGCAGAGAACCGAAGCGACTCGGTGACCATGACGGAGAAGGCGTCTGCAGACATTGTTATCTCTCTCGGCGATTCTGACCCGGATGCGCTGCCGCCTCATCTGGGCATGCCGAACTTCCATTTGCTCGACGTCCCGGAAGAACGATTTTACGATGCTGTCGAAAGTCTGGGGCTCAACTACTCAGGGCACTTCCGGGCGCTAACCAGGCTTTCAAGAAAGATGGACTGCGCCACCGGTTACATCATGCAGCCTCCGCCTACCGACGGGTTCTGTAGGCTTCTCATCCACCCAGCTGCCCTCGACGCGGCGATACAATCCATCATGCTGGCCTACTCTTTCCCGGGCGACACGCGCCTCCGAGACACTCATCTCCCTACTAAGATCGACAGCATCCAGATCAACTTGCCCTTGTGCGAGGCCACCCAGCTCTCTCAGACACCATTCCGGTCCTCCGTCCCATCCGGAGGTGGCGCACAGCTTAGCGACATCAACGGAGACGTGGATGTCTACACTGAGGACGGGGCAACTCTCGTTCAGCTTCAGGGGTTACACACCAAGCCTCTTGACCCGCCGGCTCCGGAAACAGACCTTCAGCTCTTTACCGAGTGGGTATGGGGCTCTCTGAACCCCTATGCTAGTGACATCAGACTCGTGGGCGCGGAGGCCAGGGAGGAGCGGGTGTTTCTTCGACAGCCTCGATCGTGTCGCGTACTTTTATCTCAGGGAGCTCGATCGGATCGTGCCGCGCGAAGAACGCAGCAACCTGCCAATACATCAGGTCCGCCTGTTCGATTATATCGACCATCTGATCCGCCGGATCGATAATGGAATGTTGCCCCATGTCCAGCCGGAATGGAAACGCGACACGCACGACACGATCCTCGAGATCGTTGCCCGACATCCCGACAGCATCGATCTACAGCTCATGCACGCCGTGGGCGAGAACTTCCCCAGTGTGATCCGGGGAGAAATGAACATGCTGGAGGCCATGGTCGAGGATAACAAGCTCGACCGGTTCTATGTCGAGGCACTGGGGATGATCCGTTACCTGGAGGAGCTCGCCCGGATAGCGGCCCAGGTCAGCCATCGACACCCACATATGCGCGTCCTCGAGGTCGGAGCAGGCACAGGAGGAGCCACCAAGGTTCTCTTAAGGCGTCTCGCTGATGCGTTCGAGTCGTACACTTACACGGACATCTCAAGCGGCTTTTTCCCGGCAGCACGCGAGACATTTGAGAGATACGCCCACAAGATGACGTTCCAGACGCTGGACCTGGAAAAGGACGTTGTGGAGCAAGGCTTTCAGGAAGAGTCTTATGATCTGGTCATTGCCAACCTCGTCGTCCATGCCACCCGCAACCTCGAGGACAGTTGCAGGAACCTAAGACGTCTTGTCAAGCCGGGAGGCTACCTTCTGCTGCTGGAGATTACCGACAATGACCGGCTGCGACTACACTTCATCTTTTGCAGCCTTCCTGGCTGGTGGCTAGGAGAGGAGGATGACCGACAGCTCAGCCCCTGTGTCGACGTCGCTGCTTGGGACAAGGTTCTCCGTAACTCGGGCTTCTCGGGTGCTGATGAGGTGACTGTCCGGGATCCTAGCAACCCACTCTCGGTGATTCTCACACAGGCGATGGACAACAGAGTCGAGCTTCTCCGCCAGCCCTTGAAGGTGACCCCATCGCAGATGCAGTTTAATACCAGTCTGACCGTCCTCGGGGACCCGAAATAGGCCACGCCGCTCAGCTGGCACAGGAGATCAAGACCCTCCTGGCGCCGTACTTCAACAAGACACAGATAGTCACCAATCTTGCTGGCCTACGGCCTCAAGACCTTCCGCTCATGGGCTCAGTGCTATCCCTGGTTGAGCTCGACGCGCCCGTCTTCCGGGACATGACCGCCGAACGCCTGCGCGGATTCCAACACGTCTTCCAACAATCCAAGAATGTGCTGTGGGTCACAACAGGACAAAAGCCAGACGACCGCGATCCGTACGCCGCGATGGTACCCGGCATCGGCCGTACACTGCTGCTCGAGATGTCGCATCTGCACCTGCAGTTCCTCGACTTTGAGACGCCAGCGTCTGCCACATCCAAGCTTCTGGCAGAGGCTGTGCTCCGCTTCGAGTCAGCCGAGGCCTTGGAGCAGAGCATGGAGAAGAGGCCGCTACTGTGGACGACCGAGCCGGATTTGGCGCTGGATGAGCACGGCCGGCTGTGCATACCCCGCATCATGCTCAGCAAGGAGCGTAATGCAAGGTACAACTCTTCTCGCAGAGCGGTGACCACGGAGGTCGACCCGAAGGAGAAGCCGTTGACTCTTCGTTTGGACGATACTGGGTCGTATGCGCTGTTCTCGGCTTCTGACAGCATCGCAGCGAGCACTCGCGCTGATACTCTCAAGATCCATGTTGCGAAGTCGATGCTCCGCGCTGTGAAGCTCCCGTCGTCCGACTGTCTGTTTGTTGTGGGGGGCACGGACGAAGACGGGCAGGCTCTGGTTGCGCTCTCCGACTCCCAGAGCTCCGTCATTGAGGTTGACAGGGCCTGGACCATGCCGGTGCACGGCGCTGGGGAGTCTGAGGTGGTGATGGAGCAGACAATCGTCGCCTTGTACGACGGCCTGCTGGCCCAGGCACTGCTACACGGTCTGGAGCATGGTCGAGCCCTGGCGGTGCTCGACGCCTCCCCATCTATTGCTCGGGCGCTGAAGACCACCGCATGCCGCCGCGGTGTTGACATTATCAGTCTGTCATCGAAGCCAGAGTTCCATGCCCCCGGCAGTCTGGTTGTCCATCCACGAGAGCCGGCTCGCTCGCTCAAGCACAAACTGCCTACACACATCGACAGATTTGCCAGTTTCTCCGCCCTCCGAGACCTTTTTCATACCATCGTTTCCAGCCTGCCCTCTCATTGTGACATCCAGACCCGGCGGACGCTGACACGGCCTAGTCCCTTCGTCACAGAGCGTACCTTCTTGGGCCTGACCGACTGCGAGGTTCCATCCATTCTGAGAGCAGCATGGGCGCATGTCAAAGCTGACCACCAGGCTGTCGACATCTCCAGCCTGATGCATGCTAACCCTACCTCCCTGCTGGGGGTTCCGCGTGCTCCTGACCAGGCCTGTCTTATCGATTGGTTCCGCCAGACGACCCTACCCGCACGCATCCAGCCCTTGGTCACCGCACTCTCGTTCCGGCCTGACAAGACATACTGGCTGGTTGGTCTGACCGGCGGCCTGGGCCAGTCTCTCTGCCGCTGGATGGTGGAGCATGGCGCACGCCACATTGCCATGACCAGCCGCAGCCCCAATATCGACGCCGCCTGGCTCTTGAGCGTTGAGTCGCTTGGAGCTGTGGTGAGGGCCTTCTCCAGCGACATAACCAGCCGCGAGTCCGTTCAAGCGGCGTACCGGGCAATCGCGGCAACGATGCCTCCTGTCGGTGGCATTGTACACGGCGCCATGGTCCTGCACGACTGTACGTTCGCCGAATTAACGATGGAGCGCATGAACAAGGTCTCAAGCCCAAGGTCGACGGCGCAATCCACCTCGACGAGATCTTCTATGACACCCCGCTCGACTTCTTCGTTTACTTATCCTCCGTCGTCGTCATCACCGGCAACTCAGGACAAGGAATCTACGCCGCGGCCAACATGTTCCTCAACTCAATGATGAAGCGCCGGAGGAGACGCGGCGTCCCCGCCGCCGTGGTCAACATTGGTGCCGTGCTCGGCAACGGCTACGTCACCCGTGAGCTCACCCAGCAACAGCAGATATACCTGAAGGAGGTCGGCCACATCTGGCTCAGCGAGCAGGACTTCCTGACGCTGTTTGCTGAGGGCGTGGCTGCGAGCAGCGTGGACTCGACAGAGGCGCCCGATATCACGATTGGTCTGCCCCTGTTAAGGTCGAGACAGGAGGATATCACATGGGCGAATAATCCCAAGTTCCAGCACCTCGTGCAGGCGCATGTGGCGTCGGCGACGGCGGGGAAGTCGGCGAAGGCGAGTAATGTGCCGCTGAGGAAGCAGCTTGAGGACGTGAAGACTGGCGAGGAGGCTGCCGGAATTCTAGAAGGTGAGTTTGCCTCTGCATCCGTACGAACAAGATTATGAATTAACGTGCGTGCGTAGATGCCTATATCGCCAAACTTCGATCCGTCCTGCAGGTTGCTCCTGACGAAGATGTGTTGAGCTCCGCGCTGGATGATCTCGGCATGGACTCGCTGGTTGCCGTGGAGATACGGTCCTGGGTCCTCAAAGAACTGAGTGCCGAGGTCACGGTGCTCGAAGTTCTCAACAGCGGAACTGCCGGTGCATTGTTCCAGGTTATCAAGGAGCGTGCTCTTGTCTCGATGAACCTGTCGCTGGACGTCAAGCCTTCCAACACAACCTACAGTACCCCTGAATCTCCAGATCAACGTCCCGGTTCCAGCAAGGTTGAGTCTAAAATCACGCCCGAGATACTAGACCTCGCAGGGAGCACGAGCAAGATCTCCTCGGATGCGGGATCGGTACAGGAGGGATTCCCCGGCTCCGCGACTCCCGATAGCACCGTCCCGAGTACGCCCATATCCCGTCCTGCAAAGGACGACTCCGACCAACACATTCAGGGCCCGGAGTCTCGGGGCCTTGCGTGCTTTTCAAAGGTCAATGTTGTCCGATCCCTGCCGCTTTCCTTCGCCCAGTCAAGGTTCTGGTTTTTGAAGCACTTCCTGCCCGACCAAAGCGCCTTCAATGTGACCAGCGTGGTCCGCATGCACGGCAAGCTGGATGTGGAACGGCTGGCAAGAGCTGTCAAAGCCGTCGGCAACCATCACGAAGCATTACGGACCGCATTCATCAGCGGCAACCCGCCCATGCAGGCCGTGCTCAAGACGACAGTGCTCGAGCTTGAACAGAGGCACATTTCTGATGCTGCCGAGGTTGCCCCTGCACAAGATGCTATCCAACGCCACGTATACGACCTTGAGGCTGGACGCATGATGCGAATCCAACTGCTGACGCTGTCCCCGACCGTGCACTTCCTCATCTTTGGATACCACCACATCAACATGGACGGCATCAGCTTTGAGGCTCTCATCAGCGACATTCAGAAGGCGTACCAGGGAGAGTGCTTCACCCCTCGCGTCATGCAGTATCCCGACTTCTCCCTCCGCGAACATGACGAATACCGTCTTGGCAAGTGGAAGCCGGAGCTCGACTTCTGGAGAAAGGAGTTTGCGCAGCTGCCCGATCCCCTGCCCGTTCTTCCGCTGTCGAGAAAGACCTCGCGGCCAGCCGTTGTCGAGTACGAAACGCTCCGCGTGGAGAGGCACATCCCGGCTGAGCTGTCTACAGCCATCAAAGCCACTGCCCGGAAGTTCAAAGCGAGCGCCTTCGCTTTCTACCTGGCCGTGCTCAAAGCCCTTATCGTCCGCTACGTCGATGTCAAGGATCTCTGCATCGGCCTTGCTGATGCAAACCGGCGGCAGGCTGAGACGCTCGAGAGCATCGGCCTCTACCTGAACCTCGTGCCTCTCCGCGTCGCTTGTGAGGGTGCCGAGCCGTTCAGCAATGCCCTGGAGGAGATGCACTCCAAGTACCAGCTGGCATATGCCAACTCGCGAGTTCCGTTCGACATTCTCCTCCGCGAGCTCAACGTGTCCCGTTCGGGATCACACTCTCCGCTGTTCCAGGTCTTCATGAACTACCGCCAAGGCATCAGCGAGGTCCGCGAGTTTTGTGGTTGCGAGTGCGAGGGCCACCTCGTCAGTGGCGGTCAGCTGGCGTATGATCTGGCTCTTGACGTTGTCGAGAACCCTGGGGGCGAGACAACCTCATGTTGTCCGTAAAAGGCTTTGTACGACAAGTTCAGCGCCGAGGTCCTCCTCGACTCGTTTGTCAACCTGATGGAGGCGTTTGCAAGCAACCCTGCCTCGCGCATGAACAAACCAGCGTTGTACAAACAACAGGCCATCGAGCAGGCTTTGGAGGCAGGAACTGGCCCCTCTTTTGACCACAGATGGCCGGCAACTGTCTTGCACAGGATTGAGGACATGATCACAACGTATCCCGACAGGCTCGCTCTCACAGATGGCCACGGCTCCGACCTCAGCTACGCCGACATGGGAGCTCGGGTTGATGGTATTGTGGCTGCTCTGCGTCACGCGGGGGCAGTTGGAATCGTTGGCGTGCTCCAGCACCCCGGACCCGAGTGGGTTTGTTCTGTTCTCTCCATCATGAAGGCAGGCTTGGCCTATGTCCCTCTGGATCCTCGGGCCGAGCCTGCCAGACTGGCGACCATTGTTGCGGACTGCAAGCCTTCATGCATCCTGGTTGACTCGAACAATCCTACAGGGACAGAGAGCAGCCTCGTCCCAGCCGGCACGGCAATCGACATTGGTGGATTGCCACAATCTCGAAGAAGCCATCTCGTGGAGGCTCAGCCTGATGGCCTCGCCGCGGTGGTGTATACCAGCGGATCCACCGGCACACCCAAGGGCATCTGCCTGAGCCACGCTAACTTCCGCGGCCATGTCGAGATGAGTGTCTCGCACTTCGGCTTCAAGGAGGCCGCTGAGGTCTTTCTCCAACAGTCCGCCTCCAGCTTCGACATGTCCCTGACCCAAACCCTTTATGCACTCACCACCGGCGGGACTCTAGTCGTGGCTCCTCAAGACAGTCGGGGTGACCCGGCCGCGCTGGCGAACTTGATGGCCCGGACAGGCGTCACCTGCACCCTCGCGACCCCCACCGAGTACATGCAGCTCCTGCGACACGGCGCCAGCCAGCTCGAGGAGTCCAATTCTTGGTGGCTCGCCTTGTCGGGTGGCGAGAAGCCAAGCGAGCTGGTCATCAACCGGTTCCGGTCCCTGAACCGGAAGGACTTGGTGTTGGTTAACGCATACGGCCCCGCGGAAGCAACCTTCTGGTGCAGCGCAGCCGTCGTGCCGTACCAACAGGCAGTCGAGCCAGAAGCAAGCCTTGTCCCACTCAAAACCGGTCCCAACTATGCCGTCTACATACTCGGTGATGACCTGAAGCCAATGCCTGTTGGTGTCCCGGGTCAAGTCTGCATCGGTGGCGCCGGCGTCGGACTGGGCTATCTCAACAATGCGGAACTCACCTCGCAGAAGTTCTCCACTAACCCTTATACCCGCGGCAGATCTGCATCACATGGTTGGACCACCATGCACCTTACTGGTGACCGCGGTCGTCTGACATCCGATGGAGGGCTGATCCTCGAGGGGCGGATTGACGGAGACAACCAAGTCAAGATTCGTGGCATCCGCATCCAGCTTGAGGAGGTAGAACACGCTATTGTTCAAGCCTCTCAGGGGATCGTGCTTGAGGCTGCTGCCTCGTTGAGGACTGATGTTGCATCCGGCACCGACTACCTTGTGGCACACGTTGTGATGGGGGATGGCCCAGCGGATGGGGCCGAACAGGTCGCCTACCTCCAACAACTGCAGAGCCATCTCAGCCTCCCACAGTACATGAGGCCGTCGGCTACCGTCCCCGTGGCCGCCCTGCCTCTTACCGTCACGGGCAAATTTGACAGGCGAGCTCTACGATTTCTTCCTGTGGCCAGCTTAACAGCGCAGAATCCAGCAAAGACTAGAGACCTGCTTCCCTTGCAAGAGCAGATCAAAGGACTGTGGGAACAAGTCATCCCTGGCGACTTCCTGGCTGGTCGTGAGATCAGCCTCGGCACCGACTTCTTCCACGTCGGTGGCTCATCCCTCCTCCTCGTTGAGCTCCAGGCCTTGCTGAAGGAGAAATTTGGCGCGGCACTGACAGTTCAACAACTGTTTCAGGGCTCAACCCTTCAGGCAATGGCTGCTCTCATTGACGGTGGGTCGGCTGAACAAGGGACCAACATTCCTATCGACTGGGAAGCCGAAGCCGGCCTTCTCCCTGACACATGGTATGAAGCCTATGACGGCGCAGCAGCCGCGATCGCCAGCCCTCTCAAGAGGGTCGTTCTAACTGGATCCACTGGCTTCCTCGGCCGCCACCTTCTCGAGCGCCTCCTCCGCTCCAGCCACATCGAGAAGGTCTACTGCATCGCCGTGCGCAAGCCGCTATCCTCTCTTTCAAGCGTCTCAACAACCCGCGTGTCGAAGTCTTCCCCGGCGACCTTGGCACCACCGATCTCGGCCTCTCCCCCAAAGACTCCCACCGCGTCTTCTCCACCGCTGACGCCATCATCCACAACGGCGCGGACGTCTCCTTCCTGAAAACCTACCCCTCCCTGCGCCGCACCAATCTGCTCGCCACCAAGCACCTCGCCCGCCTGGCCCTTTCCCAAAAGGCCGCCGCATCCCCTTCCACTTCATCCTCGGCCAGCGTCACCCAGCTCACGCCGCTCGACGAGATAGGCGAGGTGTCTGTCGCCGCTTATCCCCCATCGTTCCGCCACCGATGGCTATGTTGCAGCCAAGTGGGCCAGCGAGCGCCACCTGGAGCTAGTGGCACAGAAGAGCGGGCTGCCCGTGACGATCCATCGGCCGTCGAGCATCTCGGGGAATGAGGCGAGCGAGGCGGATCTCATTGGGAGTTTGTTCAGACACGCGGAGAAGCTTGGCGCGGTGCCGGAAGTGGGCGTGGAAGGGGTATCTGGATTTGATCTCGGTGCAGAGCGCCGCGGCGGCGGTTGTCAGGGCTGTTTGTGGAGGAAGGCGAGTCCAGAAACGGGGAGGAGGGGGGCGCGGTGAGGTACGTGTATGAGGCGGGGGAGATTGTGTACCCGCTGTCGGCGATGGCCGAGATGAAGGAGTTTGCGGCGGATGGGTTTGAGGTGAAGACGTTGCCGTTGGAGGAGTGGGTGGAGAAGGCGGAGGAGCTGGGTTTACCCGCTGTTGGGAGCGTATTTGAAGCGTGAGACAACGACGGGTCATGGGAGAGTGAGATGGGCTTTTCCGAAGTTGGTCAGCTCGAGGACCAAGGTGTAATGACAACAAGGATGGAAGAGGGGAATGGGTGGCGGTCCTTGGCGTTGGCGTTGGAGGTGTAAGAAGGAATATGTGACCGATGTTTCCTCTCCCACGACGTAGTACTTGTTGATTCAAGAAGATATAGGCGCATACCCACTTTAAATCATCTAATCCCGGTGCCTTCGTTTCTCAGCTTATTTTTTTTATCCTCTGACCTATCTCGCCCATAGCAACTTGAAGATACCTGTGTTGATCAACACGTTGGGGAATTGGTAGATTACTATTGTCGGAGCTAGTTCATCAGTCTCGACCAGACACTGGTCTTGTCAAGTGTTTGTCAAAGAGGAGAAGAAAGGGTCCGTTAAACTCAGTCAGGGATTGCAGAGTAGCTTGAGTACTTGACGCCATTAGCAATGCATCCTAGAGTTTTGAGCATATTTCACAGGGACAACGTGGCCTGGATGACATAGCTCAGGCTTCCAAAGCTGTTACTGCCGCCACAGTTACTTGCTAAAAATCTGTCATTAAGTCGGTAGAGCTGGTCGCTTGCTTGTACAGGTCGCTCGCTTATAATGTACGCTATCATGGAGGGGACAAAAAAAAGGTGGAGATGCCACAGGAAAAGGTGGGCCACGACGGAGACCAGCGGCAAAACTGAATCACTTGACCCCTACCCGACTTGAACGGATAACCTTTCGATCTGGAGTCGAACGCGCTACCAATTGCGCCAAGGAGTCAACTACTTTAGTGATGTTGTTCACATTGTTCCTTAGATGGCTATTTATATCAATGCATGCAGAAATTCCACTACGAGAAGTGTTCTTGCAAGTCCTCAGGCGCTTCGTAGGTTACTGATCCTGCATAACAGCCCCAAACCAGAAGCTGACAAGACAACTATGACAAGTTCACCTGTCCATGTGGCCTCTGTTCTGACCCGGAGAGGCAATTCAGATGCATGTGGTGCAAGCGTCGTCAGGATCCAGAAATTTTGAGATTGGCAAAGCCGCAGAGTTGCCTTCCCCACGTTGGAGACTGACAACTTGACAAGTGGATGCAGCCTGTGGTACACCATAAAGGAAGAGGCATTGGACATGGAAAATATCACTGCAGGTTGCCTCACTGGCGCTCAGACAGCTCTCATGAGCAGAATAACGCTTGCTTCGACAAATTCCTAGCGAGACACCCCTCTAGTCACATCAATCTGTAAATATGGCAAAATGCCGCGGTCAGACTTGCATGGGCTGGAATTGGGAGCACATATTGAGCGCTATCTCGATATATATGAGACCATGAGAGGGTTGTAGGTCAGTTGGCTCGGCAGTCGTTTGTCACACAGTATCAGCACATCGGGAAGGCGGGTTCCGCCATTCAATCCTTAAAATCTCTCTGGACTTACATTTGCCAGCCCTTCTTTGGATCTGCTCCCATGCTTGACTTGGGAGTCTTCCACTAAACGCAAGCACCCAGAAAGAGGAAACACCACCAATGGAAAATGCTCTTATCAGTCCTCATCCTTGCCGCCTTAGCCGAGGCGGCACCACAGTTGGGCAGTAGCGGCGCCAGCGGGCTAACGTGCACCGTTTCAGCTGCTCGCAGCTCGTCATCGACCGTATCGATCCTCTCATCAACCTTGGTCCGGCACCATCTCCCCATACGCACCGGGTTGGGGGAACACGTTAAATGTCAAGATGCCGACATATGACGTCGGTGAACCTTGGAGCTGTACTACCTGCAGCTATGTGAGGACTTGTTCAACTAGTGGGCTACGAATCTGTCCACAGAGCGAGAAATGGAAACCACAACGCGGGCCTCAAATTCCAAACAGTAGCCCCTGAGTTCTTGGCAAGTAACTTACTCCTGAGTCTGCGAACCTTGATTGACTTGCGTTGACTGGGCAACAACAGGGTTTTGTTCGGCGACCAGTTCAATACAAGGACGAAAGGAGTCTTCGTATTCTACTACGTCTCCTGGGCGAGTGAGATGTCACTGTTTTCAGGCCGGTAACTAAGTCATCGGCTGCACATGCTACCCTAAACGCGCACCTACGCACCATTGGCCAGGGTTTCCGGATGCCGTGGGTGACACCAACCAGAGCCGAAAGGTCGGCAACGACAGGAAATGATGGAATCGCAAATCTCGACCCGCCCCGGTCATTCCACATCGCCTACCCGGCGGCCAACCCGTAGACCTTCACGGGCTCAAGCGGAAGAGGTCAATCTCCGTCGACTCACCTGGTCAAGATCCCATAGATTATGCTCGAGGTTCGCCTCCGCGCCTCTATGGCCCCATTTTTTTCTTCCACACAACCCCAATATTGGCCGTGTGCTACTCCAGACCGTCAAGGACAGTGACACGCCTCATGTGGGATCTCGCGCCTTCATTTTCATATCTCAAGCGGTGTTCGTTCCGGCTCTGCATTCTTGAAATTGTTTGGAAGGAACCTCAAGTAATCCTCCCCGCCAGCACCTTGTGACTCCTAACAACATCCATCCCTGACCCCTCCTTTCGTCCTCGCGATCCTATGGCATCGTCATGCCCGGCAGAAGATCGAGCCCTACAGTGTTCCAACCTTGTCAGTGGCTTACAGTCTCAGCCGCCGCCGCTGCATCCCGCCGTCCTCCGAGCAACAAACATGAAGGAAAAAAAAACACTCACAACCATCAACATTCTCCCTCACCTTTCTCGTAACTGCCTACTTGGTCACGTCCCCGATACGCTACGTCTTCAAACCGGCATGGCTCGCGCCATGGGCCCGCTGTCCATGCCCGTTGCGATGTGTTGCCCTTCACCCAGGCACATAATCGCCGTGCTACTCGTAGCCGGTTGTGTCGCCTGTCGAAATGGCGAATTGCTGCGAGCCGTCGTCGGGCTATTCGGCGTGATTGGTGAGGGCGCTTGTTAAAGAAGTTGCGATGGGCCTAGGCGACAATGGAAGTTGGCGTCAGGTTTTGAGTCATCACGTTAAGCTCTTTTTAGATCGCTTTCAATCTAACAACTGAAATTCCTAATACACCCAGTGCACACTTCAATTTCCCCTCCACTTTTTTCCAGACCATGTCAATTGAACGCTCCTCCCAGCGACTGGAGACAACCGACTACCAAATTCCCAGTGCCCAATTTTTGGCAAGCTCGCTCAAACAACACGACGCCCCCTCTGATTCATTTCCTCAGTCAGGCCACTGCCTGTCCGGTCTCAGCTCAGGCTGTTGGTTACCGATCCGTCATCAAGCTTCCAGTTTCTTCAACGTCTCGCGGACGAGGCGGTGTTCTGCTGCTACGTCAAGGCTAAACTTCCATTCATTGAAAGCAGCCAGGCTTGCCCAACGAGGTCCATCTCCAGAAGCAAGCTTGACAGTACCGAGGCCTGCAGAAAACACCAGGATGGCCAACACAGACGCTCTCGCTTCGGCGCGTGCCACACGCAGCCGTGACAAGCCTCGTCGATCCGCGCCGGTCAAGCCCAAGATATTCCGGCTCCTACAGCTCCCACTCCAGCTTCGCCAGATGATGTACTGACACCTGCTGGTCTCTCAAAATAGGATCCATTTCGACTGCCTTGTCCATGACCCATACTACAGACATCGTCTTTCGCTCGACCCGGCCGTGTTGCGCGTCTGCAAGCAAGTCAGTGCCGAGGCCCTGGATGTCCTCTATGGCGAAAACAACTTCGCCTTCATCGCCTGCGTTGGAGAGCCAAAAATGGAGCGACAACTCTCACAATCCAACCTGCTGCGGCTGCGGCGCCTGGGCATCTACCACCCGTGCCTACCAAACCCTGTAGATGTTGATCCCTCATTCGGCCTCGATAGCGATGCAGATGACGACTGGGACAGCAAGAAGAGGAGTACGAGCGGGTTCTCGTGGCCCATAATGTTGAGGATCCCCTACGTCCCTCCATCTGGGTGCCTGTTTTTCAAACCTGATAACTGTCGAGATTACGCTTACTTTGATCCGCTGCGATCCCGATGAACCAAACCACATCGGCGTATCCGTGGCTCCAAGAACAAGGACTTGAACCAATACCGGTCAAGAGCCATCACGAAGCTCTGGGCTTCTATCGACGCCATCTTCCCGAATCCGCCAAGGTCCGTCGGCGGGTCTGGTGCGAGCGTCACGATTGCCGCTGCCGTTTCAAGGACGAGGAGTGCGGTGAAGTTCAACAATATATCAGAGGCCTCTGGTTAAAGGAGTGGTAACTGGCGGTTTGGGGCTTCAGAATTCAGGGCATTGGATGAGAATTTGTGCCGTGGTGTGGTGTTGGCTTTCGGAAGTTGATATTCTTGGAGCCGCTCTTCGGCCACTTCGTTCCATCGTTCGAGCGGAGAAGCTGGGGTTTATCTTCTTGCTTCCGTGTTGTTAGCTACGTGATGTTGTGTCATGTCAATTTTGATGGGAAATGGGGAGGACGAGCAGGTGAATAAGGGCAGACGGGGTGACAAGAAAGGGTGGGAAGCTGCCGTCGGAAACTTGTCTTTGGACAATTGTACTGTAATATCTGACCAAGGCAAGGTGATGCTTTCTGCTTGAGGCCAATGAGGGTTGTCTTCTCTTAATGTACATGGTTCAATGTCCGAAATCGCCGGTCGCTTGCGAGGCATCTCTTCTGACTACTTTCTTGGCCTTGACCATTTACCAACATTAATGACTTAACGGCCCGAGGAACAAGAAGCTGCGAATGTCTGTCGAGTTGTCTGACAAGCGGAAGGTTCAAAGTTGTAGCACAACCCAGCGAGAAACGAGGCAGCGCAACCCCTGTAGTGTTCCGACCCTCAACTTATCCCGGACTCTGCCTGACAGCAGAAAGATTATCAACCCCTCCGCCGTCCCCGTGAAGAACTTTGCCCATCTACCGGGCCAGAGAGTTATCTCCACATCTTTTGCAAAGTGATTCCACGCCTTCTTTTCGCGTCTCGACAACCGACACGCCGAACCTTTGCGCAAAGATTGGGTTGCTCCTTCATATTGGACAAGATTAGCAGCATCGGCTGCATCGCCAGCTAAACCCCTTCTTCTTCGCGTCTGATCATTCTCTGCAATGGACTGCCCTCGTTCGTTGCGAAAATACTTATCGCCGTCGCTCTTCTTGATCGCAACCGGTTTGGCAATTCTTTCAGGAGAACGACTTTCATTCACTGAACCTGATGGTTCAAGCATTCTCGTGGTCTATGTTGATTATTTCCGACAGCAACAACTGAGATTTCTGCTGTGGCCTTCCCCATAGACCAAAGCATCAAGGTGAACTGCATCCAAACGGTAGCTTTCAGCTCGGCTGAGACGTCCGGGATGACAGAAGAGCGTCTCGGATCCTGACCTCCACCAAACCGATCAATTCCCATTCTTGCGCTTGCCCCCTAAGATCCGTCTCATGATTTACCAGTACCTACTTGTTTCCGACCGGGAAATTTGCCGCGACTGTCCTGTCCAATACCCTTCGAAGAAGGTCTATCGGCCTGAACGCGAGTGCTGGCAAGAGGAGCATCGTCCAAGACTCTACACAGCCATACTTCTCGTCTGCCTCCAAATCACCGCCGAAACCGTAGGAGTTCTGTATGACGACAACCATCTCGTCACTGTCGCCCGTTGCTGCCTTCAGTCGACCATCGTACGGCATATCTCGACAGCAAACCTTCTCAGAATCCGCAAGCTCACCATTGAACACCCGTGGGATCTGAGCAATCCAGAGGCCCATCTGCTGGGCGTTGAACTTGGATACGACGGCGAATCGACTGGTCACTTGTCGAAGGTCACTGGCATCTTGCATTTACGAAGCGAGCAGACCCCACGACCGCCTCGCCCCAAAGCGGAAGCGATAGCTCTCCGCCTACGATCTGGCAGCTTGTTTTGGCTCGTCTTAAGAGTCTAACTATCGCCATCACCATCGAGTTTCTTTGGCTGGGGCGTGCGGCCCTCGACCTCCTGGTACCCGGCCTCGCAACCGCCTTCAAACCCCCCGCGACCTCCGACCAGCTATCCACGTCAATCGCTCCCAGCAACCACTCTGCACCAACACTGGCGACCAGTGCTCCTCCCGATGCTCGCGTGGTGTTGTGTGCCGTGGATCTACCACGACGCCAGCACGTCGGGCCGTTAACGTGCGGTCGTGTGTCGGAGGAAGACCCGAGTGAGATAAGGGGGGTTTCTGGTGCCGCGGCTGTGACGCATTGCGCGGGAGCAAGGCCTAGGTGGGGGAGTAACAGTCGAGGCCCAGGGTATTGGGTTTATTGAGTTTGTGGTGATGGACAATATCTTCTCCCCCGAGCGGTTCATGGATGACTTCAAGTTCCGCTGGTATCGTGAGACGCAGCGTCTCTGAAACCGACGTCGCAGAGCACCTGGGACGGATGATACTAGGAGATGACCCAGATCAGACGCAATATCCGCAAAATTGAAGGTTGAATAAGGAGCGGGATAGACACGAGGTACTCCTAGGAGTAGTTAATGTTGTTAAGAGCACAATGTATGTTGGGTTGGGTACGGACAGTGGTGAAGGATAATTAAGGTCTCAAAATCGAATTTAGATTGGAGTAATTACCTCTTCAAACAGATCACCGCCAGCTTGCATGTGCAGAAGGGTATCAACTATGTACTGGAAGTCCACCACCCTCTCCTCCTCCCCCTTCCTCACAGTGATTGCTCTATATGACGCCCGGTTGAATTCCTCTATTCCCAAGGCTTCGCCACCCCCTTCTCCTCATACCACCCCCGACCCACCTCTTCATCTGCCCCGTTGCGTCCTCCGCTAGCTTCCTCACATCCTCATTAACATCCCAGTTCGGGCCATACAAATCCGAGCAGTGCACACCGCCCTTGACCAACCTGACCGGCAGCTTCTCGCTACTTTTCACCGGCCCGCCAGGCCTGAACTGGCTCGAGAGTGTCGCGTCCCGCCATGGGTCCAGCTGTCCGTTGGTGTGCATGGCGCGCGTCGTGTTGGTGACGTCCCAGCCGCCGGTCCACGAGTTCACAAAGCTGGCGCGTTTGCCCTGCGCGATGCCGTAAGTCGGGCCGCCTTGCGAGGTGGGGAAGAGGAGCGAGCACTGCTTGCGCCAGTAGGGAGCGTTCACGAGGCGTGAGACGAGGGTCGGGCGGAGGAGCGGGGCGCCATCCTGCCACCATTCGAAACTGCAGCACGGGGGAAGACTGTTAGTGGGTGCTGTTGTGGACGGAGATGGGGAGGAAGCAGGAGACGTACGGCTCGTTGCAGAGCATCCACCACCACTGGCGGTTGACCCAGTTGCCGGGGGTCAGGTCCTTGTACGCGACGTTGGAAGGGTTGAGATTCTGGAAGCAGCCCACGTTGTAGGTGCCCTTCCACTCGGGATAGCCGGCGGCCTCGCAGACTGGACGGATCTCAGTAAGTCTCCCTGGATTCGGAAGGCGAGGAACTGCTTACAGCCAGGAAGAAGTTGCTCCTTCACCCACTTGGCATAACCGTCAAGGGCCTTGGTGAGACCGACACCTCCGGCGCCGGGTACTTTGTTGGTTGAGTTGGGCCAGACGTTCTCGACATAGTCGCAGAAGCGATAGTACGGGTTGTAGCCCGTGTTCTTCACCGAGAAGAACTGCGTCGACTGCCACTGCCAGGGGCCATTTTCAAGCGCACTGCATCCTGTCAGCGTTGGCCCGAATCTTCGAGGCGCAGTACAACTCACGAAGCAAAGTCGGCATCCTCAAGCTCACCCATCAAGAAACTTATCCTTCAGATCCTTCTTCATCTTGGGCGTGCCAAAGGTGAGCACCAGATCAACATAGTTGATGACCGCGCCCACGTCGGCACTACAGTTCTTCGGCGTCGCTTCTTGCACAGGAACAAAGTATTGCCAGAAATCGCCAATGGCCTCCACGACACCACTCGAGCTGTAATACGCCCAGAATGTGCCGGGCTCACGCGCAGCAAGCCAGCCCGCCAGCGCGCCGGGGTACGACCCGCCCATAAACACCCATGGCGCCTTGTCCGCAGCGCTCTTGCCGCTGTTATCAAAGGGCGGCACGAACGTTTTGGCAAAGTACGTCAGGTCCTTGAGCGAGTTGTCCAGCGTGAGATGCTGCAGATTCTGCACCGTCAACTCCTCGTACGGCGACGACTCGCCCCAGTAGCGGTGCTCGAGCACGATCACAGCGCCGCCGGTCTGACTGGCGAACTTGCCCGACAGGCGTGCACTGCTGAGCCAGGTGCGGTTGAATCCCGTGGCGGACTGCTCGCCTGGCGTGACCAAGTAGATGGGCGAGCCGGGGCCCTTCCAGTGCTCGGTGCCGTACCAGTACCGCTGCTTGAAGGTGCCCAGCGATGGGTTGGAGTGGTCGATGAGCTGGTCGAATGTGCCCCAGCCGTTGTAGGTCTCGGCGCGCTTATGGAGGGTGTCCGAGGGAGTGGTGTCATCGTCCGGGCCGATGTCCATGGTGGTACCGTGGCCATGGAAGGAGCCAGCAATGGCATGCTGGGTGAGCAGGGCTGCCGCCACGAGGGCGGAGAACGAGAACCTCATTGTGAAAAGACCGTGACCAGTGCGATGTCAACTGGTTGTCCCCGGGAAGATAGAAGGTTGGAGAGGCTGGCAGTGTTTCCATTCGGGCGGATGTCCGATGTTTATCAAGAACTGCGACGATCAGCTCGCGGGTCCTTGCAGCGCTGCACGTTGTGGACAGGGACAGGGAAGGGAGCAAGGCCGATCGCAAAAAGGCAGCTGGTAGCGTAACACAGCCCCAGAGCCGAACGCGGGCAGGATCGGGCGTATGCGCGGTGTAACCAGCACAACCGGGAGCAGGTCGCCGCAGACCATCCCCGTCACCTTCCCGTTGCGGGACCTGGAGCCCAACTGTACGGGCATCTCCTCCGGCCCGCTACGTTGCGTCCTCCCCACCGACCCCGCTGAAGACGATCCGGCTTCTGGAAGGTGCTTGGCGTGCCGTCGCCGGTGACGCGCCGATGTCCATTCTTGCCGGCGGGATGGGTCGGGGACGTTGCTGTTGGCGGTTGGTGTTGCTGGTTGCGTCAGGATTGAGAGTCAGATTAATTAGTGGTCGCCATGCTGGTTTGCAGTATCGGGGGTTTGGGTTTGACAGTTTGACAGCGATGTGGAGGATGCTGTTGGCAGCCGCAAAAAAGACTTACGAAACCATTCAGCGGGGGAACATGCTCGCAGCTACAATCCGTTCAATTCGCTCGATCCGCCGTTCGTCTATGTTGCTTGCCTTTCCTTCCCTTCCGGGCGCCTTCCCGGTTTGGCTTAGATTGGCGACAGCAAGCTGCAGGAATCAGGAAGGAGTTTGGTCGATGCCTTTGCCGAGGCTGATGGGCCAAGCAAAGGCCTTGTTCCTTCCTCAAAAGGCCATCGTGGTGGAGTCACCACTCCGACATGCCCGTGCGCGGACAATGCTTCCTACAAACTGCGATTTGCGTTCTTCCCCACAACTCCATTGATTAATCCCTTGTGGTGTAGTTGGCTATCACGTTCGGCTGTAAAGGAATTTATTGATACCGAAAGGTCACCGGCTCGATTCCGGTCGAGGGGACTTCTTTTTCGTCCGATTCTGTCCACATTTTGCGTGTTTTGTCCAATCCCATGGGTTGGTAATTCCACCTGCACATTAGCAAAACCTGTCTCACTTGTTTCACTCATCTGAAACAACAAACTTGTCGACCGACGCCCAGGCAAGTCGGGAAACGAGAGTGAGGGGCAATGGTTATTCTGGGCCAATCATGTTGGATGTTTAATTAACTGGGTTGGCTGGGTGATGAACTCGCTGCAGCTGAGTTTCAACTTGGTTGTTCCAGTGAGACCACATCCGGCGAGACAGCACAATCAGTAATTGTGTCACAAAATCTTGCACTTGTAATTGACAAGTGGAATTGGTCGAATAGGCCTGAAGACCAAACCAGCATCTCGCGATCCAGTCCTTGAGGTCCGAGCCTGGGTTGCTGGGATTTTCAGAAACCCATCGGCTCAAGTTCCTTCAATCAATCGCCAAGTACCAAGTCCAGAACCTCTGACACCACCACATCCCACACCAATGTGCACGCAAACATACCTCCACTACTGCTGCGGCTGCCGCCAAAAGGGCGAGTTCGACCAGTGCGACCGCCTCTACGGGATGGAGGTCAATCTTCAGTGCGCTGTCACCACCGCCAAGGACAAGAAAATGCGGAATTACTGTCCGAGTCACCTCCTGAAAGAAGGCAAGGCGACAACGGTCTACCGCATATCCAACTGACCCTCGGGTCGTCAGACGGGGGGTGCTGAAGGCGATGGTGGTGGTGGGGCCTGCTAGAGAGGTCAAGGCAGAGGAGTAAGTGTTGTATGAGCAACCTTCTGTGGGAGCGACCTTCCATACTTGCAGACCGCCCCTGCCTGCCTTTGTTGCCAGCAATGGCTATTAAGTAGCCACTGCGCCCATCTTCCACTTCTTCAACAACACAACAACAACAACACAACAACACAACAACAACAAACAACAACAACAACAACAACAACAACAACTTCGACTTCAACAAACAACTCAATACACAGATCCTCAATTTTCCCTACACTTGGAGCCCAATCCACCGTAACAGTAAGGGAATGTGGGATGGTAATAGCCTCTGCTGGGCCTGGAGCTTCAGGCCTGGAAAGGCAATTTTGTCGACACACTAGGCAATCAACCTATCGGCTTGTGCCAACATATAATACTCTTGGGGACACCCAGGAGGAACAAGCTTTTGCACCGATTCCCGGGTTTGGCTCTGGAGGAAACAGTCCCTCTCCGGGTTTCAGATCTCTCACCAGTAGATGGCAACATGGTTGATTCTACATGCACCTATTGTAAATAGTAAATTGTCAGTGTCACGTTACTCGGTGATACTAGGTACGGAGTAGGCCACGCATCAATCTTCATCCGTGTTCGACCCCGTTTGCTCGCCATCTTCATTGACCTCCTCTCTACCCGGCCTGCAGAAACTTTCCGGTCTGCACCACAGGAGTAATATGCTCGTGCCAGCCTGAATGGTCGGCTCTTGCGTGTGAGATTTCAGTGCTCGGGCAGGTAGGCCTGGATGAAGCGCAACGGGCAGGAGGCTCTCAGACTCGGTAGGTGTAACTGTGGGGCCATTGAGTGAATTGACCGTGAGATCACTTATGCTCCCATCTACACCCTCACCATACATCAACCGATTCCATCCATCTGAAAACCTGAAGTCCAAGCCCAGTACCACAGAATTCCGGAATTCCATTCTCGAACCGGTTCAGCCAATCTTTGCATGGGTACCACCCACAAACGTTCGGTCTTACCTCACTGTCCACGCCGCGTCTCTTTTCCTCAGGCATCCGCTCACTCCATTTCCCAGTCGCTCGCAAGAGAGGCACGTGAACGGGCACATGCCCTCAAGTTAGATGGTGTATTTATGTAACCACTCATTCTGTGATTGGACCAGTGCGGTGGACGGTTCGTGCCGGAGCGTGGGGGTACATCCGGCTCATCGACCCGCATGCAGGGTCCAGGGCGATGAGAGGTCACAGAGATCTGATCGTGAGACAGTGTCTCTGTGCCACCACCAAGTCCAGACTCTGAATTGCACAAGGCGCACAGGATTGAAAGGGATCCCAGAAAATCATAAACATGCTAGATTGACGGCAATAAACAGCCACCAACCACACCCAAAATCTAGAGAATGGGGGTCAGGTGGAGGCTGAGGTGCGGGGTCTGGGGCCTTCAAGGTTCCAGGCCAGGATCGCCAGTGGCTCAGGCTAACTCATGCACATCAATGTTGAAGCGAAGACCAATCGGGTGATGCATTGCAGCAAGCTGAAGAACTGGTTTGAAGCCTTTTAAATGCTGGAACACACTGTGAAGCAAACACAAACAGGGAGAACAGAGAAATTATTTGTCGTCAAGACGCGCGCCTTGCAGATCCAAACACTGTTGACGGCCGAGAGAATTTGGTTGCAGTCTCGGCCAACATCTCTCCTCCGATCCAGCGCTGCTCCATTGTCTCCGGCTAGGGTCCCGCATGAGACATGCAGGCCGTCACGCGGTGCGCTGATAAGGTGATGGAACGAACAGGGTTCGACACCTGGCTGAACCGGTTGTCCTTAGCAAGACGCCAAGGTTTGGAGTGAGTGACAGAGGGGAGTGGGTGCTGTTCGGCCCTCGAAGGTTTGGAAGAAAATGGGGCGGCGGGACCGAACAGACCAGAAAATCAACGGCTTGGCCATGGATCTGAGTCCCCGGTGTCGGCTGGGGGGACGGCAAGGGGAATTATCCCGGGCTATTTCTGCATCGTGCACACTCTATCTTGCAGCTGAGGCAAGCCTGGACGCCGCGGCTTACCTGTTTCGCGGCTCACCGTAACCCAGCTGATCCGATGGCGGAAAAGTGTGGAATCTCGCCTGGCCACCCGGCCTCCCCATTCTTCACCTGGGTTGCCACTTGTACACTACTTGTTCACACCAGACCCGCGTTTGCGGTGGTAAGACCTCCCCCAAGACAAAGAGGGCAGACTAGACACACCGTGTATCTCTCAGCCTTGCGGACCCAATCGCAACGAGATGGCGCGCGACGGGATGAACTCGACCTTAAAGAACGCCGACGTGCTTGTCTCGACCCGTGAAGTAGATGAATCATCTCCTCTCTTGGAGACGCAGACGAAGAAGTCAGGATATGTGACGTTCCCTGAGCAAGTGGACGAGGAGGAATGGAAGCCCTCACCAGGCTTCTGGTGGATTGAGACAGGTACGTGAGAGATCAAGGATGAAAAGCGTCCTACCTCCGCGCCATTGGTGTGCTGACGATGTGTCACTCGACAGCCCTCTGGGCCAACGTTTTTCTATCCGGGTTCGACGGCACCATCACAGCTTCCACCTATGCCGCCATCAGTTCCGACTTCAACGCTGCGAACAACGCAGCATGGCTGACCACGTCGTACTTGATCACCAGCACGGCATTCCAGCCGTTGTACGGTCGCTTCTCTGACATGTTCGGGCGGAGGATATGCTTCTTCATCTCGACAGTGACCTTTATGATTGGTTGCTTTGGTTGCTCGGTGGCCGAAAGTATGCTGTTGCTCGATGTGATGAGGGCCGTGACGGGGTTCGGAGGCGGAGGGTTGATTACAATGGGTAAGTGGATGCGGTCTCTTGCCTGATCCAACACACATGCTGAACTACGTGGCAGCGACGGTGATAAACTCCGATATGATCCCCTTCAAGCAGAGGGGATGTACCAGGCGATGCAAAACATCCTCGTCGGGTTCGGTGCTGTCCTTGGAGCGTCGCTTGGAGGCGTGATCGCTGAGAGTATCGGATGGAGGTGGTGCTTCCTGCTGCAAGTTCCAGTGTCAGTCTTGGCCCTTGTTGTGGGATACTTCGTTCTTGAGAATCCGCCATGCTTGGTTCCAACGGTTGACCCGAAACATCCCTTCGGATCTGCGATGACGCGTCTGGATCTCTCAGGGGCCGTCATCTTGGTGCTCGGGCTGGTTGCGCAGCTGTTGGGACTGAGCTTGGGAGGCATGACTTCCCGTGGAGAAGTGGAATTGTCATTGGCTCCCTGGCGGGAAGTGTTGTGTTGCTTGTCCTGTTTGTCGGCGTTGAGGCCACAACCAAGGCGATCCCCATGATCCCACTCCGGATGTTGCATGGTTGGCAGCCGACAGCCGTCCAGCTAACCAACGTCTTTTCTGGAATGGCGGCATATGCGGTGAGTGGCCATCAGACCTTTGACACTCTGGTTCGCTGACCCGACCGCTCAGTATATGTTCATGGTCCCGTTGTATTTCCAGGCTGTCCGTGGCGACTCTCCTTCCTCAGCCGGCCTTCGGCTGATGATTCCGGCTCTTGCAACGCCAATCGGCGGTGTTATGGCAGGGTCGTTGATGACTCGCGGCTATCCGCTGTGTCTGAATGTCCGCTTGGGCACAGCCACAATGCTGCTAGGTAACTTGCTCGCGTTGACGATGGGAACGACCGGGACCGGTGGAAGGAATTCGTGTATCTGGTACCGGCGAACCTCGGACTCGGCCTGACAAACCCCAGCGTTCTGTTCAGCTTCGTCTCGCTGTTTGAGCACAGAGGTAGGGGAACGCTGAGATTAACCCGTGAGACGGAGACTGACCTGAGGCAGAGCAAGCGGTTGCGACGTCGACAGTGTATCTGATCCGGTCCATGGGCACCATCTATGGTGTGACTGTGACGTCTGCCATCGTCCAGAATGTGTTGCTGGCGAGGTTGCCGGAGACATTGGGCGATGCGGCGACTGAAGAGGTTGGTGTCTCCTTTGGAGCGTTTTGGCGTCATTTGATTCAGGATTACTGACTGCTGGGTAGCTGATCGAGAAGTTGCGACAGTCGCTCTCTTCGCGCTCCGCGAGCTCTCACCGGCGCTGGAGGCTGCTGTCCGAGCACTATATTGCGATGCGCTGAGGATAGCATTCGCGGCGTCCAGCTCATTCGCGCTGTTGGCGTTTTTGTTTTCGCTGGCCCAAAGGACAGGATCATTGCAGAGGAAATGCAAGCAACAAACGGCTGGGGAAGAAGGAGTCGATGTGAAGGATGGATTGGGGTGTTAGTGTTGGTGCGAGGGAACTGATCGTTTGCTTCAAAAATATCAGCAGTTTTCAGGGTGCCATGTGTCTTAAGAAGGATAGCATGACAGCTTCGAAGGGGAGGGGACAGAAAGAGGGTGTGGTAGGTGCATCTTTCTTGATTGTCATGTCTTTCGTCAAACACCCCCAGAATGGCGTGCGCGCACTTGTTCCTTTCCCAAAACATCGTCTTGCTTCCGCCACGTCAGGTCACCCCCACAAAATTGAGACCTCCCAGCCTCACATAGTTGAATAAAATACAAGAGCACTTTTCAAGGAGCCATCAGATGATATCTTCTCTGAGCTTCGCTGTCGTCACTGGGGTGACTGGATGGTTAAGTGTGTAACCCTAACCCTGGGGTGTACCTCCCGCTCTCACCCTGATTCTTTACATTTCAGAGGTAACGATACATTATCAGCGAGTGGATCATATCAGCGAACGGATCACTTCAAAATCCACATAACGTACATTATAAGCGAGTGGATCATATAAGCGAGCGGATTACTTCAAGTTCCATATATGACCCCGAAAAACAAACTGCGATAAAATTACCAAACCTTAATGAAAACCTCTATAACTTCAAATCAGCTTCTTCGGTCATTACGAACTAAGAGAGAGCTTTGTGTAATATACTCGAGTAAGTAGACAAATGCCAAAGCCGAGTTAGCCTTGATTCTAGCAATGAAACTTGAAGCAAACCACTCCCTAACGAAAAACCAGTTCAATTAGTAAAAGTTCTGCTTCTATTTAATGCCAAGTATCAAGAATGCGACCTTCAAAGTTAGAAAGAGATTTATTAGAAGGTTAGTGATATTTTGATGCAGTTGCGTTTTTTAGGGTTATGTATGGAACTTGAAGTGATCCGCTCGCTTATGATCTACTCGCTTATAATGTACGTTATAACCCTGAAAACGCTACCTCGATAAAACCGCCAATCCTTTATTAAATTCTCTAACGTGCATGATAAGCGAGTGAGCTAGATAAGCGAGTGAGCCACTTTTTACTACACTACGACAACAATCCTTAATTACTATACTACAACACTAGGAACCAACTACAATTACATTAGAAATAGATGAATCAGATGATTCTGCAGCTTCCTAGCAAGTGCGGGCATTATGGCCAGGCTTGCCGCACACCCTATAGCACCAACCTTCGTACGAGCCCCCCCGAACCACCACCATCCGGCTACGTTTCCTGTACTACCTCCCCACCCACGGCGTTCTGATCTAGTAGATCCTTTTCATCTTGCATAGTAAGTGACCCTCCAAGCCGTATACGTGTTTTTTTAGTATACCGGCGCTTGCTTAGTGCCTCATTGGTGTCACGAACCAACCATATATTGCGGCCGGGTGGGACCAACCGGAAGCAAGCAGAGCCAATCAAGGGTGACACGGAGGCTGAGCCAATGCAAGAGGATCAGTGGTGCAAGAAAATAAGCCAGCGGCAGGGATCAGTATAGATCAGTGAATGAGTATAACTAAGCTAGAGGCTTAGAGGGGATCAGTAACTGAGCTAGAATAAGCCAACCCGAGGAAGCTTGTATATAGATTTCGATCTTTAGGCCTACGGGCACTATAGTAGCTTCCTTAGTAAGCAATCAGAGTTCTAGTCTCTTAGGAACTTGCGAGGACAATCACTCTATATATTGTTGTAGACCCTTTGGCTCTACCGAACCGTCATCCCGACCCTAGACATACCTTTAGGAGTCCCTTTTAGACGAGGGATTTGACCATTCGTTATACGTTGCTTACTCTATCTTTGGTCTATCACGGACTTGACTAAAGATATACGAATTACTATTATAGCTCCTAATACCCCGAATATGCCTACTCCTTCGACCCCGAACGTCACTACCCTAATAGTAGCCCAAGTTCAGCAGATGCTTGGACCTATCTAAAGCGTATTACTTAGCTCGAGGCTAAGAACGCTAGACTCTAGGCGGGTGCTACTATCAAGGCCAAACTCGAGGCTCAAGCCAAATACGGAGGCGGTAAGGACGAACTCGCTAGATGGCTTGTCTTGATGAAAGCCTACCTCCTATACTACTCTAAGCGTTTCGCCAGTAAGGCTTAGAAGGTCGGCTTCGTAGCCTTATACTTAGAAGGAAGAGCATTTAAGTGGTTTGAACCAACTCTCAACGACTATCTAAAGAACTAGGATAAGGACGACTAGGACGAGTTCACTTAATAGGTCTTCAACGACTATACTAGGTTCGAGGAGGAGCTTCGCAAGGTATTTAGAGATAGAGACGAGAAACTCTATATATAGGAACGACTCGTATAACTCCGATAGACTAAGTCAGCTACGAACTTACGCTACTTAGTTCTAGTAGGACTCACTTCGTGCCGAGATCAATGAGGAGGGCCTTATATAGTTGTTCTATAACGGCCTTAAGGAAGAGGTTAAGGACGAGTTTATATAAGATTAATAGGCCGGACTTACTCGACACAAATATATTGCTATAGCAATCAGGATCGACGATTGCCTATACTAGCGTAAATAGTAGTATAAGGGACGGTATAGTATAGCCTAGACCTTAGGCAAGGCGAATGTCGGATAGAAGCGTTAATATAGTAGTATATTATATAGTATATACTCTAGTACGATAGACGTAGACGCTATCTAGAAGTAGGGTAGAAGTAAGAGGAAGGATAAGTCTTAAGTCACTTGCTTCAACTATAGTAAAAAGGGACACTTCAAATAGGAATGTCGATCTCTAAAGAAGGATTAGAAGCCTATCCTAGACCAAGAGACCACCGTCATCGACAAGTATATTAAGGTGGTTGAGGTCGCCTATTACGAGTACCTACTAGACAAAGGACTTAGAGATACTATAGAAGTCGACTCCGAGGGAGAAGACACTACTATAGCGATACAGGCCTTTAGAGAGGAAGTTATCGCTAGAGTATAGCAGCATACTTACGCTACTAGGGCTTAAACTACTATTAGCGATCTAGGAACGCTAGCTTAGTAGGATAATTAGGAAGTCAACGACAACTATAATACTAAGTATACCAATAGCGATATTAGCGATATATAGCTAGATAATATAGTTAAGAACCAGATCGCACGACTTAAGGCTAAGGTTGAATACCTTTGGGCTAGACATCGAACCGATAAAGAAAAGTTAGTCGATTTGAAGGAGCATTGCAAAGAACTCTACGACGAAATCCTTTAGTATAGGACCTATAGGTCAGGAAGTAGGACGGACTACTACCTATAGGGAAGAACTAGATTCCTAAGACCTATATCTATAATCCGGAGTAGGAATTCAGGAAGGCCGAAGCAGCTATATATAAAGAAGGTGTAACGGGCTGAGCCCTGGGCAGGCCTCGGCCACCCTCGGCCAACCCCTAACCCTCGTGCGCGCCCCTGCCCCTGAACGTCAAACACTAATATTGCTGGCAGCGACCCTCATCGTGCCTTCCTCTTTTGGGTTGTTGCCTTCCTCTAGTTAGGTAGAGGCCATAACTTACTTCGCTATATCCTTCCCCCTCTTCCTCGTTCCCCTTCTTCCTTCTTTCTTCTTCTTCTTCTTCTTTTCTCCAAGATTGGATATACTCGTAGAGTCGTTATCAGATAGTTGAAATACACTCCTAAGACCGTTACACTACTCATAATTACTCGGCGGCTATCGACTACCTACTATCCTAAAACCAATAGAGTAATAGAGCGTATAAACTAGGTTATAGAGCATTACTTACGCTGCTTTATAATATATTACTAGGATAATTAGGCCAGGCTGCTACCTATAGCGATGCTAGCCATCAATAACCAGGTCGCTATATCTACTAGCTTGAGTCTATTTTTCATAACCTATAGCTACGACGTAGACCTCCTCGGCCTAACTAGAGGGGTAGCTGATTTACAGACTATAGAGAGGTCCCCAATCGCCTAAGGCGAAGCCTTTACCGTACGACTTAAGGAGGTAGCCGAGTTGGCCTAGGCCGCGATAGCTGCTATATAGGAGCGATAGGAGGAATACGGAAACCAAGACCGGCAAGTAGCCAAGTAGTTCTATATAGGGACAAGGTCTAGCTCCACTTGAAGAACGTCAGTACTAATAGGCCCTCGAAGAAGCTCGACTAGTATAACGCTAAGTATACCGTTATAGAGCTCGTTAGCTCCTACGCCTACCATCTAGATATACCTCTAGGTATCTACAACGTTTTCTATATCTCGCTCTTGAAGAGGGCGAGCGATGACCTGCTTCTATTATAGGTATAGGACGATGCCCAACCACTAGCCGTAATTTCGGAGGAAACCGTGAAGAAGAGTAGCAAGTTGAAGAGATCCTCGAAGCAAAGACGATAAGGCGTAGGACAAAGGTATTAGTTAAGTAGACGGGATACGTATAGCCTACTATGAGAGACGAGCAATATATAGGCGAGGCTCGAAGGCGCTGCTAATACTACTCAATTCTGCTAATCGAAAGCTGAGGAGGAGAGAGGGAAAGGTAGGAATATAGGCCCCGCGATGTATAGGAAAAGGGGAACCCCCTGCCAGGAAGCTATTCCTAGTACGGAAGCGCACTTACAACCCCAACCCTGGGTACGCCTTTGGTGTACCTTAGATGCGCCCTGGGTACGCTCTCCATTACAACCCCCCCCTTTTAAAAAGCTCGCCTCGAGCTTTACTAGCTAGAGAGGTCGAAAGCAGTGCCCCGTGCTATATTGTTAAGCCAACTACAAGATCGTCGTTTCGGGGCCTCATTTCTTCTATTACGAGCGCTATAGGCGCTGGCCCTCGGCTACTAGCCTGTCGTCATCCAGGTGAGGTTCCGCGTACTAGTCCTCGGCCGTAGCCAGCAACCACTCGTTGAGCCGGATTAGGGGCCTAGCCTAGTCCAGGTAGTCATCGTAGAATCGCTTTAGGGCCGCTAGCGCGTTCTAGAAGTCCGACGCCGGATACCAAGTCGGGTCCGGGTCCTAGCCGTACTACTAGGCTTAGTACTGCAGCTTGCTATAATAGGTCTGGCTAGCGAGGAATCCTTTCGACTTCCTATTCCTCTTAGCTAGCTATATCTTTACTAGGCGGATTCTCGGCAGCTTGCCCTAGCAATAGGTTGTTTAGGTACCGCTATAGCTGGTCAGCTATAAACTTAGTCGATCCGCGCTAGGATTCTAGAAGTTCGAGCTAGTAGGCCCCCGTAGTAGTCTTCTTAAAGATCTTATAATATTGCTATAAAATAGGGAAGGATAACTTGTCGCTTAGCTAGCTAGTTTAGTTCGGGGGACTGCTTAATAATAACTACATTATTGCTAACGTCGAAATCTAGCTCGCAATGGTATCGATTTACTTGCCCTGCCTATTTCTCCTAGGCCTTCGTGATTATCTGCCGGGTATAGTCGATATAACCCTAGATCTAGGGGGCCGCCTCTTACGCTAATTCGCGGTTTAGTTACTCCTAGGGGTCGTCGAAATCCTATATTCGGGATTCCTAGTTAAATAGCATTAGCATTAGGAAGCTAAATAAGACCTTATATAGCTATAATCTAGTACTATTATATAGAAGGCCTATCTAGATAGCGTCGAGAGCTAGGATCGCGCGAGACTAGTTGTCTTGAAAATAGCTAACGAATAGCCTTAACCGCTAGTTAATATATTGATTGAGGTTTTCGACCTGCCTAGCGGTCTAGGAGTACCCTACTATAGCCAGCTTCTATTTAATCCTAAGGATCTGGGATAGCTCGTTGATAAACTCGGCTTAGAACTATAGCCCTTAGTCGCTAATGATCTCCTTCGATAAGCTATATACTTGGTATAGGCCCTCGTAGTATATCTTCGCTACGTCGCGGGTAGTAGCGCTTCTCTTATATAGAATGGTCTATAATACCTTCGTTAGTCGATCGATTATAACCAACGCGTTATTATAACTATAGTAGTCTAGTAGTTCGTTGAAATCTATAACTAAATATTGCTAGGCCTATTATAGCGGCGGGATCGGCTGTAATAGCCCTAGGGTCTTATCGTATAGGTGCTTCGATGATTGGTATAGTATATAGTTATCGATAAAGGTCTCGATATCGCTGCTTATCCTCGGCTACTAGTACTAGGCAGCTACTAGCTTCTTAGTCTTGCTCTAGCCTAGGTATGCTATAACTAGTCGGCTATATACCTCCTAGATGACCTAGGTCCTTAAGTATCCGACTATAGGTACGACTAGTCTACTGCTATATAGGAGTAGCTAGTCGCCTAGGAGGGAGAACTTGGGGTAGCCTATATACGCTTGATCGCGCTATTTATCTAACTTAGGCGCTATATAGTTGGCCTCTAAGAGATTGTCAACTAGTTGGAAACTAGAGCCTAGCGGTAGGGCAATACCTTCGTCGAGGGCTATAATCGTCGTAGCTATTGGCTCCTATATAGCCTGGCCCCCGGCCTATACTAGGGCGAAAATTTACATCGTACGGTATACCTCGCGTTTAGCCTTCTATATAGCGGCGTCTTCCGTCTTCTAGGAGAGGGCATCGGCGGCGGTATTCTTACTTCCTAGCTAGTACGTAATATAGAAGTTATACTACGAGAGTAGCTTAGCCTATCCTACCTAGCGGATATTTAATAGCCTCTTTATACTAAAGTACTTCAATACTTTATAGTCGGAAATAATTAGAAAAGGCTCTTCGCTCTATAGACCAATTAGTTCGCCCTCTAATACTATAAGGCCCGAACTACGGCTAGGAGCTCCTTATTAGATATAGTAGTTGAGCTCGGCGCCCTGCATCGTCTCTAAGAAGTAGGCTATAGGGTGCTACTAGCCGTCGTCCTACTTCTAGGATAGCACTCTTACAACTACCCCTTATAAAGCATTAGTTTCAACGCGGGTTGGCTAGCTATACTAAAAGTAGGCTAGAACTAGTCTAGCGAGGAGGCGCTTCTTTAGCTCCTCTATAAGAGACGAGCAATATATAGGCGAGGCTCGAAGGCGCTACTAATACTACTCAATTCTGCTAATCGAAAGCTGAGGAGAGAGAGGGAAAGGTAGGAATATAGGCTACGCGATGCGTAGGAAAAGGGGAACCCCCTGCCAGGAAGCTATTCCTAGTACGGAAGTATACCTATAGCCCCAACCCTAGGTGCGCCTTCGGTGCGCCTTGGGTACGCCCTCCGTTATAACCCCCCCCTCTAAAAAAGCTCGCCTCGAGCTTTTCCGGCTATAGTGAGGTCGAAATAGCACTCTAAGCCGTTATAGCCAGCCGACTATAAGATCATCGTTTTAGGGGCCTTATTTCCTCTATTGTGAGCACCGTAGTTGCCGGCCTATAGCTACCAGCCTATTGTCATCCAGGTGAGGTTCCGCGTACTAGTCCTCGGTATAGCCAGCAATACTCGTTGAGCCGTATTAGGGGCCTAGCCTAGTCCAGGTAGTTATCGTAGAATCGCTTTAGGGCCGCCAGCATATTCTAGAAGTCCGACGCCGGATACCAAGTCGGGTTCTAGTTCCTAGCCGCGCTACTAGGCTTAGTACTATAGCTTACTAAATGGGTCCGGCTAGCTAGGATCCTTTCGACCTCCTATTCCTCTTAGCCTGCTATATCTTTGCTAGGCGGATTCTTGGTAGCTTACCCTAGCAATAGGTTGTTTAGGTACCGCCGTAGCTAGTTAGCTATAAACTTAGTCGATCCGCGCTAGGATTCTAGAAGCTCGAGCTAGTAGGCTCCCGTAGTAGTCTTCTTAAGCATCCTATAGTATTGCTGCGTAACGGTGGAAGGATAACTTGTTGCTGCGGCCAGCTAGTTAGTTTAGGGGACTGCTTAATAATACTATAAATTATCGCCGACGTCGAAATCTAGCTTGCGATAGTATCGATTCGCTTACCCCGCCTATTTCTCCTAGGCCTTTATAATCATCTGCTAGGTATAGTCGATATAACCCTAGATTCGGCGGGCCGCCTCTTACGCCGATTCGTAGTTCTATTGCTCCTAGGGGTCGTCGAAATCCTACATTTAGGATTCCTAGTCAAACGGCATTGGTATTAGGAAGCCGAATAAGACCTCGTGCGGCTATAATCTAGTACTATTATATAGAAGGCCTATCTGGACGGCGTCGAGAGCTAGGATCGCGCGAGACTAGTTATCTTGAAAGTGGCTAACAAATGGCCTCAACCGCTAGTTAATATATTAATTGAGGTTTTCGACCTGCCTAGTAGTCTAGGAGTACCCTACTATAGCTAGCTTCTATTCGATCCCGAGGATCTAGGATAGCTCGTCGGTAAACTTGGCTTAGAATTATAGCCCTCGGTCGCTAATGATCTCCTTTAATAAGCTATATACTCGATATAGGCCCTTATAGTATATCTTCACTACGTCGCGGGTAGTAGTGCTTCTCTTATATAGAACGGTCTATAATGCTTTATTAGTCGATCGATTATAACCAACGCGTTGTTATAACTATAGTAGTCTAGCAGTAGTTTGTTGAAATCTACGATTAGGTATTGCTAGGCCTATTCTAGTAGCGGGATCGGCTGCAATAGCCTAGGGGTCTTGTCGCACGGGTGCTTCGATGATCGGCATAGTGTCACGAATTAAGCCAACAGGATGGCCGCAGAAGAGACTAGTGGGGCGTGGCGGATGGCCATAAGCCAATCGTTATAAGAATTAGGCATACTAATAGGAAGAAGGCAAGAATGCTATGAGGGCGTATAAGGGCGAGCAGGTTGCAGTATACGAGTGCTCGAGGGCGCTCAGGGCATAGCACCGCGTAGCATCTAGGACGCTACGAGTGATCGGGGCGCGAGCACTGCGAGCGCCTTAGGAGGAAGCGTATATATAGACTACGATCTTTAGGCCTACGGGCACTATAGTAGCTTCCTTAGTAAGCAATCAGAGTTCTAGTCTTCTAGGAACTTACAAGGACAATTACTCTATATATTGTTGTAGACCTTTTAGCTCTACCAAATAGTTATCCCGACCCTAGTCAACCTTCAGGAGTCCCTCTTAGACGTAGGGATAGACCATTCGTTATACGTTGCTTACTCACCTTTGGTCTATTACGGACTTGACTAAAGGTTACGACTACTATAGCTCCTAATACCACTCCTAGTACTCTAGCTCTCTAGGCTCAAGCTACTACTATACCCCCGACTATAGCTTAGATGCAATAGGCTATTAAGCAGCTTTACGCTAAAGTCACTCAACTCGAGGGAGAAAATAGCGTCTTATAGCAAGTCATCAACGCTATTAGCAACAATAAGACTAAGAAGAAAGTCAAGATAGAACCGCCTAAGAAGTACGGAGGCGATAAGGAGAAGCTTACTAGGTTCGTTACCTAGATGCAAGCTTACCTCTAGCTTAACCCTAAGGAGTTCAAGGACGAGGAGGCTAAAGTCTATTTTGCGGCTTCTAGGCTCAAGGACAAGGCCCTTAAATAGTTCGAGCCGACGCTAAAGGATTGCCTGAAAAATAAAGAGGACAGCTAGGAGGAGAATACCAAGAGACTCTTTAGATCCTACGCCACTTTCGAGGAGAGCTTACCAAGGTATTTAGGATACCAACGAGAAGCTCTACGTATAGGAACAACTAGTATACCTAAGGCATACTAAGTCGGTAGCCAGTTACGCTACTCTATTCTAATAAGACTTACTATATGCTAAGATCAACGAGGAAGGTCTAATATAGTTGTTCTACGACGGCCTTAAGGAAGAGGTCAAGGACGAGCTATATAAAGTCGATAGACTAGATACTCTAGACAAGTATATTACAATAGTAGTCAGGATCGACGATCGCCTATACTAGCGTAAGTAGTAGCGTAAGGGATAGTACGGCTTAGCCTAGAATATAGGTAAGGCGAATATTAGAAGGAAGCGTCAATACCCTAGTATATCTTTCGGTATACATTTAGGAGCAATAGACGTAGACGCTACCTAGAAGTAGGGTAAAAGCAAGAAAAAGGACAAGTTATAGGTTACTTGCTTCAACTATAGCAAAAAGGGATACTTTAAATAGGAATGCTAATCCTTAAAAAAGGACTAGAAGCCTATCCTAGGCTAAGAAACCGCCGTTATCGACAAATATACTAAGGTAGTTAAGGTTAGTTATTATAAGTATACTTTCGACGATAGACTTAGCGATACTATAGAAGTCGACTCCAAGGGAGAGGACACTACTATAGCGAGATAAGCTTTCTAAGAGGAAGTTATCGCTAGGGTATAGTATACTATACTACTACTAGGACCTAGACTATAGTTAGCGATCTAGGAACACTAGCTTAGTAAGATAACTAGGAAGTTAACGACAACTATAATACTAAATATACTAATAGTAATATTAGCGATATATAGCTAGATAATACGGTTGAGGACTAGCTCGTATAACTCAAGGCTAAGGTTGAATACCTCTAAGCTAGATACTAGACTAATAAGGAATAGATAGTCGACCTAGAGGAGTATTATAAGGAACTCTACAACGAAATCCTTTAGTAGTAGAACCTATAGACTAGAAGGTAGGATGGACTACTACCTATAAAAGGCTAGATTCCTAAGGCTAATATCTACAACCTAGAGTAGGAATTCAGGAAGGCTGAAGCAGCTATATAAAAGGAAGGACGACGAGCCTCTATATAGCGATAGTATTAGTAGTATATATATATTAGCAATAGGAAAACTACGATAGAAGTTATATAGGATAGCTTCGAGTTAGAAGTCCCTACTATTAAGGGGATACCCTTTAGATTTATCTATAGAACCTAAATTATACTAGGATTCTATAGTTCTAGTATATTATAGATAGATATCGCTATTACTTTAAGGAGAAGTACAACTACAACTATTAGCTAGTTCGATATATTAGGGCTAATAGCCAACTAGAGGCTATCACCTAGGCGTTCGATTATAGCAAAGGAGGATTAGGAAGCCTTTGGAATTTCTATAGAAGATATACTAGCGTGCTTTATATAGTACTAAAGCGAGTATAGCTAGAACTATATAGATAGCGTAGGTTCGTCAAGCAGGACTACGCAATTGCCTAAGCTAGGACTACTATTAGGCATGCTTAATATAGATCGAGGATCTTAAGGACTTCCGCTAGATATAAGGAAGGTGGGAATAGAATTGCCTATACTATAAGTGGAAAAAGGAGACTATCGACCCTAAATAGGAAATTAAATGTAAGGAATAGCTCTAGGAAAACTAGATACTCGACGCTATAAGCTAAGGTACGGATAGGGACGCCTTAATTTACTAGGAGCGTTTAGGAAATAGCTTAAGGGCCTCTAAGAGGCCTATCAAAGAGTGGTAAACTCATTTAGGAAAGCTATACGACGTAGGTAAGAGTTAATATAGATAGAGGGCTTTCTATAATCTCCTAGTAAGCCTATAAGAGGTTGCTACGATTTAGAACTAGGATATAAACCTAACGAAAGGATCTAGGTTATAGCACGCTAGAAAGGATTCTAGGCGTTAGCGTTAGCAGATAGAGGGTTACGACTCGACTTTATCTTACTAATATTCGTCAATAGGCTTAGAATTCCTTGGAGAATTAAGGAAGGAGAGTTATATATCGTTAAAGGACTATTTCCAATATAATAGGTATAACGAGAAATAGAACTACTTAATATTAAGGTAGAAGGTAAGACCACCTAAGTAGTATTTAATATATAGATATAGGACTAGACAAAGATATAATCCTTAGGCGCCTATAGTATAGGGAATACGACCTAGATATCAATTGGAAGGGAGATAGCCATCTACGACCTCAAGAAAAGAGGGAGTATCCGACTAATCTAATAGGAAGTATAGACGAAGGATCACGAAAGAATAGAATACTAAGAAAAGTATTATTCGTAGATCTACTATACGAGACGGTTGAGGATAGGACAGATCCTATAGATTAGGAAGAAGCGGTAGTCATTAGGGTCAAGAACAATATACGAAACGATAGAAGAAGATATAGGCGAAGAAAGAAGTAGCCGTAATCTTAATCGACGAGCAAGGACAGCTTATATTTGAATAGCTAGCTTACGGAACTCGAAGCGGCGAGCGTAGAGTCAGGCATCAACAAGTTTATATACTATAAAGGTATAATAAAGAATATAGAAATAGGCAGGATCCTAGACACTACTAAGGGATACTAGCATTTGAAGTAAAGCATCTTAAAGGGCTACTAGACTATAGACCTTAGGATTATAAGATCAAGCTTAAGGAAGGGGCCTAGTTGAAGTTTTTCAAGGTATATATATAATAAGAGACAAGATGCTAAGTTAAGGAGATATCTTGAGAAGAACCTTAAGATAGGGTATATTAGACTATCGACATTGCTAGTAGGATACCTAGTCTATTTGTTCCTAAGAAAAACGGGGAGCTCTAGATATATATAGACTACTAATAGCTAAATAAGTAAATAGTGAAGAATCGGTACCCCCTACCCCTGATTTCGCACTTACGGATCAGCTAGCAGGAGTATAATACTTCACGCATCTTAATCTACCAACTATATACCTATATTCGTATTAAGGAGGGTGATAAGTGGAAGACAGCATTTAGATACCTTATAGATACTTCGAATACTTGGTTATACTATTTAGATTGACGAACGTTACTAGTAATGTTCCAAGCTATTATCAATCACGCAATTCGGAATTATCGTAATAGATTTATAGTCTATTACCTAGATGATATTCTTATCTACTCTAAGACACTTAAGGAATATAAGAAAATATCAAGGAGGTACTCGACGTACTCTATAAATATAAGCTCTTAGTCAATAAAGAGAAGAGCAAGTTCTATATTAGGAAGATAGTATTCCTAGGATTCGAGATCTCGCTAGGGGAGATCTAGATCGAACCCGAGAAAATCAAAGTAGTTAGGGACTAGCCTATACCGACAAGTACTATAGAGGTAAGAGGGTTCCTTAGATTCGTCAATTTCGTTAGAATATTTATTAGGAACTTTAGCGATATTGCAAGACCTCTTATAGAACTTATAAAGAAGGATATAGTCTTTAAATAGCAAGCGGAATACGAACGAGCATTTAAGACTATCCGCAAAGTAGTTACTATAGAACCTATACTCGTATTGCTAGATCTATAATAGTAGTTCGAGGTTAAATCCAATACTTTAGACTTTATAATTGGAGTATAACTTAGATAGAGAGACGAGAATAGTAAGCTATACCTAGTTATATTCTTCTCTAGGAAACTCTAAGGACCTTAGAAGAACTATCTAATATATAAAAAGAACTACTCGCTATCATCGAAGCATTTAGAGAATAGAGACTATACCTTAGTAGTACGACCTATAAAGTATAGGTTTATATATACTATAAGAACCTAATATACTTCGCGACTATAAAGGAACTAGTAAGTAGATAATATATCTATTAGTCAAACTTCTTATCCTAGTTCAACTTCACGATCCGCTATAAGAAAGGCTTGGAAAACGTATATGTAGATGCCTTAAGTAGGAGGACGGATCACTTTAATAGAATTACTAAGATAGTACTACTATTATTTAGATAATAGCTAGATAGTTCGTTAAAGTATAAATCCTAACCAACTAACGACTACAAAGTTGCTACGTCTTAGCAATAGAGGATAGAGCCTAATATATACCCTCTATAATAGATCTTAGAGTATTGCGCTATCTTTAAGGAAGAATGTTAGGATAAGGGATAGCAATAGACGCTAGATACCCTAAACTAGACTAAAGAATAGGAACGGAATTGCTATTACCTTAGAAAGTAGGGAGTCTACCAACAAGGGAACGCTCTTTAATAAAGGGCAAGGCCTATATCGACGTATTACAATATAACTTCCTTGTCGAAGAAATCTACAAATCAAGACTCGGAGGATATCTAGGCATTGCTAAGACTATTACGAAGGTCAGATAGCATTACGACTTTCCAAATTTGCGAAAGTTATAATAGAAGTCGTTAGTAAATGCTATATTTATAAGAAAGCAAAGGCCTTACGATATAAACCTTATAGCCTTTTACAACCTTTACTAGTTACGGAACGACTATAGAGTTTAATTACAATAGACTTTATTATAAAGCTACTAGTCTTAGAAGATACAACGATAGGAGTGAAGTACGATAGCATCCTTATAGTAGTAGATCGACTTACTAAATAGATATACTTCCTCCTATATAAAGAGACCTAGACGTGTAGAGCAACTTGTAGACGTAATCTATAGGAACGTCACCTTAGTCTATAGATAGCTAGAAGAGTAGATTATAAATCGAGACACTAAGTTCGTTTCAAGATTTTAGAAGGCTCTAATGACGAAGCTCGGAGTTAAGAGCAAGCCTTTATTAGCCTACTACCCTTAGATAGATAGATAATAGAATAGATAAACCAGATCATCGAACAATACCTATAGTGCTATATCAACTTCAAATAAAACGATTAGGTCGACCTACTACTAGTTGCTCAACTTATATATAATACTACTATTACCAAGACTATAAAAGTTATACCATTCTTTACGAACTTTAGTTACGAAGCAGACTTATACTAGGGACTAGACGTCGCGGTACCTAGGGCAGTAGTAAAGGCGGAACAGATATATACCTTATATAATAGACTAAAGTAGGAACTCGAGTTCGTTAGGGACTAGATAAAGCGGTACTACGATAAGAATCGGCTCGAGGGACCTCGCCTAGAGAGGGGAGACAAAGTCTACCTTATCTTATAGAACTTGCAAATAAAATGACTATCGAAGAAACTCGACTTTAAAAAGATTAGACTATTTAAGATCGAGGAAAAGGTCGGAAACACTAACTATCGACTATCCTTATTAGCAACAATAAGGTTGTAGACAAACGTCTTTCATATTTCACTTTTAGAACTAGTACCTAGGAATAATATAGCTCGAGACCAACATCGAGGCTAAGGATAAAGAAGAAGAATAGGATATTGAAGAAATTCTCGATTCTCGACTTAATAATAGACGACTTAAATATCTCGTCAAATGGCTAGACTTTAGGTACGAAGACAACTTATAGGAACCTATCAAGAACCTCTACTACCCTAAGAAACTAGAGGACTTCTACCGCTAGAACCCTAGGAGGCTAGGAACGAAGGACCTCCCCCGACAGCACCTAGGTCCAAAGAAGGATCAGCCAACTAGTTAAAACCCAAGAAGGGGTCCAATAAGGGAAGCGCGGAAGAAGCTAGAGTCGTAGAAGAAGTTAGTATAGTAGTTGTAGCCGCTAGTATACTCGAGGAGGCCGCCTATTCCTCGCGTTCCTCCTCCTCTAACAACCAAGACTCCTAACGAAAAGTAGCTAAGGCTCTCGCCTCTAGAGTACAAGACTAGTGCTCGAGACGAAGCAACTTGCTAAACGTAGCTTGACGCTTAGCATCGAGACGTTCCTTTTCTTGAATAAAAGGGCGTACTACGAATAGTCAGTATATAGTAGGGCAAGTAAGGAGATACTTATAGTTAACATTATAAATATCGTAGCAAGAATGTAAATGCATTTACGTAAGGCAGATAGCAGTCGTATCGATTAGAAGCGATATACTAAAGGCCGTTCTCTTTATAGTATATGCAATCTAGTATGATGGCACCAAATCGCTCGAGGAATCGCGCCTAATCGCGCTTACGATCGGTGTTCGTTCTTTTCTTTCGAATACGGTCAGCTATAACGAACAAGAATAGCAGGATGAATAAGGGACCTTACCGGCACCTAGGGAAGGGGCTATTAGCGCTATTTCAGGATACGGAAATGATAAAGGTCGCTAAGGCGTCGACCTTAGAGAGGGGGCATCGTATTACGAATTAAGCCAATAGGATAGCTATAGAAGGCAGACCTAGTGGGGCGTAGCGGATAGCTATAAGCCAATCGTTATAAGAATCAGGCATACTAATAGGAAGAAGGCCAAGAATGCTATAAGGGCGTATAAGGGCAAGCAGGTTGTAGTATACGAATGCTCGAGGGCGCTCAGGGGCATAGCACCGCGTAGCATCTAGGATGCTACGAGTAATTAGGGCGCGAGCACCGCGAGCGCTTTAGGAGGAAGCGTATATATACTACGATCTTTAGGCCTACGGGCACTATAGTAGCTTCCTTAGTAAGCAATCAGAGTTCTAGTCTTCTAGGAACTTGCGAGGACAATCACTCTATATATTGTTATAGACCTTTTTGGCTCTACCAAATAGTCATCCTGACCCTAGTCAACCTTCAGGAGTCCCTCTTAGACGTAGGGACGGACCGTTCGTCACATATAGTATATAGTTATCGACGAAGGTCTCGATATCGCCGCTTATCCTCGGCTACTAGTACTAGGCGGCTACTAGCTTCTTGGTCTTGCTCTAGCCTAGGTACGCCGTAACTAGTCGGCTATATACCTCCTAGATAACCTAGGTCCTTAAATATCCGACTATAGGTACGACTAGTCTATTGCTATATAGGAGTAGCTAGTCGCCTAGGAGGAGAACTCGGGGTAGCCTATACGCGCTTGATCGCGCCATTCGTCTAACTTGGCGCTATATAGTTGGCCTCCAAGAGATCGTCAACTAGTTGGAAACCAGAGCCCGGCGGTAGGGCAATACCTTCGTCGAGGGCTATAATCGTTACGGCTATTGGCTCCTATATAGCCTGGCCCCCAGCCTATACTAGGGCGAAAATCTGCATCGTATAGTACGCTTCGCGTTTGGCCTTCTATATAGCGGCGTCTTCCGTCTTCTAGGAGAGGGCGTTAGCAGCGGCGTTCTTACTTCCTAGCTAGTACGTAATATAGAAGTTGTACTACGAGAGTAGCTCGGCCTATCCTGCCTAGCGGATGTTCAATAGCCGCTTCGTACTAAAGTACTTTAATGCTTTATAGTCAAAACGATTAGGAAAGGCTCTTCGCTCTATAGACCAATTAGTTTGGCCCTCTAATACTATAAGGCCCAAACTACGGCTAGGAGCTCCTTGTTATAGATATAGTAGTTGAGCTCGGCGCCTTATATCGTCTTGAGAAGTAGGCTATAGGGTGCTACTAGCATCATCCTACTTCTAGGATAGCACCCCTAATAACTATACCTTGCAAAGCATCAGTTTTAATGCGGTTGGCTAGCTATACTGAAAGTAGGCTAGGACTAGTCCAGCGAGGAGGCGCTTCTTTAGCTCCTCGAATGTATATTAGCAATCTTACGTCTAAATGAATGATGCGTCCTTCTTAGTCAAGTTGGTTAGGGATAGGCGATATGCCTATATTTGTAGACGAAATGGCAATAGAAGTTGTAGAAGCTAAAGAAGGATTACCTACTTGATAGTAGTTAGGACCTCCTAATTGTAGACCGCTTCTAGCTTCTAGGGGTTAGGAGCAATGCCCTTAGTCCTGACAATGAACCTAAGGAACTTGGTCTCTATAATATAGAACTCGCACTTCTTCAAGTCAGCCTACAACCTAGCCTCGTATAGGCGTTCTAAGACGCGGCGAATATAGATCTTATACTCCTCTTATATAGCCAAGAAGATCAGGATATCGTCAATATAGGCGCTATAGAAGTCGTTGAGGTAGCCTATTAGTATATTATTAATAAACCACTAGAAGGTTGTAGGTCCGTTAGTTAGGCCGAAGGGCATTACTTTGAACTTATACGCTATACTAATTAAAGGTCGTTAAGTCCTTATTTAGGGCTAATTCGAATCTAGTAAAAGGCTTGCTAGATATTAATCTTTATAAAGATCTTTGCTTAGGCAATTTGGGCTAGGGTCTTATCAATTAGAGGTAGTAGGTACTAATCTTTCTTAGTCATCGCATTTAGCTTATAGTAGTTGATATAGAAATGGAGGCTTCTATCGCTCTTAACGGCGAATAGGATCGGGCTACCTACGTATATGCTTAGCTCGATAAAGCCCTTCTATAGGTTCTCGGTAATATATTTCTAGGCGCTTCTAGTTCTTTAGTAGAGAGCCTCTATAAGCTAGTATAGCCTAGGTCCCTAGGCTCGATCCAGGTAGGAGTTCTATCTTATAGTCTATATTCGGTCGGAATAGGGGTAGTATATCGGATTCGGCCTTGCTAAATATATCGAGGAAGTAGTAGTAAGCGGGCACTATTCAAGTACCTATCAATATAATCGCTTATCCTCGCCCCCTAGGGTCGTTTTCAGCTCTAGGATCCTATCGATTTCGTAGAGTATAGTAATGCCCGTTGTAGCTATATATTACCCCTTTTTTTAGCTGATTTACTAGAAGGTAGCGGTACTAATTACTACGATATTAGGGGGTTAGGACTTATACTAGCTAATAGCATCGCGATATAGGATATAGGGCCCCTAGGCATTAACGCCCTACTTCGACGATCAACTAATATGCTAGCTTTAGGGGTTCTACTTTCTTAGGACCTAGTAGGTAGAGGAAGATCCTAAAGATTCCGTTCTATCTTAGCGACGCCCTTATCTTATAGCGTAGCTAGTCGGGACTTTAAGGGTTCGGCTAGCTAAGGCAAAATCGTTACTTTCTTTAGTGCTTTCTAAGTTCTAGGTTCTATATTCGCCTATACCTCTAGTTTAGCGATTCGCTTCTTGACTATAGCTCGGCCTATATAGTAGCGATAGTCCTCTTCTTCTATTAGTCTTTCCTAACGTTAGGATATCCTCGATATCCTTCGGGTCTAGTAGCTTCGCGGGTAACTAGTCCAACTAATATTATATCTTTCTTTTCTAATCAGGGTCAGGTTCCTACTTAGGCGGAATAGTAGTCTTCGGCGTCTATAATCAGCTAATATATTATAGAAGTCGAGCTATTTCTAGCCGATAATGACTTTATAAACGAGTCGATATCAGCTATTCGTTCTTAATCGTTCGATTCTAGACTATTAGGTACTCTTAAGGCGAGATTAATAGTCTAGGAGATAGAACTATTAAAGCCCTAATAGGGTGAGGTTCAAAATTAGAGAATCCTTATAACCTAGTTTTAACTAGTTGCTTGCTAAACTTCCTATTAATAAGAGGTAACTATTCGCTCCTATATCGACTAGATATTGCAGTAGTAACGAACTTCTATTAAATAATAAGCGTAGGAGGTAAGAAAAGGCTCGCTACTAAGATACCTCGCGAGAAGTCTAGATTCTTCTATACTATAGTCGATTTCATCCCTAGGAGGGAGTCAATTTTACTTAGGGTATTTAGTTTTCCAAATCGCTAAGTTCTTTATAGTAGGTACTATTCTAGCTCGCTATTACTAAATTGAGGGGTAAAGGTGCTAAGTTGGATACCTACTAGGATTATAGATATAGTAATATAGGTTTATAGTTAGGATTAGTAGTATAGGCTAGCTTTATAGCTCTTTTAGGGTAGTCCCTCGATAGATGCCCCTTTTTCTAGTAGATAAGTAATGGCCTTCGTCGTATAGCCTGCTAGTATCGTCGGCGTTTAGCTTAGCGGGCCTAGGGTTCGGCAATTACTATAACGATTAACCTTATTATATATACTATATATAGTTCCTAGCGTAGCTCTATCGTCTAGCCT
>JARNGD010000058.1:0-196538 GCA_031001845.1 Achaetomiella virescens
GCACAGTTCACCACTAAGCCGAATACGTCGTAATGGGCTACTCTTTTGCTGGCTTGGGACGGGGTTACTGAAGCCGCTCCCAGCAATCGACTGCACGCAGAATCCGGGTTTACATCTGTTACTTAGGTAGACGTAACACAGTAAAAACAATTTCCCAACAAATCAAGTGTCTCATTCCAGAAACATCCACCAGGCAAAACAACCCCACCCAAGCGAGGCGGTCATGGCACTTTGCATATGCATCTCGGGGGTCATGGTGATTTTGTTCACCTTCCCAATTAGGCAATACCCGATCGGTAATTGTGGATTGTGGGTCCTGGTCCGAGCCGAGCCGACCCCGCCGGGTCCGGGCTACCGAGACCGACAGATACGACCTGATCTGAGAATCCCCGGTTCCGTCTTTGCAGGTCCGACAACCGACGACCCGACGGGACATTGCACGCCATGGGCTAGAGGCATGACGAGATTTGGCGAGTAATTAGCTGTTGCGATCCTGCCCGTCCTCGACGGGTAACACCAGTTTCGTAACTTTGTCTCTGTCCCGAGCCTCGAATAGACCACTGTTTTTGACATACATCGCACCTTTCCTTCATCCAAGACACACAGTTATCTCTTCATTTTCTTGCTCCCAGCGTGAAAAAATGTGGCCACTCAAAATCAGCGCCGCGTACGACCGTCTCCGCGGCGCGGACAGCGCAAGCGACAGCGACGACGCCGAGGCGCAGCGCTCACCGACGTCGTCGACGGGAAAAGCAAGACCCACACACAACCATGTTCGCACTCCCACCTCCGTTTCAGCCGCGGACCCGCCTCCAACAAGCGCGACGCCCTGCTCTTCCTCCTCGGCATCCTAGGCCTGTGGATCCTCCTCGTTTACCGCCTGGCGCACCACCCTGCCCCGCCCCGTCCGCGCCCGTCCGCTACGAGTCCCGCACGCTCGAGTGCGGCAACAGCACGGCCGAGGCCGAGTCCCGCGGCTGCGCGTTCGACCTGCTCGCGCACAACTGGGTGCCGCAGCCGTGCCTGGACCCGCTCACCGAGGCCGAGTACCGCGCCTACATCAGCGACCCGGACCGCGCCAAGGGCGCCTAACCCGTACTTTCTCGACGCCGAGGGCACGCGGCGCGTCGGCTCGGAGCGCGAGTTTGCGCTGCTCGCGGACGGGCACCCGGTCCTCGCGGACCAGCACGTGTAATACCACGCGCGAGGAGCACTTGGCGCATTGCAAGTTCTTGCTGAAAGGACGCATCGCGCGGCGGAGCGCAAGGTTAGGCTGAATGATGAGAATGCGCAGTTTTGGCATGCGGCGCATTGTTTGGAGGAGCTGAGCCACCCGATCGGAAGCCCATGGACGAGTTGAATGAGGGGTTTTATGTGGGGTACTCGCCGTGTACCGATCGAGGTGCCGGTTTGAGAAGTCGTTCTTTTGAATTACAGGGAAAGATCACCTTTTATCCTACTTGAGCTGAACTCATGGGGATTCAAGTGGGTAGGAAAAACATTTGTTGGCGTACTGTATGTGACTGACACTCGTTCTGTTACATGTTACCACCCATGTAATAGGTGGACACATGCAGTTTATGACAGTCATGATGTTGAGTAGCTACCTAGAGCAGGTATCTGGTGCCATAAATAAGAGCTTAAGAATGCATTAACGGTCAGCATTGCTCAGTGACGCTGCTTTCCCTTGATCGCCTGTTGCACCGCCCGCACAACCTCCGTAATCTCTTCAGCGGCCCCTCAATGCCAGCCAAAGCCATGCGTCCCACAAACCCTGCGGCCGTGACCAGATATGACAGTCTCTCCGCTCATCTGACTTCTCAGCGGAGCCACGGCCAGAGCAGGGCCGGACCCAGATCCGGCCCAGAAGGAGCGGCATCCCCGTTGCGGATCGTGGCAGCCGCCAGGGCGCAGGCGGCGACGCACACAATCCGGTACAAGTGCGGGTACGACCGCACATCTGGCGCCGTAACAAGGCAGCTCGCCGCAAGGATGCTGCGAGCTGACGACTCCCGTCCGTATGTGGTGTAGGAGAAGGGATAGTCATCGTCGCCGTCCGCCCTGCCGGATTTGGTGCTGTTTGCGGATACAAACGTCCTTGGGCCGTCAGAAACATTCGACGAGACGCTCTCGGAGTGACCGCGGCCTGAGAACCCGGCGCTTCCCGAGGTGCTCCCCGAAGTTGCGCTTGTGGAATGCCCGCTCACCGAGTGCCGCGAGCGTTGTAACTGGGTGGCTGGCGCGGATCAGGAGCTTGTGGATGCGGGTGTTGCGAGACGGTATGGATGGCCATCACGGCCTCGTGGTACTGGAAAAAGAGGACCAATAGATGCCTTTGCTCTTGCGTGCTGGTGCTGTCCGCGTCGGTATGGTTGCTGGTGCTCCGTTTGCGTGCATGTTCCTGTGTGAGATGGATCGATGATGAAGTCGTCTTGCTGGATAATGGCCCGAACATGCTCCGGAAACATGTGCAGCCATGCCTCGAGCAGGTCATGGAGATGCTGAATAGATTGGTGGCGCGTTTGCCAACCTCGTGGACGTCTGGCCAAAGCTCTCGCGCAAGATGCCTGCACAGAGGCTTCCATAACAGCAACGGATGGAGAGCGAGTCCAATTCCGACATGTTTCCGCTGGGCGGCGGGTTGTAATCCACAACCTCTCGGTCAAAAACCTGCTTCAATCAGCTATTCACCCTCGCTGTAGTATGATCGTATCACCAAGAATTAATAAGCGGGAAAATAGAACAAGAAATACCGGAAATATTTCATCACGCAGGCAAATCTCTTTCTCCAGCGCGTACAGAAACCAGACAGCCCGCATGACTTGCTGCCGGTCTGCAAGAATCGCGCACAACCGTTCGATCGTGCTGCTTTTACAGAGTCGCATCACTTGGACGTAGTGAATTGCACCGGAGACAAGACGGGCGGTCTCGCGAGAGCCGATCCGCGCGGCAAAATATGCCTAACAAGGAGGCTCATTAGACAAATGAGCAGAACTCGGGAGCTGCTGAGCGCGGTGACCAGCTTACTATTGCAACATGTCCCTTTACAGACCAGTTAGCTCCAGCCCCATTTCTCTGACAAGCTCGTCACCAGAAGACAGGGTCAGAGTAGGGGTAGGTGAAAGTGTATCTACCTGCAAATTGACAAGCGAAAACGCGCTGTCTAACATTTTTGACCGAAGGTGCAAGGCGGCTTGGAACTGAGTGAGCGGGTTGTGAGCGCTGGCATATGCTCGCGCGGAAGATGACCATCTGCTCTCATCAAGTGCGCACCCAGACCTGTGATGACGTGGGCGAGAGCTGGCGACGGTGCGGAATCCGGCGGGAGACCTGCGGGAGAGTCCAAGGTTGGGTCCAAGGAGGAGTCTAACAACTTGGACATCACTGTTTGCATGTCTCTGCGGTTTAGAAAGCATGCAAGACTAGATCATGGTTAGTGAAATCCATAATAAGCTATCAACGAATGAAGTTCCGGGAACTAGGGTGCGAGTTGGAATTAGCTGCCTTACCCCTGTGAGTCCTGGAGACAAGCTACGGCAGAGTTAGATGCGACTGTGGGATGTTTTCAGTACACCTAGGCTCTAGGTAAACGTACCGTCAATGCACCTGAAGGCGAATTCGCGTTTTACGCAACCAGCAGCGTTCGTCTCGCTGTCGCGGTGCAGCCGCAGCTCGTAGACCTCAACATCTCTCCAGAGTAGCCCTCTGAAGGACCGAACAAGTTCTGAATTTTGCGGTTCGTGCCGCTCCTGATAATCTCTTCGTATGTTCCGTAGTAGCGCTTCTTTGGTCAGCTCGTGGTGGCTTTGCAGGTCTAAAATCACCTCAGGTATCAGTGGTGCTGCCTTGGTCGCGATAGTTATGGGAGACGCCAGACCTATAAGATCGGGCCTGGGCATCTCGCATCGTCCCTTGTGTCCCCATGACTGAACGGAGCGCAGGGTCCAGCAGGGTGTCAGGGGCAACCGCGGCGAGCGTGTTGTCAGGCACAACGCCGAAGTCAAAGTGGCTCGTCCAAGACTGCTTGGGATGGCGGGTTTTCCAATTCCAGGTCGGTGAACACGTCCCTCCACACGTCGAACCCGCTCATGTTTGTGCTGGAATGGCAGTCATTCGTAGAATCGTTGCCTCCTTGAGCAAGCGCGTGTTTAGGTGCATCTGCTAGCATGTCCCCAAAGAGGACCGAGTCGAAAGTGGCGTCGGGACGGGCCGCTCCGCCACATAGGTGCCGACGGAATCATGGTTGGTCGTGGATTCTTCGCTCGGATATTCAGGGGACACGACAGGGGTTTGGAGTCCGATGCCTTTTACTGAAGACCGACGTCTGTGTATTAAAGGAGGGTATCGACACTCGTATCCTAGTCTCTGCTTCTTCCTTCAGCTTCTTTGTTTCTTTTCGTATCAAGACACTCTCGAGCTGGAATGCGATGCAACTGACCTGGCATTGGATGCACGAGCTCCTCCCATCGCCTTTTACAAGCCCGTTCCGCCCAGTCAGTCAACCGAAACGCTTCACATGTCTCTCCCTGGGGCAAAACAGACATCGTACTTTGCGGGCTCGACAACGATGGCAAGCCCCTCTCCGCCGTTGTGAGATGGGTTTCGATACGATTTGTGCCAATTGCGTCGGGCTGGTTGGGCATGGGCACTTGTCAAGTCAGAGATGGTGTTCATTGCTTCTCATTGCTCGCTGTGAGGCCGACAGCACTCAAGTGTGGACGATACAAGGGAAAGATGCTAGGATGGGCGACAAGGAGTGCCATATCCCCTGGCTCCTATTACACCACACCTCTGAAAGCCAGGAGATGTGTTTCATGTTAGCTAAGGTGAGCGTTTCGGCGCGGGGCTGCAAGGATCTGAGTTGGGAGGGGCGACGTTGTCAGCATCATGATCAGCAATGTCTCTCGTTCTGCTTACTCCGCTGCACCCGACGAATATCACCTTCTCTCAACGGTTCTCGTAACGGCGACATAAGGCGGGGACTGCATTGCGCACGGCGGGTCCGGAACCAACAAAACACCACTTAAGAGTCTTACTCATGCCCTATCCGATGCAGATATGTGGGTTTACCGGCTTCGGCCCCCATCCGGCCGCATAATCGCCACCACTTCCCGGACTAGCCCCGCCTTCCTTCGATGCACCGTGGTGAAATCATCCTTGACCGCCTAGTCTGCCGCCGTTGCATGTGCGTTGAAGGACAGGCCAAGGAGGATTCAAGAAGCTGTACATTATATAACGGCCAGGATCGCCAACTACGGCAAGGTGTTACTGGCTGACTTCCGGCAGTCTCACCTCGCCATCCCGTGCCGGCAAATCAGACCGTTTTCCTTGATACAGCTCGAATTAGGATTCGCTAGACGGCTAGGGCCCACCAGAATCACGAGGGAATTTGGCACCATGTTGTTTCACAAGCTCGCCATCGCCGTCGCTGCGACGTCTTGGCTTGGCACTCAGAGTACGGTTTTCGCCGGTCACTCAGCCGGAGGAAAACGCAGCGTACCGACCACACACCGAGTCCATGAGCGACAAGACGCTCATTGGTCTTCAAGATGGGAGAAAAGAGCCAGAGTGCCAGGGAAAACTCTGTTCCCTATGCGCATCGGTCTCACACAGAGCAATTTCCAAGACGGACACCGCCTTCTGATGTCATGTAAGTCAAGGCCTCACCAAATTCCTGGAGTACTACCCCAACTCCTACCCAAAGCAGTTGTCTTACCGAACCTGTGTCATAGCTCAGACCCGACGTCGCCCGGCTACGGACGTCACTTGTCAGCGGATGAGGTAATTGCCATGTTTGCGCCGTCCGAGCGGCTGTCGACGCGGTGAAGGCGTGGCTTGTCGGCGCCGGCTTTGATCCCGAGTCCATCTCGCTGTCGGCCAACAAGCAGTGATCCAGTTGGATGCCCACGCCGCCGACGTCGAGGACCTCCTGATCACGGATTTCCATGAGTACCGCCACCGAGGCGAAGGCGGTATTAGAAGCAGAACTGTTGCCGCGGAGAAGTATCACGTCCCTATCCACTTGCGCCAGCATATCGACTACATCACGCCGGGGATCCGGCTACGTGCGGAGCCTGTTGTCCACACGGAACGCCGCCGCAGAAACACGCCCAAGGTAAAGGAACAACATGCACCCTTAACTAAGCGTAAAGTGGCCCGACGCGAGAAACAGAAGCAACGGACATCCGGGACGCCGCCGACACGCCACTCCCGCCCTTGAACTCGACCGCCTGCGACTACTATCTCACCGCGGCCTGCATTCGCGCGCAGTACCACATCCCCAACAACACCCTCGCCGCACGCGGCAACGAGCTCGGCATCTTCGCCTCCCTCAACGACCACTACAGCAAAGCCAACCTCGACACCTTCTTCGGCACGCTGTTCCCGGACACCATCCCCCGCGGCACCTACCCAGAGGAGCGCCTCATCGATGGCGCGCTGGGCGCAGTTGAAGACGTCCCCGGCCTCACACCAACCACCAACGGCGGCGAGTCCGACCTCGACCTGCAAGCCTCCTGGCCGCTCATCTACCCGCAAAACACCGTCATCTTCCAGGCCGACGACCAGTACTACGAGATCAACGAGACGTCCCCGGGACGCCATACCTCGGTTTCTGGAATACCTTCTTCGACGCCCTCGACGGCTCGTACTGCAGCTACGCCGCCTTTGGCGAGACGGCGACTGCACCGAGGCAGAGTGCCTCGACCCGTCCTATCCGGATCCGCACCCCGGCGGGTACAACGGCACGCGGCAGTGCGGTGTCTTTAAGCCGACGAATGTCATCTCCATCTCGTACAGCGCGCGGCGCGGACCTACCGGCGTCGTATCTGCGTCGGCAGTGTGGTGAGATCATGAAGCTGGCGCTGCAGGGGGTGACGGTGGTGGAGTCGTCGGGGGATAATGGAGTCGCGGGCTACGCTGGGACGGCGGGTATGCGAATGGGTGTGCGGGGTAAGGGGGACGGTGTTTTACCCTTCGTCTGATGTGACGTGTCCGTATGTGCTGGCCGTGGGCGCGACGCGGTTTAACCACACGTCGCCGGGGTCGGAGACGTACTTTGAGACGGCGTGGGAGTATTCCGGGGGCGGGTTCTCAAATTACTTTGACGCGCCGGTGTGGCAGCGCAGGGCTATTACCGAGTACTTCGGCTCGGTCCAATTGAACTTCACGGGGTACGAGAACGCAGGCCACAATTTCGGCGACGTTGGCAGCGGGGTGTATCGTAAGGGCGGGAGGGGATACCCAGACGTGGCCGCCATTGGGAGAGGTTACTTCTCCTTTACGGAGGGCAAGTGGTCTCGTCAGGGAGGCACACGCTGTCGGCACCGCTCTGGGCGGCTGTGTTGACCCTGGTGAACGAGCGCCGCCTCGCTGCTGGCAAGAGCACCGTCGGTCTTGTCCATCCTGTTCTAGTAAGTGCCATGTTTCACACCACATAGTCCTTGAGACCATCTACTGAACAGAACTGTCCGGCCTAGTACGCCCACCCAGAGATATTTAACGACGTCACGCAAGGGGCCAACCCTGGTTGCAACACGACAGGCTTCCCGGCCGCAAAGGGATGGGATCCGATTACGGGTCTTGGGTGCGTCCAGTTCTGCTCATGCGATCGCTCAACTTCACTGACGCTGTCTAGGACCCCAAACTTTCCCAAACTCGTCGATGTCTTTCTCAGGCTGCCGTGATTGCTGACACGCAGACCGCAAGTGCTGAGGATTCGTCATGGTTTAACCCTAACCCACTTACATGTCCCCTCCTGTGTAGCCAGGGGTACCTTTTATCCTCCTTCCTCTTGGGGTACGCAAAGATGCAAACAACCCCTCTCGGACCGAAGACCGGATATAAGGCGCGAGACGCTGTTGGATTCGAAGACTTCTTGTATTTGCCTGTTTGTGGACCAACTTGCGCAGTGAGATCCGTGCATCACATGCACCTGCAATGCACTTTTGTTCCTTCGAAAATCCCTCGATAGAGTATCTTCTCCCTTTTCAGCAGTCCCTACCATTGTATTGTGCGCTTGGTTCGTTCCGCCTTCTGCATTCCTACCAAGCCGGTACTAAGCCAGGCCGTGAGCGCACGATCACCAAGTGCCTTCTTCCACTACACTAGACGTCAGCAAACGTGACGAAATCCTCGGCCGATATGTCCGCCTCCGATACATCCGCCCCAGCCTTCACAATCACGCATGTCACCGCTGCCGACGGCCCCGCCCTGGCAAGGGCCAACATCCCCGCGTTCTGGGCCGACCGCCATTGGCAGCTCGTGTGGCGCCATCGCACGCTCGAGTACCACATCTCGCAGGTCGCCCTCCGGTACCCCGCGCAACCTGCTGCGCAACCGGGAGACGGCGCGGCACCAGAAGGCCGTTGATCCTGTCACTGGAGAGATCCTCGGCTACATCCGGTGGTCCCTCCCCGCCTCGCACGCTACGGTTCCGCCTGCACACACTGCCGCCGTCGACGCCCCTGTTACAAGCATTGCCGCCGAAGGAAATACCGAAGGCACTGTCGCCACGGACAACACAGAGCAAGATGTGGTGTCCACGTCATCCGTCAACGTGACTCCGGCTCCCGTCCCCGCCTGGCCCGAGGCTCAAATCCCCGCCGTATCCGCAGAGGAAGAGCTGAGTTCTCCCGCGTGGCCGGCACGGCTGTCTGGGATCCCGACTGCACCTCGGACCCGCTCGGAGACAACACGACCGAGGTCAAGAACGCATTGTTGGAGGGTAAGACGTACATGGGTATGTTTCCCCTATTTCTTCCATTTGTCCATGCATGTCATCACTGACACGCGGTACCTTGCTTTATCTAGTGCTCGACTACCTCGCCGTGAACCCAGCTCACCAGCGGCGGGGTATCGCCACCGCGCTCGTCCGCAGCGGGATGCAACAGGCCGAGAAGTTGGTCTCGACATCTTTGTCCACGCTTTCACGGCTGGCTTGCCCGTGTACCAGCGGCTGGGATTCAAGTTGGTGAGAGAGCTGATCCAAGATGACTCCCCATATGGAGGGCCTGGGTTGTATGGGGACTACTTTCTTGTATATGAACAGCCTGGGAAGGACGGGAAAGAATAGTTCTGAGCCAGGCCAAACGTTGTTGAAAGGCCCGGTCAGCAGAGGCAGAACAGTCTAGATGTGATATGAAGGACTACTTTGTTCCCTCTGTAATTCATTGTACCCCACATGGGTGGGCGGTTATTCTAGGGCTAGCAAGATCAGGGTCAACGATTTGATGTGACACGATGGGTGTTGCCAAGGGAGTTGAAGGAGTTAGTTTTATCTTTGTTAGCACATGCAACTGATACCTATCACGATGGTTATTAGCAAAGGATCAAAAGCTAAAAAACAAAAATGTCTGTAAAGTGTTTTCGGGAATCATTTCAATTATTTCATGCTAACTATCCATCAGTTTCACGCCCCGGCGATTACGATGCCACCGTTATCCCCCACCTGGAGCCTACCACCGCTTGGGGTTGGCCCGCTCAGCCTCGTTGCGTCTCCTGAGGCTCTTGCTCATGCGAAGCATTACCGAGATGGACTTCTCCCTGACGTACTCCTTGACCTCATGCCCGAGTTTCCGAGCGGTTTGCTTGGCGGTGGGTCCGCTGCGGTGTGTGAGGTTAGACTGGTATGTAATTGAAGATACATGTGATGGAGGGCTTGTGAGGACCCCTTCTTGAGGAGTTTGTGCGGTTGGATGGATTTGCCTTGAGTGACGACGGTGACGGGGTTCCGTGAGAGGTTCCCTCGTCAGAAGTGGCCCGGGAGAGCGCCGATGACGGCGGTCTCTGTCTGGGTGCAGCAGCCCCAACTTCCCGTGGCGCCGCTGATCAAACTGAGCTTTGTTCGCCTGCGCGTCAGCCTCGTACGCCGTCCGCCTCACGTCGTCCTTCAGAAGCCGTCTCACCTCGTCCTGTAGAGGTTCCTGGTCCTCATTGAGGCTCCCGTCGTAGGACATGGTGATGACAAGGATTATTCGCTGGTGAATGATACAGGTGCCGGTTAGGGTCAAGACTCTGGCTGTGGATTTTTGAAATATGACTCAGTCTGTGTTCAGGGCTCTCGCATCATTTAAATAGACAAGTTGACTATCAATAGTTATTCCTTTGACATCTCGTTGATCCATAACGTTGTACAATCCGTATGTTCCGAGTCACATGGTGTATCCGAAACTCAAGCTGAATGTCAGTCTACATGTAGGACTGGAAAGCGAGGAAGCGAGTTAAACCAGGAACAGCACCAGCAAAAGTCCAGGTTTAGACATGCAACATACCGAGGTAACATACAAGGGCTAAGAAAGGGCTCTTTGTCAGGTATTCAACACAGTACAAGAAGTCGGTTGGGAACTTGGAAAGAACCAGGCCCCCTCTGGCCAAAGTAATTGATACACCATATCCAATATCAGTACTCTAATACGACGAAGCAGAGAGAAAGAGAATCAGCAGAAAGCGGGAAAGAAAAGGAAAATAATTCATCCGTAAGTTCTGTTTTCATATATTCTTTGCTCTCTCAGACCTACCTAAGCAGGTAGATATCCCTCTACCATGGGTGTAGGTCGTTGGAGGTGTTGCGGTGTAAATTATTTTGGCCAGAGTGAGCCAGAGGGTCAAGGTATCCCCGCCTTGCATAGAAGTGTTGAATTGAAAATTTGAGCTCATGAGTATCATTGAATCATCGAGAAGGGTATCTAATTAGGCTACAAAAAGCACGTATCAAGGTCGTGTGGCCATCTGACTCGGACCCTGTTTCCCATGTGGCAGAGGTCACGGATATCCAGCAAAGGTCTAAACCAGAAGCCAGAACAGCGGGGCGAGGACTACCACAACCATCAGTCGGCTGACCTCGAGACCCGCAGCACCGGCAGTAGCGAAGGGGATTGTGGAGGTCGAGTTGTTGAACTGCGTAGCCAAGGTCAGCTTAGCATAGACCAAAGGAGCGGGTAGTCATCAATAGTCTGTGAACACTTACAGGTGGTCTATGAGCGTCGAAGACGGCGACGGCGGCTCCGTGATGGTTCCCGTTATCGAGGTCGAGGAGCTCACGGGCGGGTGGCCACCGTGCGATGACGAGGTTGAAGCGAAACAACCCCAGCCCGGCTCTGTGACGGTCACGGTGATGGCTGCAAAGCTGAACGAGGACACAACTGTTGTCGTTGCCCACGAAGTGACAGTCACCGGGGGCACTGCGAGCTGCTGCTGGTGGTTGAAGTCCCGGAGCTGCCGCCGCCGCCGGAGGTGCTCGTTGAAGTGTCTGACGACCGCTCGGTCCGGGTGGCCCGCTTGTGGAAGACCTTGTCGGCCCGGATGGCGAGCTTGCTGGGCCGGGGCCGGTCGTGGTGGACGAGCCAGGACCAGTCACCGTTGATGTGGCAGTACCAGTTATCGTTGAGGTGGCGGTACCAGTTATCGTTGAGGTGGCGGTACCAGTTATCGTTGATGTAACAGTCCCTGTCGCCGTGGACGATGCGACCGGCGGAACGCCGCATTCTTCCAGACTTTGTCCCTGTTTGATGGTCAACCTGGAACAATCTATGAACGGGGAGAACCGCACTTACGTTCTCACAGCACCAAAATTTCCCGCCAAACTCTTGCCACGCGCAGTAGTAGCCATTGTCGCAAGCCCGCCCGGACAGTTTGCGCAACACGTTTGGTTAAGATCAACCTTGTTGTAGCAGAACAGCGAGAGGTTGGTTGACGCCTGGCATGTGATCCAGTTGCTGCCGCAAGCATTCTCGCAGGTCGTTCACTGCCGCAGGTCCCAAATTCGGGGTGGTAGCCCGGCGGCGGCGCTTGACGACGGTAGACGTCGTCGGCGGCCAGGTTGCCCTAGGGCTGTTCCATCTTGAGAACTGGAAATCTTGTGCTTGCACGAGAACCAGCAGCAGAGTTGCCACAAGGCAGATGAGGAGGTGCCGCATGTGATGCCAGGTGTGTGAGGAGGTGGGACGGCAGCTTGGAGAGCTCGCTCCGGAACAGGAAATAAGCTTGATAAGGTTGGAGCTCAAGCTCGGGCAGGATGCGGCCGAGATGCAGCCACCATTGAGTCGGATTGTCACTTGCATCGCTAGCGGCGTCCGTGGCGTTTTCTGATGGGCTGAGATACGCGGAATATCAAGCCTCGGCCTGGCTCCCCTCAGCGGCTGGGCCAACCACCGTCGCCGGTGACCTTGTTGACCTTGCATTCTTGAGAGCTCTGAGTTGTCCTCGCCCGAGCGGTGAGTTGTCTGCTGGAAGGGGGTTGGGCTGGCAACGATCAGGTAAAGGTCGACAAGCCACCACAGCGAATATTTTCCCTGTGTCCAATCACGGCATGGAGACAGGCGACTCGACCACAGCAGACTGCGGCCAATGCAGGTTCGACCAAGCCCTTGCATTAAACGTGCGCCAGGCCTCCTGCCCGGTTCCCGAGGGTTGGACTTGTCGGTACAGAGTCTGAGACTCCACAACTCCGCAGCTGCATCCTTACTCCCTTCAAGTGAGACCACCAGCCTTGCGCTGTCGACAGCCTGAGATGATTATTGGCAATCTAGGATTCTAAGGCACGATGGATGAAAGGCGTGACGAGGGTAAGCATCTTAACCACGCCAAATCGGTGCCATTCAATAAATCTAGGTAACTTTAATGGTCTTGTGCGGCCACACCAAAGCATGATCAAGGAAAGGTATTAGAGTCATCCAACGAGACAAGAACCGAGAAGTAGAACAGATGGAAAAATGAAAAAAGGTGGCAGAAATCAAATGACAAGCTGGTAGTGATACCTACTACAGGCCGGAAAAGGCAAATGGAAGACTTTGTTGACTATACCTACCCCTGAACCCCTGAACTATCCAAAGCATTGAAGGTTAAGCGATTAGGGTGTACGAGACAAACGACTCTGTACAGTACATATAACGCATCTACATTGCTTTTTCTCCAAGGTAGCATAGTTAGGTGGAAAACAGCTGTTGATGAAAGTATGGGTAACTCTGGTTTGGTACTTGTCTTCAGCTCCAGTTTTCAGGTCATTCACCGAAGAAGCATAGCACAATTTCCACAACAAGCCCAACAGCCGTTGATGATATTCTTGATTAGGGCTCGACGGCAGATCGATTTGCCTCGCAGACCACATCCAGCAGCGGATAGCCCGTCACAGGTACTCCACGTAGACCGGATGGGCTTTGTCTTTCGTGGTTCCGTATCTCCTCGCCTCCTACCTACGTTTTGTACATTTGTGAATTTGGCTTGCGGAACAAGCAGATGTTTGAATCCGCCTCCGTGCGTTGCCTCTGTAAACGCTCTGACCCAATTAATGAGTTAATAGTGTTGTTACATGATACAGACGGCCTTACTTACAACTTTGGGTATCAACATAAAAAAGCATGCCGATCAGTTGGCAGTCGACTACCATGACCGCGGCTGGGGCTACAACAGCCAGCCCCGGGGGCCACCGCGGTCTTTGAGTAGGTTTTAGTTTGGGTCAATTCTTGGGTGTCCAGTCGTGCTGGAGCCTCCGGCACGAAGTCGGAATCTTTGAGACGAAAGACCACCCAGAGAAGATTCCAGCAGGTCGTGAAGCCGCCGTCTCAGGTGCCAATGAAGAAGTCGGCGTCTTGGATGTTGAAGATGGAGTTAAACCCACGGGTGGACGCCTGCGCAGAGATCACGACGTTAGCAAGCATTGACTGACAGGCAGCCACCACATATGCAGCCGAACACGAGTTGATCACTCACCGCATCCCAATCATCCCACCCACTCCCCCGTCTCCATACCTCCCCTCTCCCATCCAACCCGCCCCCATTCACTTGGTTCCCGCTCCGCACACCCATCATCTCCCCTATCTCTCCCTCCCGCCGTGCCCATCCACATCCTCCCCAACACCCCTCTGCTGCACCCTCAAAACCCTCGCAACCTCCTCCAACATCCCCCCCACCCGCGCCAACTCCTCCCCCACGCACCCCACCACCTCCCCCGCGACCATCCCATCGGGAACCCCGCGCTGCAGCGCCTGCGCCTGGCACAGCAGCGCGCGAAAAGCAGGTAGGCCTTGGCGTGTGCCGCGTCCCCCGCCGTGCGCACGCGCGCCGCGGCCCAGCTGAGGGCGTACCGCATCGCCTCGAGGAGGTCGGAGCGCGGGGCGGCGCCGACGGCTATGCCCATTCCTACGCCTACGCTCATGCCTGAGGAGGTGGGGTTGTGGTGGGTGATGGTGGTGTTGGGGTTGAAGTCGGTGGCGGTGGTTGGGGGATCGGTGTTTGCGTGTGGGGGGCTGGGGTTGAGGTTGAGGTTGAGGGGTGGTGGGAGGGATGGTTGTGCCGGTCTGGGTATTGGTGTTGATGTTGCTGTTGTTGGTATTGTTGTTGTTGCTGCTGCTGCTGCTGCTGCTGATGATGATGATTCTGATGCTGCTGCTCCCCCACGCCCTGTCGAAACGACCGGTCCTCCTGCACCTGCCACAACAGCTCCAAGCAAATCGTCAGCACGGCCAGCGTCGGCGCGGCGCGGAACGCGCCTTCATGTCAGGTAGCTCCAACTATTGGGTGGCCCTGGAACTATTTCCTCTGTAACGATGGACTACAGCACACCGACGGATATCCTCATACCCAAGTATCCCAGTCAGCAACCTGGCGCTAATTAATGTTGAATTCGAGACACCATAAACCTAGGATTTCTGCATAATTCGAATTTTCTTGCTATTCCTTGCCGTTTGTTCTGTGTCGGCGGATATTTGACGCGACACTTTCCACGAAAGGGCGCCGACCGTTGAGAGTCGGACCTTTCTCTTCACCCAGCCTCACTGTGAGACGAGACCCCAGCTAGTTACTGTCCTCAGGAAGATAGACAGACATCTGGAGGCCGCCAGCGTACGTAATCTCCGTCGTCTTGAATCCGTTTGCGGGATCGTGGATGTAATCAAGGTACTCCTTGTACATCGGTCGAGCCATGCTGGTGTTGTCAGCAAGGACCACTGCGCCCTTCTTCAGCCGGGGCTTGATGATCTTGAGCGTGGGCAAGGCCATCGGCGTCCAGACTACGTCATGTCAGTCGTCCTATTTGCCTCCCCGTAACATCAGCCTCGAGACACTCACTGTCAAGCAAGAAAATCAACCTCGTCCGGCATCCCCTCCATCTTGAGCGTCTCCAGCAGATTCCCCTCCCTCAGCTCGATAATCCCCGCCACTTCGTCCCCAGCCTCAGCCCAGTGCTCCCTCGCCCTTGCCGCCTTGCTCGGCTCCTTCTCCGTCGCGATCACCTTCCCACTCACAGTCTTCCCGAGCGCCTTCTGATCAGCCACGTTCTGGCCGACAGCCAGCGCCAGGTAAATGGTCGACACCCCAAAGCTCGTCCCAGCCTCAACGATGTTCAGGGCGCCCTTGGCGCGAGCAAGCAGGTACATGAAGTGGCACTTGTCCTCCTCGAGAGCTACGAAACTTGTCGCGCATGTGGTCATCGGCACCGGCGGTCCAGGGGGTGGAGAAGAGGTAGAAGGCGATGAGGCGCTTGAGGTAGAAGAATGACTGAGACCACGATTTCTCCTGGGCCTCGGAGGCGGCGTGGAGGCGCGCGAGGAGGGCGTGCACGCGCGGGCTGGCCGAGATGGGCGGACGGGCCGGAAGGAGGGGACATAGTGTTTGTTGTTGGGGGGTGAATGTGCGGGTTGGGATCGCCGTGTATTTGGTGAGCTCAGGCAATATCGTTAGGACTGGAGAGCCTGAACATGAGGTTAAGAACATATGTCAATCATCAAGACGAACCGTCACTGCAGTCGTTGCGCTGCTTGTAGTCACACCAGGGCGAGTCATCGGACCCCTGCTCGTTGTGGCGCTCGGCCCGCAGTTCGCTACCCGCCACGCCGTTTGTTTACGAGGTCTGCTGCCATCTCCGATCTATCAGCCGAGGTGAATGCAAAAGTCATGCTGCCTTCCAGAAATCCACAGGGTGCCAGCCACAGGGACTGCCGACCATGACGGAGGATTCGAAGGGAGGTCGAGGTTCGAACTTTGAGGATGGTAACGGTCAAGGACTCGAGGAACGATCCTTGAACCCACAGTCTTGCCTTCCTGCACTTCTTCGGCCAAATGCGCGTGTAAAAGGGCCGATCCCATGTCACGAACTTCGGGAACCAGAATGGCTTTCCAACGGCGCCATGGCAGCCGGCAGCTCCGGGCGCTGGGCCGGGGAGGAAGACCCGGTGTGGATTTTGCGGGGGTGGCGGGACTTTTGAGGTTGGTGTGGGTGGAATGCCTATGTGGGGGGCTGGTTCAAGGGAACGTGACATCACACTCACAACATGAGGAAGGACGGCGGGGTGCTGCCTGGAAGAAGGAACAAGCCAAAACTGGAGCAGAACAACTGAAAACTCAGAGCCCAGCATTATTTTTATTTTTTATTTTTTTATTTTTAATTCATTTTTTTTATCTTCGTTTTGGGATTTCCCACCTATTTGTCCCGAAGAAAAGAGGTGTCGGACCCACTTACACGGAATCTTGGATCCATTTGCAGGCAAATGCCGATCTCCATCTCAGTTTATTTTCCCTGTCCCGCCATCGCGTTTGTCATCCCGAGTATGAGCATCGAGATGAGAATTCTGCCGCAACCAAAGCAAACATGGACAATGGCAACAGCCAACACACCCAGTTGGCGGCTTTCTGTATCAGGCAGGTAGGTGAAGTCGATGCCAGACTCTGTTGCCGGCCAATACCGTGACATTCGATGGCACCTCACATCGGACCACGTCCTGTCGGTTGTGGTTCTTCTCCCTGTTGAAAACCCTTCCCCAGTCTACCACAGATTCCAACGCCAAGGAAGGCAGGGACTGGGCGGCTGCAGATGACTTCAGCCCTTGCTCTCCGCAATGAGATTCGGCCTTCTCCAACCACTGCCGTCCGAGCTTCGTGAGCTCAAAGACGCATACGGTGCGACGCATAGCGAACATCGCAGCTGCAAAGATCCGAGACGGCTACCGGCCAACATGAACCGCATGCCCCATCACACTCCACCCGCATCCGGGCCATGGTGAGGCAAAGGGAGCCAGCCAGCCGGGTCTGGCCTAACCGGGTCGCTGCCATGCCATTCCAGCCGGTCCACCGCAGATCATTGAGGTGAACAGACCCAATATCGGGATCAAAGGCTGGGCTTATATAGTGTACACGCACTTTCCCCGCAAACGGTTGCCCGCATGTCTCACCTCCGCCTCGACGGATCAAAGCAGCAGCCTCGTACGAAATAAACGCAGCCAGGTCTCGCGGCGCGGGCAATCATGAAGCCCATTGTTGTGCTTTCCTGCTTGGCCACCAGCAGTGTTACCGCAGCAGGTGTGCTCAAGTCAGACAATAAGGTAAGACAATCAGGGTGGATCATCGTCTTTCTTTTTTCCCTTTTTCGTCCCTCGTCACACTTATATTCAGAGAGGGAGTGGATGGTTTCGCTCGTTCTTTCCCGCTTCCAGTGTTTCGGATCCCTCCATGAGGTCGCTTCACAGCGATCTCACCCACCCCCTGCAGGATCGTTTTATCCAGATTAGGCGGTTTTCTGTTGAACGTTGCGATCCGCGGCCAACATGCAACTCGGAACTGCAGCCCAGTGGTTGCTCCTTCTTGGAGTAAAAGCCTCGCTTGCTGACAACGACCACCAGCTCGAGAAGAGGGCCCTCGAAAAACTCGCCCCCGTTCTACCCATCGCCATGGATGGACCCAGATGCGGATGGCTGGAAGGAGGCGTACGCTAAGGCGAGGGACTTCGTGTCCCAGATGACGCTTCTGGAGAAGGTCAACCTTACCACTGGCGTGGGGTGAGTGCGACTCTGTCATGCAATGTGCTTACCGTTCTGACCAAGAAACAGATGGGCTGCTGAACAATGCGTTGGGCAAGTGGGCGCGATTCCCCGCCTTGGCCTCCGCAGCCTCTGCATGCACGACTCCCCGCTGGGTGTTCGTGGACGGACTTACAACTCCGCCTTCCCCTCTGGCCAGACTGCTGCTGCCACTTTTGACCGCGGCTTGTTCTACAGGGCGGCTATGCCATGGGCCAGGAGGCCAGGGGCAAGGGGGTCAATGTGCTGCTTGGGCCCGTTGCTGGCCCGCTAGGCCGGATGCCTGCTGGTGGCCGCAACTGGGAGGGCTTCTCGCCCGATCCCGTTCTCACTGGCGTCGGATGGCCGAGTCGGTGAAGGGTATTCAGGATGCGGGAACCATCGCTTGTGCTAAGCACTTCATTGGAAATGAACAAGGTCGGTCGGCTTTCATGGGCAAGCTAGCGCAGAAGCTGACGGTTGTGTAGAGCATTTCAGGCAGGTGGGAGAATCTAGGGGTTACGGGTTCAACATCAGCGAGACGCTGTCCTCCAACATCGACGACAGGACGATGCACGAGCTCTACCTCTGGCCCTTTGCAGACGCCATCCGCGCGGGAGTCGGTTCCGTCATGTGCTCGTACCAGCAGGTCAACAACTCGTACGGCTGCCAAAACTCGAAGCTCATGAACGATCTATTGAAGAACGAGCTCGGCTTCCAGGGCTTTGTAATGAGTGACTGGCAGGCCCAGCACACTGGCGCAGCAAGCGCCGTTGCCGGCCTTGACATGACCATGCCCGGTGACACGGAGTTTAACACCGGCCTCAGCTACTGGGGAGCCAACCTCACCCTTGCTGTGCTCAATGGCACCGTTCCGGCCTACCGCGTCGATGACATGGCCATGCGCATCATGGCTGCCTTCTTCAAGGTCTACAAGGACATCAAGCTTGATCCCATCAACTTCTCCTTCTGGACTCTGGACACCTACGGTCCCATCCACTGGGCGGCGAACAAGGGCTACCAGCAGATCAACTGGCACGTCGACGTCCGCGCCGACCACGGCAACCTAATTCGGGAGATCGGTGCCAAGGGGACCGTACTACTCAAGAACACGGGCTCGCTGCCTCTCAAGAAGCCCAAGTTCCTTGCTGTTATCGGCGAGGATGCTGGTCCGAACCCGAAGGGGCCGAACTCCTGTGATAACCGCGGGTGTGGCGATGGCACACTTGCCATGGGCTGGGGTTCTGGACCGCCAACTTCCCCTATCTCGTCACTCCTGATGCGGCACTTCAAGCGCAAGCCGTTAAGGACGGTTCGCGGTACGAGAGCATCCTCTCAAATTATGCCGCTTCGCAGACGAAGGCTCTGGTGTCGCAAGCCAATGTGACAGCGATCGTCTTTGTCAATGCTGATTCTGGCGAAGGCTTCATCAACGTGGATGGCAATATCGGTGACCGCAAGAACCTCACGCCTGGAAGGACGGCGACACCCTTGTCAAGAACGTCTCAAGCTGGTGCTCCAACACTATCGTCGTCATCCACTCCACCGGCCCGGTTTTCTGACCGGCTGGTATGACAGCCCCAAACATCACCGCCATTCTCTGGGCCGGTCTCCCTGGCCAGGAATCCGGCAACTCCATTACCGACGTCCTCTACGGCAAGGTCAATCCCGCCGGCCGGTCCCCCTTCACCTGGGGCGCGACCCCGAAGGCTACGGCGCCGACGTGCTCTACAAGCCCAACAACGGCAACGGCGCGCCCCAGCAGGACTTCACCGAAGGCGTCTTCATCGACTACCGCTACTTCGACAAGGCCAATACGACCGTCATCTACGGAGTTCGGCCACGGCCTCAGCTACTCCACCTTCTCCTACAGCAATATCCGCGTCGAAAAGTCGTCGGCAGGCGAGTACAAGCCCACCACCGGCACCACCGCACCGGCCCCAACATTTGGCAACCACTCCACCAACCTCGCAGACTACCTCTTCCCCTCGGACCAGTTTCCCTACATCTACCAGTACATCTACCCCTACCTCAACACGACTGACCCCAAAAAGGCGTCCGCCGACCCCCACTACGGCCAAACAGCCGAGCAGTTCCTCCCGCCGCACGCAACCGACTCTTCCGCCCAGCCTTTGTTGCGAGCCTCTGGAAAACATTCCCCAGGCGGCAACCGCCAGCTGTACGACGTCCTGTACACCATCACGGCGGACATCACCAACACGGGATCGGTGGTCGGCGAGGAGGTGCCGCAGCTGTATGTCTCGCTGGGCGGGCCGGACGATCCGAAGGTTGTGCTGCGGGACTTTGACAGGATGAGGATTGAGCCGGGCGAGACGAGGCAATTCAGAGGGAAGCTGACGAGGAGGATCTGAGTAACTGGGATGTGGAGAAGCAGGATTGGGTGATTAGTGGGTATAAGAAGAGGGCGTGGGTTGGAAGGAGCAGTAGGAAGTTGGATTTAGGGGTTGATCTTCAGTGAAGTTTATGATTGGGTTGGGTGAAGGTGGGAGGGGGTTGATGGAGGGGTTGATGGAGGGGTTGGAGAAGGGTAGATGATTGAGGCGGGACCTAAGGAAGGATGAGATGAGTCCGCTGAGTTGGTATGAAAAGGGGACTCTGGTATTCACTATTCAAACATGAATAAATTCCTTCCATTTGCTTGTTGGCAAGATCATCGTTTCGTCTATCCAGCTTCCGTCGTGTGACTTCAGCTTTGCCAGGCTGCAGTCCTTCAGATTATGGTGTGAAGACACAGCAGCGAACGGGAAGGAGCCATCACCCGGGAGAGCCAACAAGCACACGGCAGTTGATTGTCCCTTCCTACCTGTATATCAATCACATGAACCATCTGCTAAGCATTAATCACTGGAAGGCGCTGGCCTCTCTCCTTTGTTCGATGGAGATGACAACCCTCACACACTCCGCACATGCTCTCCCCACCTCGCCAGGACTCTGAGAACCCCAATCGCCCATCAGCTCAGGCTCACTGCTTTCCGAATTATCAATCAATTACTACCCACACCTTCATCAGTGCTTAGTTATTGAGCATGTCTTCACCTGCATCAACCAACACCACGAACCTAGACTACACCGACGCCTGCACCCAAACAGCTGCATCAGACGGTCCAGTCAGCGGAGGCACAACAACTCGCAACAACCACAGCAACAACCACAATGCCAATGCCCGCCCAGCCGAAACGCGGACGCGCCAGAATGGCACGGAGCAAGCCCAAACCACTGCCCCAACCGGAACCGATACCTCAACAGAAGAGACCTCCAGCGCAAGTGGGGGAGCCTCGCTGACGACACAATCAGCCGACCCCTTGGATTTGGTGCTACCAACGGTGCCAGAACAGCCAGTGCCCTCTCGCATCCGTGTCTAACGGAGCCAGGCCCCACGTCATGGCCGCCGGCGCCCTCGCACCACCGAGCGTCAACGGCTCCCGGATGGCTCGGGTTTCGGGAGCCGAGCGAAAATGGATATCGGTCGTACGGCAGAGACGGGGAGGGCACTGGACCCCTTCGAAATGGTATGGAACGAAATGGTATCGGGCGGAATGGAGGCCGTCGAGGAGCCCTTGGAGACGGCGAACAGAATAACAGCGGAACGAACGGCGCTAGCCTCAGGGTTTCGCGACCTGATAATACGGCTGAACGGTATTTGGGATCCAGCCAGGAGCACCACAGCCGAGATGCCCGACTCCGAGCGGAGGGAATTGATGTTCGGGTAAGAGTTTGTGAAGCACAATCTTCAGTGGCATCATGCTGACACCAACCCAGGACTTTACGACTTGACCCTCCGGTCGTTCATACTTAGGGAGACTGTCCATTTCGGGGACCCGACGACGCCCCGCGATGCTGCCACACAACGGGACCGCCTTAGAATACCTGACTCCCCTCAAATGGGCATCACTTCAAATTCCCAAGCCGGCTCCTCTCCTTCTGTCTCCGTACAAATTGGCTTTGACACAGACGACTCGACCATCACCGACCCCTCCCTTCCTTCCAGTCCCCGATATGATTCGGCCCCGCCAGCAAATACACCGCCTACCAAGGCCGATGGTGATAATGAAACAGCTACAGAACCCACTTACTCGGAAACGGGAGACGGCTTGCGACGCGGCCCACCAGTTGCGAATGGCACAACCTCCTCCCCAGTCGAGGTATCTTGTCAACAATGCCGCATGGACAGCCCGTCGCAACTAGTCGCGAACGAGAGATAGGCACTACCCGGTCTGCAAGATGTGGACAGCTCTGTCGGAAAAGTCAACGCATCACCTGATGCAACTGGATTGGCTGCTGGCCTCTCATCCAGCCCATTCTTTTCAGATTGTGAAAAGCAATTGTTTGCAACAATCGCGCGGAACCTCGTACGTGATGTCGCAATCCCTGCCTTATTGCAGGACCCAGCGCCGTTAACCCAGTACCTGTTTCCTTGCCTCTCGGTGTCAGGCCATGGTGCTGGAAAGTGGTCGGAACAGGAGAAAGAAGCGGTGATCGGTTACATAGCGGGAGACCATATCCTGAGAACGGAAAGGGCGGGTCGATGCAAAGTCTGGCCGGAAAAAAGTGGCACAGGGCGGCCGATGATGTACGTGCTGTATGTTCAAGACAGTCTCGAGGAGGCGGAAAAGAATTTGCATGTGGTCAAACAATCGCTAGACCTTTACAAGGCCGCGGAAATGGGAGTCACAAGTGCTCTGAGGATAGACGCCTGCTGAACGTCGAACGGCAGTTGGGGTTGTTACGGTATGGGGCTTACAGGGCGTTGAAAATCGAGCCTGACACCCCGATTTGTTGTGAGTCATTACATCTTCGATCCCTTTACACAGTTCCTCTCCCTGTCCGGCGAGCTAACTGACTCCAGTGATAACCTATCTGTTCGTCCACCCCAACTGCTAGCGCCAGAGGGAAGCCACATCGATGTTGCAGGATGTTTGCGCACTGATGGACAGGGAGAACATTCCCACTGCTGCATACTCAACCTCGCGGACCAACCTTCTCTACGAGAAGTTGGGCTTTAAAGAAGTAAAGCGTTTAGACTTGAGGGATGAGGGCATTCCTCCCGAAATACTCACATTCATGTTTCGCCGACCAAAACCGCAAACCCTCCCACAGCCGGGGACTGGAAACTGGAGTGAGAAGCTCGCCATGGAGTCTCCGGTTCCTTCGAGGGAGAGCCTCTCCCGCGAGGTCCAAGCAATCCTTGACCACGTTGGTCCGCCGAGAGCTGAGCGCTTGTGGCAAGGGATTCTTCATCGAGCGGGGATCAAGGGAGGATTGATGATGGAGGCATTGGAACAGTTCAAGTTAGGCCATGGGATCAAGTTTTGGGAGTTGATGGCCGACCGTGGCTGCCTGAGTGCAAACGGAGCTCGCAAGAAACAGAATCTCAAGGAGACCTCAGAGACACCCATGGTCTGCAAGGACAAACACAAACCCACGGATCCGAGCGGTTCGCATGTCACCCGCCCAGGAAAACAGGCGGAGGCTTTGAAGGCCCTCAGGCTGGCGCAGATCAACCGGAAAATCCTGGAACTGGAGCGTGGACGGTCCATGAGCATCTTCTAGGAGGTTGCTGAAAGAGAACCGGTCCTGCACACGTTCGTCGACGTGGTGTTGAAGCCAATCGCAGACGACATGGAGAAGGGGCCCGTTGGAAAGTCTTTACAGACGCGTGGCCTTGGCAAGGGCAAAGGCAAGCTTGCGGTCTCGCGAGAATCCGCAGGCAGTCGAGCAGAGCGGAGATCAGCGGGACTGTCCGGTTTTAGGAAAATCCTTGGTGTTTCGGTCGATCCGTGTGATGAAGCCTCGGTGCAATCGCTCCGGAAAGAAGTCGGCCGCGTTGCCTCTACAGCTGAAGAGGAAGCCTTGATGTCAGGCATGATCTTGAATATCATAGATTCGGAGATTGAGAACCCTACCGACACCGCAATCACCGCCGGCCAAACTGATACCACTGGCCAACCCGGCGTCGCTGGCCAACCGACACAGCTGACCAACCAGACACCATGGATCAGGCCGACGCCACTAAGGAAGCGAACACCGGAGATGTCAGGCCGATGATGGAGGCTGTCGAGCACTGGAATTCACCCCGACCCTGGTACGTGAAACCCATCTTGGAGCACCTGGACCGAGATGGGAGGTATGTTCTCTCCAGGGCGTTCATGGAAACGAGTCTGGAAGGATGGGACAAAAGCCCAGCCCTCAGCCCTCCGCCCATTCCCAGCGAACTCACCTGGGCAATAGCCATAACAAAAGGGGACATAGGCGCAGAGGCAAAGGCGCTATATATCAGGTTGGTGTTGGACAAATTGGGTCGTTTTGGGAGAAAGATGCTGTTCAGGGCGATGAAGAAAACGTTGCGCACGGGTCGTCGGCTACGTGATCCAACGAAAGAACCCCGACGATTGGGTTCGATGTCCGCGGAGGGCGTGGCGGAAAATGATCAGGGAGCAAAGCGCCAGGCTGAAGAATCCCAGAATAGCTCGACCTTCCCACTGGCTAGCAAACCAAGGGCTGCGAAATGGTGAACTTGAAGCGTGTCTTGGCCACAGGGAGATGGATGAACAAAGACCCTTGGGACGAGGCGTACTGGTGGGACTGTGATGACCCATTCCTCGTGTTGAGAGCAGGGCTGATACTGACTTTGGATCATTACGCTTGTGCATGCCAAACCTGTCAGGCACACTGGAGCGAATCGGGGGCAGGACCGAGCAAGGGCAAGCGATAGCGTTGTAGCGATAAGTAATTAGCGATAGATAACAGCAATTCGTTTCTCTGGGTTACGTCCAGGGGCTGTAGAATGAGAGCCCAAAGGCGGATTAGGCAGGGCAACACGCATGTTGAGGGGAAAAAGGTAAACAATGCTGACCAGACTAGCCCCTGATGCAGGGGTCACACTGCAGAGGGTTGTCGACCAAAAAGATGCGTCACCTGTAGGATTCGAACCTACGCTCCCGAAGGAACTGCCTATCACTGCTAACTATGGATTAGCAGGGCAGCGCGTTAACCACTCCGCCAAAGTGACTTGGTGGATTTCCAATCGAAAATTGGCCATCAGATGCTCCGAGGCCTGGTGGATGCCCTGGGTTGAACCCTGAATCAACAGACTTGGTATATTCACTCCTTAGATATCCCGAAAGTACATACTCAAGCGGTCAAGACCTTCGAGCACCGTGCACCAATGCAACCTGTCCCCGCCAGCAGGTGGCATATCCAAAATCAGCCAGGAAGCAGGGGGTAAGAACCACTTGCTTGGGGCTTGATTCTTGAAACTTTGTCTGCTGGACGTTGATTTGATCTGCCATAGAAACCGCATATGATACAGACTGAACAATCAAGTCGCAGGCCTCAGACCCAGGCTGGTTCCCTCTTGCATGCCTCTTCAACGCGCGTTCACCGCACCTATCACTCGACACCCTTGAGGGGTTGTCCGCCCTAACACCCGTCCCATTTCAAGACTCAAGCTCGCAAATCAATGGGCAAACCGAAAATCTAGCCTCCTGCACCCTTTGACCTTACTATGCCGCACGTATTCAACCCGCTCTGCCTCGCTCATGGAGCTCCATATCCTCTCCTTCTGCTTGTTGCGCCAGACATAATATGCCTTGGTGAAGAGGAAGATCAGGATCGAGAGGAGGTTGATCGCCAACAGCTTAGTGTTGCCGTCGCGGTAGTAGGGCTTATCGTGGTCGACGTAGATGAAGGAGTAGGCGACGTGGCCTATTTGAACCGAGATCTATTGGTTGGGGAAGACAAGAGGCGGTTAATACAATGTTTGTTGCTATGGGAGAGTAGGGAGGCAGGGTGGTGGCTTACGTTGTAGAGTGCGGAGGCAACGGTGCGGGTGCCGACGTTGTTGGCGTTCTTAGAGGTCCAGGCGACGTTGATCGCATCTGGGTTGGTGTGTTAGTGGGGCAACTGTGACCAGGAGAGGGGCAGGACGTACGGCAATAGGGGTATGACAGCAGCACCGTGATCAGTGCGTAGGTACCCCAGGCGTCTTTGATGACGCCGGGCCAGAAGCGAAGCGCGATGATGCACGGGAGCGTCCACAGAGGCTGGAGCATGGCCACGAAGCTGCGCTCGTTGAGCCATTCCGAGAGACGGGTGACAAGAAGGAGGGTGATGATGTGGAAGACCGTCTGCAGGATGTCAGTGTATACTCTTTGTTTCACCAAGTCCGGGAAGGACGTACCGCAGGGATCGTCAACAAGTTCGTTACAAACGGATTAAATCCCAGCGACCGCAATGTAAGCGTCAGATAAGCTGTCACCGGACCCTGCGGGATGAAGGCGATAATTCCTATGGCATAGAGCGGCCACAAATCATACTCCTTCAACACCTCCCACAGCCGGCGGGGCGTGATGGCCTCGCGGTTATGCATGTCGCCCTTGGAGGGGTCGTCCCTCAGGACACGGTTGACTATAATCGACACCTCCCTGTCAGTAAACCAGCCCTTTGGGCGGAACCAGGTCTTCGTCTGCACCGCGGACGCGGGCATGTTGAAGAAGGAGGAGAGGCCGATCACCATTGTGATCAGTCCCCTCGAGGAGAGCCAGCGCCAGCCGGCCCAGCCGTTGACGCCGCGGAGGTGGAGGAGGGCGAAGGCGAGCAAGGAGGTGATGATCGTTGTTAATGACAGGGTGGTCCAAAAGTAGCTGGGAGAGCAATTAGCAACAAGCTAATGCATTCAGGGGCCATCAGGGACTGGGACCAACCTCAGCCGAATGGGCAGCTCGCGGGATGTATAGAAATAGGACAGCCAGAGTACGATATCTGGAATGAAGCCGCCCTCAAGAAGCCCAAGGAGAGCCCGGGTGGCGAGGAATCCGGATCGTTCTTTCATGGCGCACTGCGAGATGGCAACCACCGACCAGAGAACAATCTGGATGGGGATCCAGCGGTCCGGTCCCAGTTTCTTGGAGACCAGCTGAGACGGCAGCTCAGCAAGTAGGAAGCTGATGAGGAAGACGACGGTGCCGTAATTGTAATCTGGGGCTTGGTCAATACGGCATGTTCCTGCGCTGCGGGCTGGCTGAGAAGGGATTCACGAAGAACATACCATTGGTGTTCAGCCCCAAGTCGTCAAGCAGATTGTCAGCTAGCGCCTGCTGAAGATTTCCCCTGTCGACTTGGAGAGCAAAAAACATGACACACTGCCCGCAGCCCATGGTCAGTTTCATCTCAACTCAGGTCTCAGCGGTTCAAAGAGGCAACAAACCGCCCAAGTGCAAATCCGCCAGTCCAGTTTCCGAATCACCCTCCTCTCCTCCTCTTCCGTCCACGTCAGAGTTGGGTCAAAGGCATGCCGGCATTCGTAGTTGGCGTCCTCGTAAACTTGCCGCCAGTGTGCCGCAACATCTGGGTTCAGAAAGGGGTTCTTGGCGACATCGTCAAACTCCTCCTCTGACCCGGAGTCTTCGCTGTTTGATGGCGTGTCAAGAGCAGCGATGTCTTTGGCATCGACAACTGCCAGGTGTTTGTCTTCCGCTGACTTGGTGGAGCTGGCTACAGGAGAGGTCGCCATGGTTGACGGCTCTTCTGGGGCGAGCAGGACAGGAAGTCAATGAATGGCGGCGACGGCGTAATTTGCCGGTTTTGCTGAAGGGGTGGCGGGGGTCGATGGTGGTACAGGATATGGCTAGGCGGCCATTTATTGCCATCTCTCAGTCTCAGCAATGCCGTGGTGGCGGAGGTGCCCAGAGGCACTACCGCATTTTAGCATCCGTACGCATATGGCGTGATGGTTGATACCTGCCTGAATGGGTGTCTTTGGTTGAGGCACAGGGTGCTCTGGCGGTTACTCATGGAAACATGCTGGCTGTTCCGAGGGGACCGTTCACGCTGAGCGACCGCCCCGGCCAACGACGGGCGACCGTCCCGGACAGAAGCCTGCAGGGTACCCCGGTGCGTCATCACTACCTACAGTTGAGCCATGGCTTAGCTCCGACATCCAATGTTACCGGACGTGGGGGTTGTGGGACCGGACCGAGATAGACGGTGCCAGTGGAGTGTCGTGATTTCTGCTAGGATGAGATGATCAAGGAACCACAGTTAAACTCCCGGAGGAATGGACCCATAAAAGGCTGTCTGGATGGTTTCAAGCCGGCGTTGATGTCAGGGAACGAATTTATATGACCTTTCTCCGGGAATGGCAGTGAACCTGGTATTCCCGCTGATTATTTCATGGGTGTGCTGAACCTGGAAGTTTGCAACTTGAACTTGAAGTTCTGCCTCTCTTCCAGCTCGCAACCAACGGGCAAGATGACACCATCGTACCCCACTCAGAGATAAGAATGCGCAACTCCTAAAGTTGGATATAGTTGAAATAATCAGCCGAGGAGGTGACCCTGAGAAGCTTGTAATCATCTCTCAATTTCGCGAACGTGCATGATGCGAACGAATGTACCTCACTCTTGTCCCTCCCCCCGCTTCTTCCTCTCAACCACAACATTCAACTGCCTCCATTCCCACATTTTGAAGCCACTACAATACAACTGCCGGTATCTCTATACCCCTTCAGAAGTATGAACTGGCTCAGCCTCAACTGCCCCGTCTTCTTCCTACGCCCTGCGGATGGCTCCGATGCCAGCAAATACCGTGTTTGGGTCTGTTTCAACCCTCCTTTTTTTTCTTGAGCTAGATCGCTTCCAACTATTCCCATAGAGCCCAGTTTTCCACCCGCAAAATAGCCCTGTTATAGTCTATCCTATCAAAGGCTTTGTTGACCTTCTAGAAGGAGTAACCGTTGCGAGGATAGCTTCCTAGGCTTGGTGCTGAAATAGGTCAGTTGATAGCGTAGTTCAACGGTCTTCGTAAGAGTAGTCCAGAGCCCTGGTTCTTTGAAGGTTGCAACCACTGGTGTAGCAGGAGAACTAGAGGTTTTCAGAGCATCGTTTAACCTAGAATTTACGCGGGTTGCTACTGTCAAATTGTAGGCGTTCTGAACTGTAACGGGCTGAGCCCTGGGCAGGCCTCGTCACCCTCGGCCAACCCTAACCCTCCTGCGCGCCCCTGCCCCTGAACGTCAACACCAACATCGTGGGCAGCGACCCCCATCGTGCCTGCCCCTTTCGGGTTGTTGCCTTCCTCTGATCAGGCAGAGGCCACGTAATCCATTTTGCTGCGTCTTTCCTCTTCTCCTTCGTTCCCTTTCTCTTCTTCTTCTTTCTCTTTTCTCCAAGATTGGATGTACTCGTAGAGTCGTCACCAAATAGTTGCAATACACTCTTGGGACCGTTACATGAACAACCATCAACTGGATTATTAGGGGTTTCGCCATATTAGCTAACTATAACCTAGCTGCCTTCTATCTACTAAAAATGTTTTAGTCGTTAGGGCTATTTGACGTTCCCTACCGTACAGGGGGAGGCCGTGGAGGATTTTGATATTGCTTTCATTTTGGCAAAGTTTCTCACGTGCAAGCCACATATGTATATAATGCTGCTAGGGGCGCCCACTCAGGGGCTCCTGGGCAGGCAGGCAGGCAGGCAGGCAGGCAGGGCGGTACGACAACAACAATCAACATTCCTTTCTTCAGTGCAGACTGTAGTGGGTGAGGCTCTGACCAGAGGGCCAGAGTCATTCGTTCGAGAAGTGTGCCCTGCAGAGAGCCCCGGAGCCACGTTGAGCCATGGATTGTTGAAGCCTTCGTTCCTCCCCCAATTCACGACATCTATATCGCCAGACTGCTGTGACCAGCATTAGGGTATGATATGTATGTGGATTTGAGGTGCTGCGCACCAGTTCAGTATCTACGCGTAAACGCGTATAGAGATCTGGTTGGCGTTTGACGAAGTTATAGGCCTAGAGCTTGCCGATAGGGACTACCCGCTTATACCCACCACTCGCTTATAATGTACGTTACCTGTCCTGTCAGCTTCAAATGCCAGACACAAGTACGCGAGTGAGGCACAGCGCCGAAGGACACGCAACACACAGGGGGCGCGAGCGGCAAGGCACAGGGACACGAGGGCATATGGCATGGGAACGAGGAGACTAGGTACAGTAAGCACGTGGTGACGAGAAATGGTTTGATTCGCGTATGATAGTCAAAGTCGCTTGCTTTGAAACGCATATTCCTAATGTTATCTAAAACAATAAATCTGGCTAAGGTTCGCGACAATGGTATTGTGCCAGTTCCGCAGGAATAATCCAGGTAAAATCAAGACTCAAGACGAACCACCCCTGAAGTTGAAGGAAACTAAACTCGCGTGCGATGCATCCCCATGATACCTCGTGTTGCCAGTCTAGAAGTTCGCCGTCACGCCAGGCTGAATAGCCTCCAGCTTCGCCTTCAGTTCGACCCACAAGCGATCCTGCACGTCTGGATTCTGCGTCACGACTTCCGATGGTCGGGCGATCTTGCAGTCCTCCAGGTAGTGTCCATGTGACTTTGGGCCCTGCACGCCGCCATCGACCAGCGTCCGGCTCCCGTTCTCGGTCGACCTCGCTAGCAGCGCCTTCATGAGCGTAAAGGCAACCTTCTGCATGCCCTTAGCTTCGCGAGACAGGCCCGAATGGCAAAGTCCGGGGCTGGGGAGGTTGATCGTGACCGGGTACGTGTCTGCAGGATGCTCCTTGGCGATGCTGCGGACGGCGAAGATGCCCAGCAGTTTGGAGATCGGGTACTGCTCCACCCAGTATTTACCGTCGGCGTAGTTCTTGTCGTTGAGTGCGGCGAGGATGTTGTCCTCCTTCTTCTGGGGAAACGTGGTGTGCTTATGCGCTCCGGAGCTCGTGATCACGAGGCTCGGGCGTATCTTGAACTGCTCAGCGGTGGCTTTGAGCTTAGGGAGGACAAGTGCTACTAGTAAAAAGGTCGCGATGTAGTTGACCGTAATGTTGGTCTCATTGTCCTCGGCGGTAGCGAACTCGGAACGAACGAGGCCGGCGTTGGCATGGAAGATGTCGACCCGGTCCAGTTCGGCCTCAACACGAGCAGCGAAATCTTTCACGCTGGCATAGCTCGCCATGTCGACCTTCCATACCTCAATCGAGACACCCTTCGCAGCGGTGGTTTGGATGTCCTTCTTCGCAGCCTCACCTTTGTCGACGCTGCGGACCGCCAGGATCAGCTTACTCGCGCCTAGGCGTGCATAGTGACGCGCGGCTTCCTTCCCCAGGCCAGTGTTGCTGCCGGTAATAACGATGGTCTGACCGGCATAGTTGGTGCTGGGGTAAGGCAGCTTCCACGATTCTATAAGTTGACTGCGTAGAGAGCCCATGGTGACGGCGCAAAGAGAATGGAACGCTGATTGCTCGAATCTGTGTTGGTTACTGACAAAAAGCAAGCCGAGATCGCTTTCACGGCGAATTGCTAGGTAAAGAAACCTAAGAAATTCATACTTTAGGCGTTAAGAACTGCTATTATGGAAATCTGCATGCTGCGGAGGGTCGGGCAGAAGCACTGAATCTCTCCGCTGGGCTATGCAACTGCCGGAGTTAAGGGGTAAAGACCGAAAGGGACGGAATATCGAAGCGGGCTGCGATTTGGTGACAAGTCAACGCCCACAAGGCCCGACATGCGGGCATTGAAGTTTTGAAGCACACTGCCTGGGACATTCTAGGAAAGTATTGAACGCCACTTCTGTTTTGCCGAGTTTGCCTGGATAGGTTGCTTGGGACTTTCCAGCCGATGCCCTACTACGCACTAGCCGTTTTCTGGCCCTATTATAGGTGCAAGACGATGCGCAGCCCCTAGCTATCGTCTTGGAGGAAACTAGTAAGGAGCGGCAGGTTGAGATGGTTTTTAAGACAAAGATAATAAGGCGCGGGACAAGGGTAACGTTATTAGTTAAGTGGACAGGATACGTACAACGCAATCTTCATTCCCAGTGTTTGAGCAGTGCAAATCACACACTCTCGTGGTGGTATTGTCTATTTAACCATGCGAACATGAGCGCCATGGTCTCAGCATCGCAGCCCAGAGGGTTGTCGGGACTGAGCTGCTGCATTGCCTTGCTCTTGATACTCTGGAATCTCTCGCGATTCACCTGGAGCGCAATGTTAATATTGCCGATTGAGAGTTGAATATATACGTACATTGGTCAGAGGTACAGCCATCGCAGGAACTGGAGGAAAATTCTCCGACTGCCCGGCCTCAACCCATGGTTCGGCCGGAGACGTTTGGAAGGGGCGGGCCGCAGCTATCAAGGTCCTCAATTGCCATAACGCTCCTAGAGAGGATGTTGCAAGTAGGGTCGTTGACCCCTTACGCTTACAGACCGCCTCGCCTGCGTTTGATCGCCCGCGATGGCTATTAAGCAGCCATCGCGCCCACCTCTTCAACCTCAACCTCTAAAACTTCCATAGACAATACATACCCTCAATTTCCCTATACTTGAGACCCACCCAAACACGTAACAGAGGACCTATCACGCAGACCGAAGCGGCCGACAACAATACAGATAAAACGGTCGAACTCTCTTCCACGTAGGCAAGGGAGAAGTCGGATGCAAGTTGTGGATCAGTAACGTATTTGAATTTAATCTGTGGATAGCTCAGTGGCCGGGTCATCGTACAAGATTGACTGGATCCACGACCTTGTCCACCAGATCAGCACTTTCTTGCGACAGAACGTGGAATAGATTGGTCAGCCGGCCGCATCCGGTCTGCGGGTTATTGATTATGCCTGTGATGCCGGGATTGTTTCTATGGTAAGACCAAGATCCTCCCTCAGGCTGCATGTTCATTGGGTGCGTAGTATATGTGTGTTGACCGGCGACCGTGGCCAGGCTTTGGCGCCGTTCGCCTCCGTCCTGCGGGGTATAGACATCTCAGGTGGTATTGTGGAGCAGTACAATGAGACAGTGCGCCACTTAGGTCTGTCGTCGGAGCAAATGCGCGGCGTTCGAGGCAACTTGCTTGAAGACGGCGAGCTTGCCGTCGACGACCCCGAGTTCACTGGCTTCCATATCGCCGTCATGTCCATGGCGCTCTACCACGTCGCGGATCCCGCGGGTATGATCACAGAAACTTGCCAAGTATTTGGCTCCCGGCGGTCATCGTCGACTGGGTTACAACGGAAAGCGCACCGCAGGACCACCCAGCTGCCCACACCGTTACCCGTCACGGCTTCAGCGAGGAGAGGTGAGAGAGATGTTTGCCGACGCAGGCCTGTCGGATTGCTCATTCAGGCTGCACCCGGAGAGGTCCATGCAGTTGGGGGGGGACGAAGTCACGCAAGAGCTCCTTTTTGCGAGGGGGAGGACTCAGACTCAGACCATAAACCTGTCGTCTGAGTATCAGACACAGGATCTGACATTGGCCTCCGTCGCTACCCTCCGATGCCTAGACGGAAGGTCCGGAACCTGACCCGAGAGCTGACTTGTACCGGCACTGAAAAGTCTAGGATGAAGGCTCAATCATCGCCAAGAATGACTGGCAGAATGCGGTACTAAACAGGGAAGCTCAGTTAGTTCAAGAAATAAAACTGTCGCACACTATACTGTTCAGTTAGCAACGTGTCTTCCCGTGACATTAGCGTCTGCCTCTTTGTCTCTTGCGAAAGTAGTCTGCCAAGGCTTCTGGTAGGAGTCTCTGTACCTACTGTCCCTACTGTACCTCCTCCTTGAGTCCTTGTGCAGGCAAGGCTTGTGAAGCTCCTGCAATGTAAGCCTGCAGTGTAACATGTATTTGGGCGAACCCCCCATCAACCCACTCTAAGGGACGAGTCACGTACGTACCTATGGCTGGGCACTACAGTTCGCTTAGACATGTCAGCACTTCGTCGCCCGAGCCGCCAGAGCTTAGGTCTCTACGTCCCACTTACGACAGTACGTGCCACCCATGTTCTGCAGCCTGCGGTAGCAGTGGCTATCTAGCCGCTTTGTCCGGCAAAGTGAAGCAGCAGTGGGCAAATAAGAGTTGCAGCTCTTGAGAGTCGTGAAAATTCGCTACGCGCTGTAGGAATCTGTTCTGAGCTGCCGTCTATCTGATATCATCTTGAGTGCTCGTTTTGACGGTGTGACACTGTTACAGACAAATGGAGATGGCTGCTCATACGGCAATCACCTATTCGCCGATTATAATGGTAGAAAGAGGGGGCCAGGCTCGGTTTTATAATAGGAGATATGGCCTGTCTTAGTGAGCTACGTTGATATCGCCTGGTTGAACGAGGAAACAGAGGTAGGTAAACGCCTTGTTGTAGTACATAGGCATGCGATTTGGGAACTGAAGCTCATCCAAGCGGCTGTGGAATAGTCTCTTCTTCCCTGGCACGAGAACCTTTTGGGTTATTATGAGGGGATGTGGCTCAAGTGCTCAAGGGCGAAAGCCTAAACCAAGAGTAGCACCTCCGGGTCATCGACTCATAACTCCATTGGACGAGGCAGGTAGGGCAGGAGTAGATCCCTTATGCGTCACTCTGGCCTGCACCTTGCTTGGTAGCTGCAGCATCTAGACCTGCCGAAGGCGTCCAGTGGTCTTGCAGCATGGAGACGGCAATAAGCGGATCGTCCAAACCCCCGCAGTTGCAGACTCAGCCCCATATGCCTTTTTGTCTCCACCTCGGCTAGAAGAAGAATGGGATCCCGGTCTTCTGATGTTGATGTTAGCCCAACCTCAACACAGGGCTGGGAATCTGTTCTTTCTGCAGGCATCCTGCGGCGTTCCACGTCTCCGGACGAATGATGTTTGAAATCCATATCACAGCACTCTTTCTATCACTTATCATCACTCCTATACGCTATTGTAGGCACATATGCAGCAACGAATGGGATCCTGGGATAGCCTTCACGAGGGGCCAGTGCATATGCCCGGTGATGAACGCGGTGGTAGTATGATACTTACCATTCACATTGCAGCCCGAGTGGTTTCGATGGGTAACTCGGGTAATCAGATGGAGGTACGCAAGTCGAGCCGCTAGTGCCTCCTTCCTCGTTTGCTGCGCCAGGAAAAGAGGAGGGGAGGAATGAAACTACTATAAAGACCCTTCCCGCAAAGGAAGACATCAACACTCGAATCCACCCAGCATCTTGTCCTCAGACACTCACAGTCCTGTTGTCATTATCTATCGAAGCTGCACTCTCTTTGGAAACTCATCACTTTCGCATTTCTGGACAACTTGTCCCGCACGTATCCACACATCTAGCAAAACATCCCTCCCTCTTGCTGGAACAGTCTCAGCAAGCATGGCCACCAGCAAAGAGTTCTCTGTCTGCAAGTGGAAGCTCAAGGGACAGAAAGATGTGCCGGAACTGTCCTCTGAGATGTCACTGACCAAGTTGAGCGAGATGGTGTTTGACCCAGACAACCGCAAACCTGTCGCCGCCCAGGACTACGGTAAAAACGGCAAGTACAGAGGCAAGTACTCCTTCTAAAGTGTTCTTTAAGCTTGTAATTTATTGTGTTGTTTAACCGTAGTGGCTGCCTCTACGTCTACGGCCTACCTGGGCAAACTGGACTTACTCTTATCTTGAACATTCTTCTTCCACACAGGTCATCTAGGTTTCGCACTATAAGTGTGCTTTGTTAGTGAAAAGAGTGGTTCCTTTTAAGCTGACCAGTCAAAATTCAGCCGTTTTGAAGCTTCACATGCACTACAAAGAGCAGCAATCCAGCGACAAGCGCTGGGCGGCCGGGTCTGGCTGGCTTATTGCGGAAGACCATCTGCTCACGGCTGGTCACTGCGTCTATGACCACGTGAATCGTCTCGGACCAGCTACGCACATCAAGGCATACGTGGGATACCACGGCAAGAATTCTGTCGACTCGGACTCCACCGTCCAAATGCGTTACGGCAAGGTTGTCGTCACCCCTAGTGCCTGGATCAATGGTAAGGTCCGGCTCAACGACTTTGCCATTGTCCAGTTGGAAAAGGCTTTTGGCGAGGTCACACCAATCAAGTACTTGCCAACCCCGGCCAAGGGAAATATATGTTACTTGGCGTGGTCGGCTACCCAGCCGACAAGTTGGACAGCAACGGCGAGCGCGGAGCTCAAATGTATGCCGACTTTGAGCAGGTCTCACTTGATCGAGACCAGAACGATGGGTTGCTGGCATATGAGATATCCACATACGCTAGTAAGATTCTACCAAGAGGCGTGATTATCTAATGGATGAGTGTGATGAATGCGGTTGACGATATGACAATGCACAATCAGGTCAATCCGGATCCCCTGTTCTGCGATGTGATGGAAACGGCAGCATCACTGACAGCATCGCCACCCACGTCGCCGGCAGTGCTATGATCAACTTTGCCTCTCCAATTGCGGTTGACGCGGACAATCCGTATACAGCCATCGTTGACTACCTGCTCCGCGGCTCTTCAGCTCCGGCCGCTGTCTACTCTCACAACGGCATCACTACTACTACAACGTACCCCTTCCGTCTGGCGAAGCGTACGGCAGCTCGTTCACAGAAGCCTTCAACGCCGCATCGGCGATCAACGACCCAATCCCGTCTAATGTCTTGGCTAAGGGGCCTGTGTTCCGTAGCCCGGTTGGCTCCGCGTCTTCGGTCCTGGCCGGCACAATGCTCGGATATATCGGCAGAATGTCCCAAGCAGCCATCGACAATGACGGGGATCTGCCAAGACAGCTCCCGGAAGATACAGGTGCTTGTGAACACGCCCTGATCGCGGAGAGTGCTCTTCAGTTCCTCCTGATGGACCAAGAGTTGCCTGAGGACGACATGAAGGCCATTCTTAAAAGGACGAAGAAGTTGTACATCGACAACTACCCTTTCTTCCTTCGTGCAGCCCCCATCTCACCAAAGACCTCAAGGAATCCGCTGTGCGAGTTGCACTTGACCATATTCGTCGCTCCGAGGACAAAACTCTGCCGAGCGACATCCCGTCCACTGACAAGAAGCAACTCAATCCTACGGATGAGAGCGCCAAAGGCAACAGTGACGTTGATAGCAAGACGCGCAACTTCCGCGACCGTCTTCTTAAGCCGACATACGAGTTGGACGGCGAAGAAGGCTTCTTCGATGTCCTAGGCGACGTCATCAATGTAGGCATGAACCTAATCGCCCCACCCATCGTCAAACTGGCCCCTGTCGCCTTGAATCTGCTCAGCAATGTGCTGAAGCAGGAATCGGATATGGATGGAGACGACGACTACAAAAAAGCACAAGACAAAGAGCTCACCGACCTTGCTCGTCGCGCCCTCCTAGCCGAGGCAGCCTTGGAAGCATTCATCGAGGCAAATCACGACGTTCTGGAGGAGAAAGGCTTCTTCGACTTTGTCAAGACTGCGATACAGAAGGTTGGTGGCGCTGTGCTAGCTAATGCTCCTCGCATGATTGATGCTGCTGTACCAATTGTGAAGTCGCTGTTGCAGCCCGAGCAGCCTGGTCAAGCGGGTCAGAAGAAGGAGCATGACGTCTCCGCGAGGGATGTACTTGATACGTTGGTGACGAGGATCAATCCAAGGCCGCCCCATCTGAGGGCTCATCCAAAAACCCAGACGCGCTGAAGGGCATCAAGGAGATGAAAGCCGAAGCAAGAGAAGCGACCAGCTTCAGGTGCCGACCCCGGGGGCGTCCGTTCGGGGCGTCCGATTTCGTTCGGACAAGGTACCTAACCTCAGCTTCGCATCTGCAGGTTCCGAGCGAGAAGAAGGCTGCCATGACCCCCCAAAAGGCTGACGCCAATGGAAACATCAGCGTTCGAGGTGTGTTGTTCGGAGATGCTGGTCAGGACGGGATCTACTGGGAGAAGTAAAGTGACGGAGGGTTTCTGTCTCGCTGCACAAGGCATTGTACCTAGGTAGGTTGGCTTTTTAGCTAGCGAGCAGGGCACAGCGCCTTGGGCCAGCTGACTCTCGGTTGGGCCAAGGCGGGACAAAGGCGGGACGGGATAAGGAGGATGGTGCAGGGAGGTGTGCTAAGGTTCACGCAGGGTTGCGGCACTCCCACGCGCTTGGAGAAGTTCAGAGAGTTCAACACTCTCGAGTTCATAGTCTAGGTAGGCTATGTCAAGTAGTTTGTCTCGAGTCCGACAGAGAGGCCTGCAGGAAGATCCAAAGCCGGTTTTGCCAGCTGCGGGTAGCTAGGTGGCCTATAGAGGCCCTAGCTATAGAGGAGGCATCTAAAGTAATCTCGGCTTAGAAGGCCCAGGTGTCAGGACCCGGCCGGCAGTGACAGCCTTTCCACGAACCTCCGGACCGACCTGTTGCCCCGAAGGCGCGCAGGTAGCGAACCTGCAGCAGACTATCCGAAGCCATATACCCCGCAACCAATAGGCGGTAGTCACGCACCTCGCACGCAACTCAGGGCTTTAGGGGCGCAAGCTGAGAAAGGGTATTGGAGGGAGCGATAGTAAGATGGAGGAGTATTGTACCGAGAGGAGGATAATAAGGAAGGGAGTCGAGGAGGGTTTGGAAAAAGGCAGAGTTCAATGAAATCCCTTTGACACCCATACCTTCACTTGGCTACCAACCTACGTGCAATTCACGTGTGCTTAGCTCGTACCCCTTCACTCTAAAGTTAACCCATCGGAGCCCGGGCTGGCTCCCTGACAACGATCTAGAGAGGGTACTTTCTAAGCTAGATATCAAGCTTCGTATACTAACACCTCCGAACATAAGGCCTAGCACTATACAACCCTAGGTCTTCTAGACACTATACAACCCCGGAGAAGCTAAGGCGTAGTTAACGCTCATCAAGACTCGCATTGCCAACCAACATAATAGCTCCCTAACCTCAATGTTAGCTGCTGTAGACCAGCTTGCCAAGGGTATAATAGCTATAATGCGCCAGGTGACTCTCCTTCAGGCAGAGGTCTCTACGCTCCGTAAGGCCAATAAGGCACTAACCAAGCGCCGGAAGGCTTAAAAAAAGACCTGTACGGCTTGGAGGCTCACTTACTATGCAAGAAGCAAACGATCTACTAGACTAGGAGGTCGTAGGCGGTGAGGTAGTACAAGAAACGTAGCCGATACTGGTAGTTCAGGGGGGGGGGGGGTCGTACGAAGGTTAGGTGCTATGGGGTGTGCGGCAGCCTGGTCATAATGCGTGCACTTGCTAGGAGGCAGCAGGATCATCTGATTTAGCTGTTTCTAATATAATTGTAGTTGGTCCCTAGTGTTGATGTATCGTACTTGTGGATAGTTGTCGTAGGGTAGGTAGAAGTGCGGCGCTCGCTTATAATGTACGTTAATGCATTGTCGGCCAAGGTTGTAGCTTGTCATCAGCCATAATTGGGCTGGCGCCTCCATGTTTTCGGCAGAGCGATGTGTTGCCAAGGCAATGCGGTCTTGAGAAAAAGTTAGAACGGCGCTGTAACCAAGCGTGAGGGGAAGTGGGCAGGTATGCTAGTACACAATATACCTTATCCTCTGTGTGTGGTGGCACAATCATCGGCTTGATGGCCACGGCTCTGTCTCGACACGCCGTTACTGCCGTGCTCCGTGAGCGTTCCATCTCGCAGAATTATGCCGTCAAGAAGGAGCTCTACTCTCGTAATTTGCGCGTCACATGCACTGAGATGTCAAACCCATCGGGAGCCCCTTGGGCTGCCCAGTGCCTTGTACTCTCTGCTGACAACGGCAGATGTCAAAACTCGAGGTCTCGTTAAACCAGCGGAACCACACCAATTCAAACGCTATCAATGTGTGTGAGCGCTTTTTTCAGGGGCCAGCTTTACAGACATTTCTTGCGGGGATGACTGGCTCGCCTGTCACGGCCTATACTTGACGGCCAGAGGCACTGAGTGAATCGAGCCAGCATACCATCTCGCGTTACCTTCCTGGAAGAAGTCGGGTCCTCCCAGGGAGTTACACTGTTTGACTGGTTCAGCAGTGGTGTTTGGTTTGTGACACCGTACATTAACCTCGCCCTCGCCATCTTTGAAAGCGCGATATAGCGAAGGGGGAGAAAGCCGGTCTTGTTCTGTCGTACACGGGCCATTTGGACCTCTGCTCGGATATTTCGGCTGCAATCTTCGTCATGCCACCTGACCAACGTTGCATCTTTGAGTTGGGGAAGCCCGCGTCTCGCAGTTTAGGTGTTACAATGGCGCGAAGTCGGGTTGTGATCGCTAAAAGTCCGTCCGAGTTTGTACGAGACTCGTGTGGGGTTGGTTGCATCGCATCCCTCCATGACTGCACGGCAGCGTCGCGAAATCCCGATCAAGGCCGAGATTGGCAGACTATGCCTGAAAGTCTCCCTTTTCGCATAGGAACCCTCCCCGATACCTAGGTAAAGTATCTGAGGTGGCGGGTGACGTTAGATGAGACAGCACAGGTAGATTCCCTCGTCGACCCGGAATTGGGCAAATATCTGCGACCCTTGTCGAGCAGTCCGCCCCTGGCCCTCCATCATGCAGCGTAGAGAGCGGTATGAGCTGAGCTTGAGCGAATCGTGGGCATCAAGGTAGTATGCAGATGCCTCGGTTTGAGTGGCAGCCCCTCTTATTAAGAGTTTAAATACAACCATGTGCCCCTGCTTGCTCGCAGCGATCGAGCCTCAAATTCCGTCCTCAGTTCCGCGCTACTTTTGTTTTAGTCGACTCGGGCCTTCAACATGGCGGTTCCCGTCACTAACCTGCCCCCTCTGCTAGGCATTTCCCCCTATTTTACCTGGTTGTTGTTCATGATGGCCTGGTAAACCACGCGCTTCCCTCTGTTACTATGAATTATATCTTCATCCTAGTATGTCCACCAGCTAACCCTCTTGGCCGTATTCATTAGACCCTCCTCGCCGTCCTCTCCTACGCCCTCTACAATCTGCTCCTCCACCCGCTCCGCACTGTCCCGGGCCCCAAACTCTGGGCCGCCACGCAAATCCCCTACACGCTCGCCTGGCTGTCGGGCCGCCTGCACTTCGTCATCCACGACCTGCACGAGCACTACGGTGACGTGGTCCGCGTTGCCCCAAACCGCCTGTCCTTTACGCACCCGGACGCATGGCGTGACGTGCGTGGGCACCGCAAGAACGGCCAGGGCGAGCACGCCAAGGACGCCGTGTTTTACGCCGTCTCCAAGCACAACATGATCGGCGCGGCCCGCGAGGACCACGCCGCTTCCGCCGCATCCTGTCGCATGGCTTCTCTGCGAAGAGCATGCAGGCGCAGCAGCCGCTGATTATGCGTTATGTGGACTTGCTGATGCAGCGGCTGCGGGAGCGAACGCATGCTGGAGACGGTAGCAGGGCGCACGAGGCGGGGATGGTGGTCGACCTCGCAGCGTGGTTTAACTTCACCACATTTGACGTCATTGGCGATCTGGCGTTTGGGGAGCCGTTTGGCTGTCTGAGGAGTCGCGCTACCACCCCTGGGTATACACCATCCTGCAGGGCGTCGAGCAATTTGGCATGTACGTGGTGCTGCAGTGGTATCTGCCCCGGATGCTGGACATCATCAAGGCGCTTTTCCCGGCGGTACATTGGGGTGCACCTAGACACCCTGCGGGATCACGCCCACGAGCGGGTCCAGAGACGGTTGAGTCTAGGGGCTAGCCGCCCCGACTTTGTCGAGGCCATGGCGACAGCCAAAGACGACGAGGGGAGGATGCTGACCATGGAGGAGATGGCGTCACATGCGAGATTGTTGGTTGTGGCCGGCGCGAGACCACTGCCACTACGCTGTCCGGGGCCGCGTTTTTCCTGGCAACACACCCTGACGTGCAAAAGAGATTGGCCGAGGAGGTGCGGACGAGCTTTACGTCCGAGGGCGAGATTGACTTATTTAGTGTCAATCGTCTAAGTTATATGTTGGCTGTCTTGGATGAGGCGATGCGGATGTTCCCGCCTGTACCAAGCCAGTTACCAGGACCTGCCAGCCAGGGGGGCCATGATTTGCGGGTACCACGTGCCTGGTGGTGTAAGTGGCTTCTTCTGACTCTGGGCGCCAGATCTGTCGACATTGGGTTGACTGAGATGATGCACAGACAGGTCTCGAAATCTGGCCTTGGGCCATGAACCACAGCTCGAGGAACTTCACTGAGCCCAACAAGTTCATTCCCGAGCGCTGGCTCTCGGAGGACGAGTACCAAGGACAGCGTTTTGACAAGGCCAGACACAGTGCGCTGCAGCCCTTTTCAGTTGGGCCGCGCAACTGCATTGGCAAGAAGTTTGTTCCGCGTCCTTGCATAGTTATCTGGTCCTATGCTAACACGTCTCTTTGCAGCCTTGCTTATGTTGAGATGCGCCTGATTCTGGCCAGACTGGTCTACAACTACGACCTGGTCCTAGCAGACCATCTTTCGGAGCAGTTCCTTGAACGCAAGGCTTTCAATTTATGGATGAAGGGACCGCTAAATGTGCAGTTGATCCCTGTGAAGCAGGAGTGACAGAGTATCACTACTCAGGATGCGCCAACTGGGACCCAGAGACGTTCGGGCTGGATCATGAGAACCACAAATGTGTGATCTTGGTCCCACAGCCCAAAATGCTCTCACTCACCCGGGAAGCACATCCTGGTTGGCGTTTCCTACAGACATGATTGAAATGATGGCGGCGGGTCAGTGCTGCTGAACTGAGAGTCGGATGTTCCTGAAGGTTGTCTCCCAAGGCATTGAGAAGGTTAGGTATCTTCTAGGAGAGGGGAGCTCCTCGAGTCGCTTTATAATGGGAGGCCAAAGTTTTACAACAAAGGACAATGACCTGACCGATTGTCTTGCTTGACTCTGTTAAATTACCTATCTGGGCTCGTGGAAGAGAGTTCATGACAGGTCAATACATTCCGTCCACTACCACGCCGGCCACGACAGAGAAGAGGAGATTTGGCCGTTGGTATGCAACCCTTGAATCTTACATACACACCAATTCTTTCTTCTAGAGTCCCCAGTATCAACGCAATAAGCTAGCTAAGTGCGCAAACTCGAATGAGATCATGAAGGCCCAAGCATGGCTTGGAGCATGATAAACCTGAAGCATGGGGTCCAGATACATAGGAGAGTAAGCAATATAAGTAGGGTCAAGGCAACGCCGCAGCCAGGCACTTCATGTCCGTTCTCCAAGTATCGTAGAAGTGTCTCCCATACTCCCTGAGAGCGGCGGGATTGGTGTTGAGCGTATTGATCAGCCAGTCCTCATTTGCGCGGTCGGATTAGCCTGGCAACGAAGCTTGTTGATGGTCGATACGGGATTCGTGAAGATCTGGAACACACGCTGCCGCTCGTACGAGTAAGTGTCGAGCAGGCTGGAAGGTTTTCCCTCGTTTATCACGAGATCGAGCGTGTCTGCCAGTGCCTCGGCGTCGAGCAGTCCGCCGCTGAGACCCATGGCTCCGAACGGCTGTGGCGAAGGTGAGCAGACCAGGGCCCAATATCACTTGACACAAAGGGGAGGATGCCATATCATACATTGTTCAGGTGGGCTGCATCGCCAGCCAGCAGGGACCGACCGCGTCGGAAGGTCGACGCGCACAACTGGTGGATCCGATACGGCGCGGCCTTGAGAACCTCAACATTGTTCGGCCGCGGACCAGGGAGCATCTTGTCGAGAAGCTCGCTGAGACTCTCCTTCGAAACGAGCTCCTCGTCGGAGCGCGGGTCTTGCGGGTCGATGGCAAGCGCACACCTGTAGGCACTCCGCTTGCCGGGTGCGAATGGTTCGAGAGGAAGAATGATGCCAAAGTGAACCGGGTGGATGATGAAGGACGTGGGCAAGTCAGGCTCCATCGTTTGCGGGGTCTCGAAGACACAATCAATGGCGACCAGTCGCTCAGGCCAGGAGTGGCCCTTGAAGGGAATGCCGAGCAGCTTGCGCGTGGTGGACTTTCCGCCGTCTGCACCGACCAAGTAGCCCGCTTGATGCGTCTCCTGCTCGCCAGTATCGACTCTCGTGAAAACTGCTTCGACGAAGTCGCCGTCATCGTTGATGGCATTGAGCTCCATGTTGAAGTGAACCGTGACGAGGCCGGTCGCCCTCGCTTCGTCGAAAAACAACTTGGCCAGCTTGGATTGCGGCAGCGTGAGCGCGGGTGTCCTGGCCACGATGGAGTCTGGTTCACCAGGGGGGAAGTGTATCCGAGCCACAACGTCCCCCTCTTTTCCCGCCTTTGCCGTCGTCAGCCACTGGCTTCCTCCAGCACAGACCTGTGGATATAAAGCCCTTCTCCACGGCCTTCTCAAGCAATCCAGCGCGAGCTAGAGCGACGATAGTCCCGCCGTAGTAGCCAGCAGCCCGAGGTGCGTTGCTCAAAGCCGCTTGCCTTTCGAAGACGTCCACCGTGATGCCTGCCTGCGCCAACCGCAACGCAGCGAAGAGGCCCACAGGGCCTGCTCCAACCAAGATAACCTTCGTTGACAGCAAAGAAGTTGCCATTATTGCTGTTGTCGTGGGAAGATAGAAAGGAACAGATGGGGACACAAAAGTGTTGAGCCAGGCGAGTGCTGTTGAGATTCAGGGTGGTTCAAACCGACATGTGCAGGAAGGGGACTCTGTACATAAATGTTACCTCGTCGACGTGGTGGCGATGTTACATCCTGTCTGCAGAGTCAGCAATCTGTCGGCATCGCGTCTACCCGTGGCCGATCGGAGGAGTCTATGGAAGCGAACAGCTGCTGGCTTCAATTTTCGGGTTCCCCGCCATGATCTACTCAGGGGTCATCTAGTTGTGAAGCATACCGCTAGTTGCCTAGCTACGCGTTTCCAACTTTACGCGTTCTTGAGAGGGATCGGCAGTCCCTGGAGAGATAAGACGAGTGGGGTGCAAGTAACAGTGTAGATCTATAACGCTCGGACATAAGCTTGTTGCCCTGTACCGCAAGCCGGCGGATCGGCAACCACGGAATGCCGAGCACCGACTACAAGCGAGTCTGTGCCAGGCGCGTGAAGGCAGGGTACGGATACAGCGTCTCAACAACCCATGTCGCTGTGACCTTGTCGCCCTCAGGGGCTGGAGATAGGATGTCCACTCGGAGTACCAAACTGTATAATGAATAGCTTAAAGCACCTGGGACGTCGTAGCTCTCTACCTTCAACAATGTCAACCGATGCATTATCTCAGATGTGCCTTTCGTGAACTGACCAACTGCAACTAAAAGCGATTTTGGAGAGCTATTTTAATGTCGGGCAATTCGAATACTAATAACATTGGTCTGCAAAGAGGATTTCAGTTGGGTTGTTTAGCGTCCTCAACACCCAGGTACAGGCACTACCGGGCCATAAGTCTGAGGGTGTTGGCACTTTAAGATAGAGACCAAGCTGCCAGGTCATCTTCTCGGGATGAAAAAGGACAAGTCTAGCACCTAGAAAATCTCTCCAAATATTGTATATTATTGTTGCCTAGTAGGCTAAGATGAATGCATGACAGAACTCCACTTGGTAATATAAGTGGTACCTACCCGCGTGACCTCTTTTTTCATCCACTTACCGTACGCCACCTTCAGTGTGCTGAAACGCCCATATCGGCTGGCTATAGGAGGTAAGATAATTAAGGAGGCATACAGTGGAGCTTGTGATTAGCATAGAGTTCTCGAGAGGAAGGACAATGACGCTTACAGATGATCGTTTGACCCGTGGGGGCGTTTCCGAGCAGAATGGCTCTATGGATTCGGAAATCATCTGGGCCGCAGTGAGCGTCCGGGCGCGGTATGGCGGTGGTTCATCCATCGGATTCATCTCGCTCGTGCTTCCCAAACCGGGGGATTGAAGGCGTGGGGGAGCTTGGTTTGTCCATCGCCGGGGAGCGCGCATCTCCTGGAGGGAAGACTCGACTGAGTCGAGTTTATAGCTGCAAGATGGATAGCGAAGTAGCCGTTCGTTGCAGTGAGATCGAGACAGCCAACAGGTCAGTTCTTGGAGACCATAGACATCCGTCAGCAGCCACTGAGGGGGTCCAGAAGATGGAAAATGCTTAGTTGACAGACGACAGCAATTGCATCCCGCAGTTCTGAAGTTCTATAGGTCATGCTTTAGCCTCTCGATTTGCTCACACTCTTGACACTGTCGCCCTCTTTCTTGACCGAGATAAGCACCCGCAATATCATTCCCTTGCCCGCGACGCTCCCGTAGAAGGGCGGCATGCATCCAGCAAATGCTGGAGCCGTCGACAAACCTCCCCGGTGATGTCGAGAGTCTGAGCCACTCTGTTGAGTTGTGTTGGCACGGGCACAAGGTCGCGAACCCGAAGATGGTCTGTCTTGAGGCACGAGGTCTTTGGTGAACCGATGGACTCCAAACAAGTTGCAACAGTCCAGATCAACAAACTGGGCGGCCGCAGCTATCGTGCCGAATTCCACGGGTGGTGGGCCCGGGAAGCAAGTGACGAAAGTTGTAACTTCGCGATGATGGATTGTGACGAACTTGGAGGGAAAGATGGACGCGGGTTGGATTGCGAGCTTCAGGGGTAACAAAGGTGCTCTTGCCGCAATCCCGCTGCATTGCCAAGCTGAGAGGACGTGGTTACCCAACACAGCCACGAGGTACCGCAGTCCAGAGTTTATCGTCCAATCCATCTTCGGTTTCCTGATGAGCCCGGCACCAACACAAGGGACGATGGGCGTCCCTCCAGACACGGCCATGGCACAATCCGCAGTCTCAGGAGAAACGTCGAGCGTAAACCAAACCAAATTAACTCCAAACTGTCGCATTATTCAAAAAAGCATGTGTGTATAATTGAGTTTCTAAGCCTCAACCTTCTCGGGCAGCTCCTTCGTCACACCCGTCTCCCCATCCGGCGACATCTGCCGGAACATGGCCATGGGGTCGAAGAACACCTCGATCTTCTCGACCTGGAGCTTGTCGTTGACCACGGCCACCGCAATCCCCTCAATGTCAATCGGCCCGCCGTGCGCCTTGATCCGGACGTTCTCGCCCTTGCTGCAGCACAAACCACCGTCAACGCTCTCATCTTCTCAATCCATTCCCAGGAGACGTCTGAACTGAAAAGAGGAAGACCTACTTATTCACACCCACATAATCCTCCTTCATCGTGCCCCAATGCCTCCACTTCATGACGACTTTGGGCGGGCCGGCATACACCTCGAGCACCTCCCACGCGAAGGTGGGCATCATGCGCTTGAAGGTTTTGTGCGAGGCGTCGAAGCTGGACCGCATCGGGCAGTAGAACTCGTTGGGCTCGATGATTGCGTTGTACGTGCCCACCTTGAGCATGTCCTCGCCCGTCTGCTCCGGCCCGCCGTTCACCGAGAAGCGGTACTTGGACCGGTCGATGGTGCGCCAGTCGGCCAGGTCGACCTTGTAGCTCGCCTCAATCTCCCAGTTCTTGACCAGCTTCTCGACGAGGTCTGGGAGCGAGCCGGCGGTGTGGGAGGCTTTCTTGGCTGTGGGTGAGAGGCAGGTGAGTACGGAACAAAAAATTCGGCATGCTCGGTGACTAGAGGCTTACTCTCGGCCCAGATCTTGCGTGTCCTGCTGTAGTCGGGCGCCCGGCCATGCCGCCAGTTGACACCCTCGTCCTTAAGAACGGCATCAGCGTCGAGGACATAATTGGAAGGCTAGGCGCCGCGGCCTCGGTGGGCGGGTTCTGGGCGTCGGCAGCAGCCATTGTGATTGTGTGGTGTGTTGTCTGACGAGGTCGCTCGGTTCAAGTGTCCAGCCTTGAGTTGAGGATGATGAAACGGTGAAACACGGTGGAGTCGGGGAGGTGGCACAAGTGAAATCTGGGGAACAGCGAAAGTGACGAGGGACACTGATAAAGTGCTGACGACGCCCTTTTCATATCAACACGGCCTCCCACCTGCCACACTGGAAGCGAAGACCCCTCACACGGGATCTTGGTTCGAGCCCTCACCCCGGCTCACTCTTGAAGCCCGCATCCCCGTCGATGATCCATCCAGATGGGCCCACGGTTGCATTTTTGCCCTGACGATCAAGCGGACGGCGCTTGAGGCCGTCGAACCCCTTGCCCCCACCACAGCGGAAACAAACTCCTACGCGCGTGCGAGCGGGACGGTAGCGTTGCCCCTCCTTCCCCCGCCGGTCCACGCGAGAACAGCCCGATGGCAATGCACCGTAAGGGTCCAGAGGGCCATGTACCCTTTGTTTTGCATCCTCGGCACCCAGGATCCTGCGCCCTGTGCCAGGGGATTGGTTGAGACCGTGCCTCCTGATTTCTGATTCAAGCCTGCAGCGTACACCTGCATCTGGGTGGGTGTCAGAGGTGGATTTCGGTTAAACGGTCTGGAGAGAAAAAACCTCGGAATCGGAGGGTTCGGTTGGCCGACCATCTCGGTGAGGAGACGACCAGCTCCATCAGTATCCCGGGTCCTTCGGCCAAGAAAATTGTCAAAAGGAGCCGGATCTCTTGGCACCGTGCGAAAGAAAAACGCCCATGACCCTTCCTCTGGGAGAGGAGCATCTGGACCCCAAAATTCCAGGATTTCCCGGTCAACCGTTGAGCCAGGCGTCGGGTTGACGCAGCTCTGCGGCACAGCAGGATCGAGCATGGATGGCGAGGCTCGGGTGCTGTGCTCCGACAGGCGGTTGCTGTTCCAAAACTGCCAGAGGCAAGGATCAGATATCGAGCATGCAGAAGAGAGATGATGTGAGACTGCCAACCACGTTGCAGTGCATGCCACCATGCGACGCTGCGAGCACCAACGTGCATGCTGCAGACAGGAGGATCGCATGGGAGCAACAGTTTGCTTTCCCGCAGTTCCGCTTCCAATTGTGAAGCCGCCCAATCCGAGAGACGTTGAATCAAATCAACAACCGAATTCAAATCAATGCGCTTCTTCAACCGTGCGAGTGAAACGGCTGTTGTTGGCGCCACTGTCCAAGATACAGGGGTGTGGCAACCAGTTCCGGCGAGCGCTGTCATCCACAAGACTTCTTCTATTGATATTGATTCCGCTTAGCCCCTCCGGCACTTCACATAATAACCAGAGCCATCAAAGGACCTGCCTGAAACTGGCACCAACCTCCTTTCCCCTTCGCCACCATCACGAACCGTCTTGCTATTACCACGACCCTCACTCACTCACTCAACCCCGCCTCTGTCACCAGCTCCGCCCTAGGCCCTCATCGCCCCACATCCCATCCTCCTCAGAATCAGGACCAGTAGCAACCACACTCGCACCGCCTTCCTGACGGTAAACCAACCTTGTCCCGCGCTGCTCCGTAGCCTCCTCCCCTTCCTCGCCAGTCCTCCCACCGTCGCCCTCGCGACAACTTCGCCGGACCTGCGCTCATCACCCCTTATAGCCTGCTCCGTAGACTGAACCTGCACTCCAAAGCCCGCACCCCTGTCGACCGTCTTCCCCTTCCGCGAAACAACCGCCATGTCATTGTCAAGACCATCTCCATTCGCACTTCCAACTGTGCACGGTGTGCGGGCCCTGTAGGATGCTGCTCTCCTCTCCTCTCCTCGTCCTCGTCCTCCTCCTCCTCCGACGCTTCAGTGTCCCCTTGGGCAATTTCTTCCGTGAGCCTGCGGACGCTCGGCTCAAGCGCGTCCCAGCCCTGGCCATTCCCAACCCCGTCGTGGCCATGCTGTCCAACGCGATTCAGATTCCGTAGGCCGTTCCCAACCCCAACAATCCTGCGATGGCCATTCCCAGCATCGACTATCTTCCCTTGGCCATAGTACCCACCACCAAACGGGCGCCCGCATGCCATTCCCACCCAAGTTGCAACAGACAGGGCCCATCTCAACCACCCTGCGCGCGCCATTCCCGACCAGCGTGCTGCCATAATAATTAATACCCGGCCGGCGCACTGATACCATTCCCGAATCCATTGCTGCCGCCGTTCCCAACCCCGTTGCAGCCATTCCAAATCACATTGTAGCCGTACCCAAACAACCCACCGTCATGCCCCGCCTGCCGGCTTGCTCCTCACCCTGCCATTTCCGTCAGCGCCCTCGACGTTTCAGGACTGCATGTTGCCATTGCCTCGTAAAGGGGGTTGGGGAGGTGTCGACGGTCATGCTGCGGGCGGCGGTCGGAATAGCGAAGCTAGGTGTGGTGATCGTGGGAGCCAGGCTGCCGGATGTAACACTGGCTGCGGCAGTCCGGCTGGGGATGATGGTCCGGCGGGATGTGATAGGCTAGGAGTGAGTGGTCGCCGTGGAAGCTGAGCTGTGAGGTGTGATGGTCGTGATGGTCCAGGTTGGTGCGGTGTTCGTGGTGTTTCGGGCAGGTGGAATGGTTCGGCTGTGGGCGATAGTCCCGATGGACCTGCTGCGTGTGGCATTCGTAGTGTTCTGGGTGGGTGGAATGGTTCGGCTGTGGGCGATAGTTCTGATCGCCAAGCTGCTAAAGTGATGGGCGTGATGGCCCGGGTGGGTGTGACGGCCAGGATGGCTGCGCTGCCTGTGCTGATCGTGCTTGCTTGGTTGAGCGTGACGACTGAGTTGACCGTGATGCTGCTGACGATCTTGATCGAGACTGTCTCCGTTGGCGTGTTGCAACAGCCTCAAGGAGTGCCCTTGGAGGTATCAAGAGCGGTTCTAGAACCGGTAAAAGACACCCTTGGCCGTGTGGCGGGGCTAATATTTCGAGCTGCTGCGCCTGCGCCGTCTCTTGTGCTGGGTCATGACCCGGATCTGGTTGCTGCCGACTCCGAGGAGATTGAGGGACCTGTTGGCCTGAGCTCTGTCTTGGTTTCCCGTAATCATTGGCATGGTAGCCGCCGCCCTGGACAGCTGGATGCGCCCTCCTCATGAATGGGGCCGGTATCTGGGGTGTTGGACACTCCAGGAAACACGTTGGCTGGTGGTCCTTGAGCCTGATCGTACAGCAACCAGGGGATATCGTTCGGCACGTGGCTGCCACAGGCGAATGGTCGGAGGGAGGGGGCTGTCGGGTTTAATACCCGCTGAAGGGCGGCTGTCCTCTCCCTTGCCAGACTGAAATCCATCGGCACACCATTGGAGTCAAACAACAGGTTATCCTACCGCCCGCTGTCGTTGAGAACCGCACTGGCAATCTCTTGGTAATGTTTTGATCAGCGCTGGGCTCGAAGCCTCGGCCCCCGACGAGGGAATGGAAAAGACCATGCGGCCGAGGGCGACAAGCCGCTGCCGTCGGACATCTTCTGGGATAACCGGATCAGCCCCCATCGCGACCTGAAGGTTGGAAAGCATTTCCAGGAGCCATATTTGGCGGGCACGGAGATCGCCGTGTTCGAGAAAACAGGGCTCTGTGGATATTTGGTGGCGAATAGACTGTAATAGGGTTTCCGCGATTTCGTTACGAGGACTTGCTCCCTAGCAGGCACGAGGGGCAGGTTCCGGTGATGGCCTGCAGGAGATGTTGAGGGTAACCTTCCATGGGCCATAGGAGTCCCGTAAGGCATTAGTTGGGCTTCCTCCGTTCATCGTGGGGGTACTCGGCATGGGTGGTCGCCTGTAGGCCATCGGTGGTGCGTTCGTCACGCGCGACATGTTCACCATCGATGCGCCGGGCGTGACTGGTGACCCGTAGACCATTGGCGGCTGTGCATTCATCACGGGTGCCATGCTCGGCAGGGATGTGTTAGGTGTGGGTGGCTCGTCAAATCCTGGCGGTGAGGTCGGCATGGATACACGATCTAGCACGTACGTAGTCTGATGATACATCACGGAGTTGTGTTCGTCGTAGGTCCCAGACGCGCGGTTGCCGGGTCCGTGGCTTGCCTTGGACGAGCCGTCCGACCGGGATGACCTCGCGCCCGCTCCATGGCCGTTGTATCACGGACGCTATCGGCCGATAACCGGTGACGGATGACCTGGGCAAGCTGGTCCCGATCGTTGGAATGTGTTGGTCCAGGTTTCGGTACCGGTCGGGCAAAGCTCGGCTCTTGCGAGAGGTGAACTGGGTTGTTGATCCAGAAGGGTCAGACCGGGAGGAAGGTGCTCGGATGGTGTTGGGTTCGAGGATACTTGAACTGCAATTGCATAGCATAATGTCAGCTTCCCGGACTCAGACCAAGGGAAAAACCACTACAACTGACAAGAGTATTGATGTGGCATAACCGAAGTGGTGGGGTAGTCTGAATGATTGAGGTGGGCGGATCCAGAACCACGAGCGGGATGAAGGCTGGACATGTTGGGGATCCAGAACGGCACTGTCGCGCTGAGGAGGAGGGAGGAAGAACACGATTGCAGTTTGAAAAGACTTTACAAGTTGGGTATCTCAATATCTCAATGCTGCTTCCTACCTTAAACAGTCCCCCCCCAGAGCACCTTCCTCAGTCGTCTTTCACCTCCACAATACCCCTGCACATCTTGAGGAAGCGCTCTTGATACTCGTTAGGAGTGGTGGTGATGCTCATATGCCCGTCCTTGCTGACCAGGACGTTCCAAGCCTTGATCAGCAGCGTCATGAATCTCGGTTGCACCTTGTGTTTGGCCCAGAAAAAGTCCAAGATGGAGGCGCGGAAGATGTACTTGCCATCCGCGGAAGCGACCCCGGTCCTCCAGGTCGGAGGTGGCGGGGGATAGACGGCGGGTTTGTAGGTATCATGCTGGACTCGGCAGGGGGCGCCGGCGGAGCACCTGTTTGCCGCGGCGGCCTCATTCGCACCAAGAAAAGGGAATAGTCGACGGCATTATGCTCTGCAAGCAGTTTGGTGTCGGCTTCCAAGCTGGCAAAGAAGTCCTCTGCTTGGTCGCGGCTGAGGACGATCTTGTCGTGAAACTCGTCAGCGAGTTGGCTCTTGGTTGTCTCGCTCGTTAAAGCGCCACCAGCAATATCCCTCTCCGGATAGAAGTATGACGTTGGCTTCAAGTCCCAATGCTCCCACGCCTCCTCCCCCCTTTTCTTGGCCTCCTCGCGCCCATACATGATGTTGTCCATGACGATGTGGTGTGAAGGTGCGAAACGAAGGAGCCTTCCAATGGACCAACGCGACGCACCTAGAAAGTCGCAGATGCGGACCAAGAGAGAGCGAGGGTGGGTTGCCATATATTGAACGTAGGGAGTCAAAAGGTCCTCGGAGAAGAACGAGTGCTCCGAGTGCCGCGGGACGGACTTGACGAGGTACTTCTGATCGGTGGTGGAATAGAAGGTCTGATAAAAGGGACGATCAGTTATAGCACTTCAAGCAGAGAAGCATCGTGGTGGACTCACAGAGCCAGAGAAGCCCATGTCACCGATCGCTTTCAGGGCTCTTCGCAAGGCTCCCCTTCCGGCTGGAATGACCTCAAGTAGTCATCGTCGGTGACGTCCCAATGGTTGCGCCGGAGATTGGCAAAATCGGCGGGGCGGATCTTGCGAAGGAAGAGTTGGTAGAGGGTAAGAACGTCGAGAAGAGGGCGAAGAGGATGCCGAGCGGGTTGCTGGATGGCTTCTTGGTACCGTTAGTGTTGATGATCGCCCGCGCGATCGACCGTGCAATCCTCTCTTTGCGGCCCATGGCGCGGAGGAAGTTCGCGTTGGCCAGCTATACGCAGTTCTGGTGGAGAGCAGAACAATTGTAGGAGCATGGGAGGTCGGCCGAGGCTCGAAGTCAGAGACAGGAGTTGATGACGTCATGGCTAGACCGCCGTCCGTGGTAGATCAGCAGCAGGAGACGCCCTGATTCGGGAGCGACATTCAGCCCCTCTTCATGAATGAATCAGACAGATTTCGACAGATATCAATATCTCAGCCTTCTTCCACCAGCCCTTCCTCGATTTCGGTCCTCAAGGCACTGCGGCCGCGCCTATCAGCCGGTAAAAACCATGACACAAAGGGTTCAGTGCAGCAAATCCAACGGGTTTCGACTTAGTCGCTCCCCCTTCCTAGGGATGCCTAAAAGGACACTTCATGTTGATACAGCTTGAGCCATACCGGCAATCAATCGCCTTGCTGGGATGTCTCATCCCGCAACCAACGGTCTCACAGCCTGCACCCTGGGGGCAGGCCGGCACAGGATGCTGGAAGTTGAAGTCCATGTTAGTGCAGCGGGCGCCGTACCGACAGACGGGCACGTCCTCCTTGCTTCCGGCAGGTGCAGCGGAGGCTGAAGCACGCGGGCGAACGAGGAGGCCCCCAGGGTGCCTGGAACGGACATCCTGGCTTGGTGCATTTGGTCATGTACCGACAGGCTGCGGTGGGATACCGGAAAGCGCAGTTCCCTTGAGTGCAGGCGGACCTGTACAGACAAGGAGGCGTGGGATGCACGAACAGGCATTCCATCTTGGTGTAGCCGGCACCGAATCGGCAGTTGACGATTTCGGAGCGCCGTCGAAGGTCGAATCACTGTCGTGGTCGTCGTCCGAGACGTCAACAGTGCCGTCGCCGCGGTGCTTGGGACAGAATCGCGGTGCGATCTGGCCCTGGGACTCGTAAAAGAAGCGACACAGCTTGAACTCGTGGAGAGGGCCGGGTGCGGTGCAAAGGGTCCTGACAATCGACCAGCGGAGCTCGGGCCAACAATTGTTGCACCAGCGGTAGCCGGAGAACTCGTCCGACGTCTTGGCCTCCTGGGCAAAGGGCTGGTCTCGCATGTGCACGGTGAGGTCGGTGGTGTTGATACTGATGTTGTCGTCGTGGGCCATTGTCTGATCTAGCATGCTCCCACCATGTATGCACATCGGTCGAGAAGGCCTCGAACTCGACGACTTCGTTGAGCCAGCCCGGGGTGTCCCACTGGGGCGGGGTGGTGTGCAAGACGCCGTTGGACTCCTCGCTTTCAACCGGAGTCTCGTGGATCATGGGCAGAGCAGGCCTTTCAGGCCGGTTCGGACCCCTCATCCCTCCGCCCAGAGTGGAGACCGAGGCGGAACGGGAGGCCGAGGTGATGACGATCTTGACGACCATATGCCGGAGGGCCTGATTGGACGTGCCGAGGTTCAGCTCGTCAAACTGGAGGCCGGTATGAGCCCGACAGCTGGACACGGCCCAGCCCTGGAAGCGGCCATGTTACTGGAATCAGAGAGGGCACGGGCAGCCGCCCAATACTTGTTGGACTCGTGAAGCCTGCAGTCCGGAGAAAGAGCAGCGTATGACTGGAAGAAGGTGTAGGTCGTTCGACGCATGCAGGGCCTGCTGCAGACTGCCCAGAACGTCCTCAGGTACGTCATCTCCGCCTGTGGCGACAAGTTTGTCCAGAAGGCATAAACCTTGTCGGTCTTGTGGGTGAACTTGAGATACTGGATGTGGGGCTGCGTCGTCGTGATCCTTGTAGCCCACAACGGCCACACGAAAGTCGGCCTCGTGGAAAAAAGCGGCGCGGATGTCCTCCATGATGCTGGTGACCTGGTTCTTGGCCGCCTCAATGTGACGCTTCATAGACCCGGTGGTGTCGATGGAAATAGTGTTACGGCGGATCGGGCTCAAAGTGTAGGAAAATTGGGGATCTGTGTATTGAGTTGTTGGTTGAAGTTGAAGTTGTTGTTGAAGTTGCTGTTGAAGAAGTGGAAGAAGTAGAAGATGGGCGCAATGGCTGCTCAATAGCCATTGCGGGCAACAAAGGTAGGCAGGGGCGGTCTGCAAGTGTGGAAGGAAGGTCGCTCTTGCAACAAATAGTAGGTCGTGTGGAACAGGTCATCTTGAAAATGCCGACTCTGGGAGGCGCGCTTGCCATGGCAAGAGCTTGGGTGTGGCTGGCCTGCTGCCGGAGATGCACCAGCCAGCATTCCACTTCCGCGGCAGACGGCGTGGCCTCGCCCTCTCGCTGCAGGTCGATCCGCCTCACGTTGTTATGCTCGATCTCTGCCAGACGACGCCGCTCAGCGGGGTGCATGGAAGTGCTACCAGTACTAGTCGTACTAGAAGTACTGGCAGCAAGCGAAGAACGCAGCATCGCATCGGCCAGCTCCTGCACTTCGGCCGGGGAGGCGCTCAATTATTCGCAACGACCTCAGACCAGCAGTCGCTGGAATATTTGATTACTTGATTAGCCACACCGCAGGTGGGGCCACAGGTGGCCCCACAGATACATCAGCCACATCAATGACAGCGAGCTAGTCTGAGACTAGGACGTGTCGTAGTAGACGTGTTCAACTCGCTTATATGTTCATCTCGCTTATATTGCACATTAATGTACGTTGGTTCGAATGTTGGGAATTGGATAGGACATTAATAACAAGTACAGTCCCCTATAGAACGGATTGACCACTGAACAATTATTCCGCAGACCTACCAAAAGCAACAAAACCACTCTTGGTCAATTGCTCCTGGATCACGCCCTCCGACTTTTCAAGGTTCAGTGTAATTGCCCGTCCAGCTTCACCATCGTCTCCGTAGTATTCGTGTACGAACCTCTGCGCGCTTCTTAACGGCACTTCGTACAAGCGTTTGGTGCGACGACACCAAGACTCTCTTCCTCTTTAATGTGCTCGAACCCGCGCCCACAATCGATCCTGACGGAGGAGCAGCCGAGGTGGCCGGAGAGGGTGCTGGGTTGTTACCGCTCGTGGAAGTGGAGCCAGACTGAGGACCTGGCGGCACGGAGTCGGGATTGACGTTAAATCCATCAAGACAGTTCTCGCCATTCTCATCACGCCGCCAACGTGTCCAACAAATTTCGCATCTGAAACCAAGATCACTACCTTGGAGTCTGCATCGCGGGAGCGCGACGTCCAACTTATCACAGTGTAGCTGCTGCAAAGAGGTCTTTGACCTCCCACACTTACAGTCCGCTCCGCCTGCCTTTGTTGCCGAAATGGCTATTAAGCAGCCATTGCGCCCATCTTCCACTTCTTCCATAAGTTCAACTCAACACCACACTTCCATAGACAACACACACCCCCAATTTCCCCTACATTTGAGCCCATCACAGCAACAGTAGCGGTGCCCTGAAATCATAGGACCAGGGTCCGTTTTGTTCTCCTCCGGGCCTGCTCTTCAAAAACCTAGCTACAGAAATGGAACTACCTGCTGATACATTTCATTGTTCAGTAGCGGGCTCGTGTCTACCGGAAGGGATAGCAAAGTAGCCATCAGCAGAGCCCGGTATATGATTAGATCGTCGAGTGGGTGTAAGTCTTCAGGAGGTATGACAAAGTTGTCACCCATCATGAGGACTTTTGTTGGCTCAGGGACTAATTTCTTCAACCCGTCGATGGTCTGCGTCGGCTCCTCTAGTTCCCAGATTCTGATGGCTTTGTATAGCAGAAGCAGAATGTCATCAAGGGATGATCGGGTGCCCAGCTCGTCCTTCAAGAGAGCGGAAGCCTAGTACGTCGACTTGGGTCCAGCGCACTTGCAATCTTCAAAAGCGTGCTATACATGTCAAAGCGCTGGATAGCATTCATCTTTCCTTGCCTTGAACCTAAAAGCCGCCTTAAGATCAGCTCTCTGTCGAATAACACCTCTTTGACTCGAGGAGAAAGGCCCGGTGCCAGGCCGCTGCCGGCTCAAGGGGATCCAACCATCCTTCCAGCAACGACACTATCTTGCCGGATGTTGCTGTGCCACTATCGACGGAGAAATCAAGCTTGTCGCAGCACCATTCGAACCAGTGGATGATTGTCTGTAACTTTTCATGTAGGATTGGCAATGCAAACTCATTGATTGCCGGATATTGCTTTCGGTGCCGTGATGTGCCATCGGGAGCCGGAGGAGCCGGAGGTAACGGCATGTTGTCACGGAGGATGTTGTGCATCAAGGTCGTGACCGTACTGAGCGTTACTTGTCGGCACATCTTCTCGACTGGGGCGTTATGCCGTAGCCAACGGTCGACAAGAGCTAGTTGCGTAGCCAGACAGACTTGAATGTCTGTAGAGGGACTTCTTATTCCAGCCGCCCCGGTCTCCAGAAACCTGACGCAATGTTTGTATGCCTCCCTAATAAGCACAAAGGTGCCTGGGGGCGTATCAGCAGGTATATCCGACCAGTTTACCAGCTGTTCCATTGCATCCGTGGGAAATTCCCAGTGAGAGAGCAGGCTTGGGCTGAAAGTTGACGGAACGACCTCAACCGTAGCACCCCGAGACCAGAAACGGCTCTGAAGAACGAGGATCTGTGACTTCCAATGCAATTCCGCCTGCCGTGATGGAAAGCCAACGATGGGACAAACGGCTGGCTGGTCCAGTATAACCAAGGGAGAGCTGATCATGAGTCCTAAAGGACAACGGGACTCAAACGCAAGACGCGAAATTTCTTGAAAGCGTAGTTCCTGGTTATTGGACTCCTCAGGGCTGCTGGAACTGGATTCGTAGCACCCACAGCAATCCGGTGACTGGTAGACACCTGTCCTGCAACGAGACTGCCCCGCTCGGCTTTGGTCGGCTTGTCCTTTGCTGGCCGTCTGCTTCAGATAATCCATAATTATCTGGCGCTGAGCCTGCCTTTGGTCTGGTGTCGTGCTTGGAGTAGGGAACGTGAAAGCCCCCGGGGCGCAGTCTTCTGGTTCAACGAGCAGCAACCAACCCAACCCCTTGACCGCTTCATCCGGACTCTGATATATTCTTCCGGTATCAAGAGGCACGTAGCCAAGCGAATGTCGGATCTGAACATGTAGATGTCCGCCCCCTTCATACAGCGCATCTCCAACAGTGGATTTGTGTTTGGATGCCAATACCCTGCCGAGATACGAGAAGCGAGCCAAGGCTATTTGTTCAGGTGTCGCGCGTGAATCCGCTGCACGGATCAAAGCGATTTGTGTGTGGCGGTGGTCGAGGATTTGGATAAATCTCGAATGTCGCAACGGTGCCTAGGACAGCATGCTTCCTCATTCGCAGCTGGAAGGCATCCCCACGAACCATCAAAAACTGGCTGTCCTGGTCCGGGACCATCTCGCAGTGGCCACCGGCTTGAGCAATCGCCAACGTTATGATTGCGGCAATATTCCCATACGCCGGAACGGCCGATAGCTCCTGTGGCAAGTGGTCGGCACCTGTGAGTTTCCTTCCCCAAAACTCAGCTTTGTTAAGACGCAGGTGCGAAAGCAGAACATTCCAGCCCGCAGGCTGGTACTCAGATGATTTGGTGATGAAATGCTTGTGCTGATTCCCGAGGCCGTCCTGGCTGGAAAATACGATGACTGGTGTCTGGGCTACGGAGCGGAATCTCCATTCCTGTCGGTCGAAGTAGTGACGAGTAAATTTGGCCCATGGTCCGATCGCATAGCGACTAGATTTGAGTCGGCCTGGGCCGGCCGCGAAGAGGGCTTGCACGATGGTGATGGCGGCAAAGCAGGCAGCGGCAACGCCGGTGACGGCAGTGAAGACGAACGACAGCGGGTCCCAATCAAATTGGGCGTTTTGCTCTCGCACTTGGTCGAGGAGTGCCACGACGGCCTGGAAAATGCATTCCGTGGTATTAAGAGGGCAGTTGATGTCGATAGTGGAGGCCATTTTGGAGCGCGGGGATAACTGGGTACGTGACTCTTTCGCCTGAGCTATCCGGGGAGAAAAAGAGGAATGCGGAGAGCAATTTTATTGCTTTTCTCTAGTCAGGCACAGCCGCTCACCTCCGTTGTCCATGCCCTGGTGATAGCCCTTGATTGGCCTTCCATCCTCACTGCAGCACGCCTAACCTCTCGCTGCACTTCCCTTTCCGTGCCCACCGGGCAGATTGCTGTTCGCGCTAACCCAGTTTTGGATCCTTCACCCAATCCTCATCTTCGCTGTGGTTTCGTAGTGATTCCTCATCTCTGCAAGCAGAAATTTTTCGCCAAAGCGATGTATCTTTCCCTATGGCTTGTACTTTCCAACACCCCGCCACTCTGTGCCCGCTCCTGTATTTCTCGCGTATTTGAAAGAGATGAAAGGATCACACGGAATTCGCAAAACTGGCTGTGGCTACCGCGCAAGTACCGTCCGGATGGGTACTGTACTAATCTTTGGATTCTTGCGATTAAATATCTGCGGCTTCCAACATGTATCCTGATGGACTAATAATATGTTTCTTTCCTCATCTCTTTGCCCTTAACAGGGTCCAAGGGGAGCAAGAACTTTAATTTCCGATCGACTAGTTAACTAGCCATCAATCACATCAATTTACACCTCTAATTCCGCACGCAATCCCCATCTCAATCCCCACACAATGCTCCGACAAGTTCACAAAGAGCGGTAACTATCGCAAACATGTTGGCCATAACGACAGGATAGACCACATGAGTTAAGGAAAGAGATGAAACCTGCTCCTTCAATGTCCTCGTGGTGGAGGAAACGGCCGAGATTAACAAGCAAGGATTTTTAGAGGTGGGGTTTTCCTAGGTCTCTTATAAGACTTGGAAAGGGTGGGCCTTTGGGCATGATTGCATGTGTGAATGTCGAGCTTCCCAGCTACCTACAGCGCGCAACAGGGGTCGTCTTACAATTGCGCGGCTTGCCCTCGCTCACCAGCCAATGGGTGCTTACTGCTTTGGCTAACGTGACTGGGCGTACCTCGGGCGACACTGGGCCGGGCTAGGCACGAACTAACCGTATTCGCGGCCAGGTGGGGGCGTGCTGCACAGTTAGACACGGAGGCGCAGTAGTAAGCCGAGACATGGACACTCTGGGACGCTGACGACCATCGTCGACCATGGGTGCCCAGGGGCGTTGGCGAGCGTAGGCGAGCTAGCGGGTTCCTTCTTCAAGACTGCTGAAGGTTCGGAGCCTTGTTTTTGTTCAGCTCTCTACTCAACGGGGATTAGTGGCGCGAGCATCTCAATTGGGACGTCTGCCTGCAGGGAACTTTCCGAGGTGCAGCTAAGCCCTTGGAAAGATTGGCCGTTCAGAAGCCGTGTCCTACACAAAGCATGCAATCAATAATTTGGCGGCATGATAGATTAATCTCATCCTTGGGACGGCCCTGTGCTCTGACAGGCCAATTAAAAAAATGTGTAACCCTACAAGGCCATTAGAGTCCGACTCTTGACATCCATTGTCTGTGTCGCGCGGCCCTACGCTGTCGTAAACAGTGGACGACCTGTCCCTACTCGGCGAGCGTTGAGTAGGACGGCAAGAGTCAAGTAAGATAGCGAAGTTAGGTAGGACGGCGAGTGCTGTAACGGGTTGAGCCCGATGTTGGGCCTCGGCGACCCTCGGCCATGGGGCCGACCTACGAGCCCGGCCCGGCGCCCGAACCACCGGATCGTTGCCCCTAACGACGGCGCAAGACACCCAGGCAGAGACACGACCCACAGCCTCTCTCTGGTCAGAAGGAGCGCTGACCGCCAGAATAGTTTCCTTCTCTCTTTTCCTTTCTTTCCCTAAGTTCAGTGTACTCGTAGAGTCGTCACCAGCTAGTTGCAATACACTCCTGGGACCGTTACAAGTGCAGAGTAGGACAACGAGAGTCAGGGAGGTCAGCGAGGGTCAAGGGGATCGGCAAAAATGATACGAAGCATTTGATCGGCAGTCACTACATACATGCTTGGTAATTTGGACGGACAAACTGTGGGACTCAAGACACTGTCGACTCGGCTCTGTGTTAATGTTGAGGAAGAGGCAGTAGACCAGCCTGTAGGACGTGGAAGATGTGGGCGGTTGACCCTCACGTGGGGTAGACTTGGCCAAAATGCAAACGTTCCCTCGGACCGGAACGACCGTTTCAGCGTGATTGGGGTCCAAGTCAACGGGTTAACTGCGAGTTCCACCGAGATATCAACTGCGGAGGCGGCTCGGTTTTCTACAGCGGGAGGGGAGTGTACTACCTCCCCAGCAACATGGATAGGCAGCTCAGGTCCTTCAGGTGTTTGGGTGGCGATGGAAACAATAACTCGCCGTCGGCGTTAGGATAAACAGGCAGATCAGGTCGTTCTCTTCGGACCAGTTGTGAATTTGCTCATTTCAATGCTCGGGGGCTGCCAGGGATAGGGCGGTTACAAAAAGTATTGGGTCGACTGCATGCTGTAATTACCCTGTATATTGTCCACAATCAGTAAATGTGGTTGCCCAAACCGGCAAAGGATTTGACTCGAACACAACGCCCAGGAGCTTGAAGCTTGCAGAAACGAGAGCCGAGTTGGCAATGAATGCGAAGAAAGGAGAACAAAAGCATGTTAAAAAATTGGGGACCTGCCATCAAGGCCCAGCGGATTGCAGACCACAATTTACTGTTGCTTGCACCTTGCATTTGTCCATCGTAGATCTTTCGAAATCTTCAAGCGATCCGAAAGCCACACGCACAAAAGGGGCTTGTGGCAGTGGGGGAAGAGGGCCCTGCAACCTCTTGGAGCGAACAGAGTGTTAAAAAAGGCATAACCAGTGCACTCTCCCTGTGGAAGTGGGCTGCGATTGGCTAACACAAGGAACCGGGGCTTTGGGAACTTTGTCGAACGAAAGTCCCTTTTCCTGGGGGCGGGTTGCCTTGGGAAAATATTCATTAATGTTGGCCTTCGAGGAGAATAAGAAGCCAAGAAGGCCGAATCCTTCTTCGCCGTCAGTGCCCAGCGCCTCCCTGCTGCCCGCTCCACGTCGACTCACACAGACACACAGTAGGGCCCCGTCGAGCGCCTCCACAAGATGTCATCCTCGCCAGGCCTGAGGGGCGCGGCCTCCGCAACGGACGAAGACGCCTCCGGCGGCATTATCGTATGCGCCGCCATCATGAGCCTTCTCTCGGCGGTGGCCGTTAGCCTGCAGTTCTATGTCCGGACCACACTGGTCCGGTCCGTCAAAAGCGAGGACTAGTGCATGCTTGTCTCTATGGTACGCTTTCTCGTCACGCTAATGTGTGTTTGGCGTGGAAAAGTAGAGCTGACCAATCTTGCCCGGTCACGTCCAGGGTCTTTGTGTCGGCTTTGCTGTTTTCATGGTCATGCGTGAGCGCACAAGCACAGCCCCGCATCGGTCTCTCGTCCAAGATGCTAACACCACGACCCCAGCCGGAGTGGTCTTGGCCGGCACTTAGAGAGGTGTCGAAAGAAGAGTATATTGAGTACCGCAAGGTCAGGGAGTCCACCGCGTTACCGCAAGACGGTCGCACGCCGGGCTCGGCCACTTCGCCGACGTGCTTCCCTGGGCGAACTACGACGTTCTGGTCAAGCATCAAGTTGTCAGAGTGGTGTACCCCAACGGACCGAACTTCGGCCCGCCGCTTGTCGAGGCGCGGTCCCTTGATGACAGCCACCTTTTCAACGTAACGGTTGACGCCGAGGTCATTGTCTCGACCGGTGCCCTGCACACTCCGACCGTGCTCCAGCGAAGCGGCATCGGCGCGGCATCCTTCCTCGGCATCGCGGGGATCCCGCTGACACTCGACCTACCCGGCGTCGGATCCAACCTGCAGGACCACTCCGGCCCGCCGGTCTCGTGGAACTACACCCAACCTACACCTTCCGGCCACTGCCATCCGAGATGGTCAACAACGCGACCTTCAAAACCGAAGCCATCGCCGGCTTCGACGAAACCCCCGCGCGGGGCCTGTACACCCTCGCCGGCGGCAACAGCGCCATTTACGTCTCCCTCCCGCACCTAACCGCCAACCACACTACCATCACCGGCAGAATCCGCGCCATGGTCACCGACCACACCGCAGCATCCTATCTCCCCGCCGACCTCCGCACCATCCCGGCCATGGTCGCAGGCTACGAGGCACAGCTCTTGGCCCTTGCCAACCTCCTGTCCAACCCGCAATCCCCGAGCCTCGAAACCCACTGGGCCACTGCCCAATCCCCCGGCACGGCCTGGTCGTTCCTCCTTCACCCACTCAGCCATGGGACCGTGCGCCTCGACCCGGCCGACCACCTCGCGCCGCCCATTCTGGACTACCGCGCAGGCTCGAATCCGGTCGACGTCGCCATGCACCTCGCGCACGTGCGCTACCTGCGCGGGCTACTCGGCACGCCGACGAGGTAGGCGCGCGGGGCGAACGACGCTGCCGCGCTGGAGGGCTGCGGTCCGGTCGCGCAGTACGCTGTCATTCATGCACCCGTGCTGCACGGCGGCGATGATGCCCAGGTGTAAGGGCGGCGTCCTGGGCCCGGACCTGAAGGTGCATGGCGCCAACGGGCTGCGGGTGACGGACATGAGCGTGATGCCGCTGCTCCCGGGGGCGCACCTCAGCGCGACGGCGTATGCGGTGGGTGAGAAGGTGGGTTCTCCCAGGCTTTTCTTCTGTTGTGCTGTGGCATGTTGGGGCGTACGCTGACGATCATTGCCTTAGGCGGCAGATATTATTATTGAGGAGTGGAAGGAAAAAGGGTGGTGATTTTGAGATTGGAGGGGCAAGACGGGAGAGGGCTTCCCAATGAATTTGCCATGAGACGGACAATTTCGGGTACTGAAGGGATGCGATATCATGATGTGATCGCAGATAAATAAAATTGAATTTAATTAGTCTGTCAGTTGGAGTTGAGACGCCGAATTGACTCACATTTCCTATTAAGACAATTGGCAAAGAAAACTTACAGACCTAAGATCGTATAAGAATTGAGGATGTCAGGAACTCGAGCAATAAACAGCGGAAAGGTCTGTGATGAGAGGAAAGGGAAGTGAATAGAGGGAAGAGTTCGAAATTGGTTACATCTAACGTATGGTAAGCGAATAGTCGCGATGTCAAGCGCGAATCTTACCAGAGGACTTTAGTAGCTCACGCGGGGGCAGGGTGGTCGAGAAGTGCTTCGACGAGCGAGTCCAACGCGCTCAACAGCACGGGCGTCGAGCTCTTCGTGGACCGTGGGCGATCAAGGTAATGTAGATAATGCCCGGGTGCACGGATCGATTCCGAAAAGCAGAGGGCCTGAGCCAGCGATATTGTTGATCTCCTTGGAGATTGCCATCTTGTACAACTCAAAATGCCAAGTTCCATAATGCCGCAACTCTCCAGCACAGGGTCGCCGAAACAAAACTCCGATGCCAGATCCTGATGGTGGCCAAACAGATCCGACCTTCAACTTCTTTCCCTGCTCCAAGTCTAGACGCATGAGCGGGCGGTCGTCCAACGTGAACCCCACCATGGTTTGGTCGAATGGCGAATAGGTCACTGGGGGACGCCAGGGACACACGTTACAAAACAACCGATGTCATCCAGATTCAGAACGGGAAAATGAACAAACACGATGGTTTTCGATTATCCATCTGAAAGTAAAGTGGAGACGGATCGCGGACGGGAAAGGGCCGGCCCTTGATGGTGGTCGGATCCGGAGCCTCGGGCCCGGCGGTTGCGCATACTGTCGGCTTGTGGAGACCAGGGACATCCCACATACCCGCATTCCACGCGCTCGCCGTTTTTCAACCCCCCACTCCGCCCCGTCTTCAATTCGCCATCATCATCTTAGCAAACGCAATTGCGCACCGAGACTTCGATTGGAGTGTTGCGAACATAGCTGCTCTTATCATCACGAGCCTTGCCGCTGATCGCCGCTGCGACCTGGATTTCTCGTCTCTCGAGAGACCCCGCCCCGCCCAGAAAAACCAACACGCCACCAAGACCAAGTCGAGACACCATGGCCGCCAACGGTGATGTCGCTCAGGGAGAGACGCGCCCGCCTGTTCCCATCCTCGAGGCGCCCAAGATGAGCGTCAAGATGTCGGCCACCGAGCTGATCGGCAACACGCCGCTCGTCCGCCTCAACAAGATCCCCCAGTCGCTTGGCATCGAGGCCGAGGTCTACGCCAAGGTTGAGCTGTTCAACGCCGGCGGCAGCGTCAAGGACAGGATAGCGCTGCGCATGATCGAGGAGGCCGAGAGGAGCGGCCGGATCAAGCCCGGCGACACCCTGATTGAGCCCACCAGCGGCAACACGTGAGCATCCCGTATCACTTTTTTTCTCCAACCGCGATGCTGACTCGAACAGCGGTATTGGCCTCGCCTTGGTGGGCGCGATCAAGGGCTACAAGACCATCATCACCCTGCCCGAGAAGATGTCTGCCGAGAAGGTGTCCGTCCTCCGCGCGCTGGGCGCCACCATCATCCGCACACCCACCCAGGCCGCCTGGGACAGTCCCGAGTCACACATTGGCGTCGCTCGCCGTCTCCTGAAGGAGATCCCCAACTCGCACATCCTCGACCAGTACACCAACGAGAACAACCCGCTCGCCCACGAGTTCGGCACCGCCGAGGAGATTTGGGCGCAGACCGGCGGCAAGATCACCGCCATCGTTGCGGGCGCGGGCACAGGCGGCACCATCAGCGGCATTGCCAAGGGCCTCAGGAAACACGACCCCAATATCAAGGTCATCGCGGCCGACCCGCACGGTAGCATCCTAGCCCTGCCTGAGGCCCTGAACGAGGAGAAGGCCAACATCCCCTACAAGGTGGAGGGCATCGGCTACGATTTCATCCCCGACGTGCTCGACCGCTCCCTCGTTGACAAGTGGTACAAGACTGACGACCGCGAGTCCTTCCAGCTCGCGCGCCGCCTCATCGCTGAGGAGGGTCTGCTTGTGGGCGGCAGCTCTGGCAGCGCCATGGCCGCCATGCTTCGCGCCGTCAAGGACTTTGGCTTCGGCAAGGGCGACGTCGTCGTTGTCGTCCTCCCGGACAGCATCCGCTCCTACCTCTCCAAGTTCGCCGACGACGACTGGCTGGCCGCGAACGGCCTGCTCCCCAACGACAGCGAGAACGTCGACGGCCAAGATGCGCCCGCCGAGCCCAAAGGCCCGCTTGCCCAGAACAATGCTGACCCCTACAACGGCGCCACCGTCCGCTCCCTCCGCCTCAAGCCCGTCTCGTCAGTCCTCACCACCAGCGCCTGCTCCGAGGCCATCGAGACGATGCGCGACAAGGGCTTCGACCAGCTCCCCGTTCTCACCCCCGCTGGCGGCAAGCTCGCGGGCCTGGTCACGTTGGGCAACCTGCTGAGCTACATCTCGCGCGGCCGGGCGACGCCGTCCACGCCCGTCGCCGAGGTCATGTTTGACTTCAGCCGCATCGACGAGGTGGTGACGGACCCGCGGCGGTTCGGCTCCGACCTCAAGGGCAAGAAGCGGAAGTTTGTCGAGATCACCATGGACACGCCACTGTCGGCGCTGAGCCGCTTCCTGGAGTGGAACAGCGCGGCGGTGGTTACCGAAAAGACCGATGGCGAGGGCTCGAAGCCGGTTGCGGTTGTGACTAAGGTGGATTTGTTGACCTGGATGGTGAGGCAGAAGTCGTGAATGTTGAGCAAGAGAGGTTAGATTGCGGAGTATCCGGGGTGACTCCCTTTTTGTTTGTGACAGTTCAGCATTTACGAGGTCGTTGGCAAGGGAAACCGAGACTCAACATCTATGGTTGGTTTGGACAGCGAAAGCGGGCATGGCATAGATAGGGCTCAACCCGTGCAAATGGGGTGGAGGTATCCTGCATCATTTTATACCCACGAGAGGATATAGACAGCCAGTCATTCCCTACCGTGCTATTTTTGCGTCGTAGTAGTATTATTATAGTGCCAGCGGCGAGTCATATTACATCCTATCTGACCATTACTCCTCTCCCGCCCCATCCCGTACGTCTCTCTACACTCTCTCCCCGATCCACCTCCACCACTTCTCGGCCCCTGGCCCGTCCCCAAGAACATTGCCCCCAATGACCTCCACCTCAATATCAAACTCCATCATCTCCTCAAAGCTAAACTTCTCGTTCCCCAGCCCCCCAAGCCACCCCTCCCCTTCCTCCTCAAAGTCGCCCTGGTCGTTCTCCCCACTACTCAACAGCCCCTTCGCCCTCGCCTTCCTGATCCGTCCCAGCTCCCCCTCGAGCTGGCTCTTCACCAGCGCCGCAGGCAGCGCGGTGAACAAGTCCATCTTGTTCGCGGCGACCAGCACAGGCAACGACGCAGGCGCGCGCGACCCGCTGCGGCGGTGGAAGCGCTTCTGCAGCGCGATGAGCACCTCATAGAGGTACTCTGCGGTGGCGCTAAGCGCGCCGCTGTCCGCGTCTGAGAGCGCCGCGGCGTCGACCACGAACAGGAGCGCCTTGATCTTGGACTTGTTGGATTCCCCCGCCGCCGAGGCGGCCGGGAGGGAAGATGGGCTGATGGTGGGTGTGGCAGAGGAGAGCGGGGCGAGCGCGGCCGCGCGCAGCTTGGGGTGTCCCGGCGTGTCGACGAGGAGGAATTTCTTTGCGGTTGCGCCGGCGGCGTCGAGGTCGGTTGTGAAGGACGAGGTGGGCGGGTCGGTGGAGATGGCGAGCTCGGTGGCCGAGGGGACTTGGGAGGTGTGCGTCTTTGCGACAGGGGAGGGGAGCTTGGAGGCGAGGGGCCCGCGCTCGAAGAGCGTGACAAGGGCGGTCTTTCCCGCACCAGAGGGGCCGATCAGGAGGACGGAGGGGAGGGTAGTGTACGGGGTGGTCGCCGAGAAGATGAAGTGTAGAAGAATGGGGACGAAGAGGACGACGGCCAGGCCGATGAAGATGACGGTCGGTGAGGGGTGGAGCGAGGCCTCGAAGGCGGCTTTGAGGGTGTCGAAGGCCGACATCTTGGTGGTCGCTGGCCGGTTTGCGATCCTGATAGGAGGAAATTGACTGTCTCTGAGGAGACGTCGTCGCGGAAGGTTTTAGGCTGCCCGATGCAGGCGATCCGGCATTCTTGTAATGCAGCAGCGCGGCTCTAGATCCGTGTCGGCCGGGTCGCAGCGGTTCCGGGCGCAGAGTTATCGGGTCATTGTCATCCGACGGATCAGCCCATGGAATTTTGGTGGTGGATTTGTTGGTAACGTATCCGCAGCATTGGGGATGCCAAGGCTGGAGCTGAGGAACCGGGTTAGGGTTTAGAGTGACTTCTTGCCCAATCAGCTCCGTGGCTCAAGTAGCCACCTCGATACCTTGAGAGCGTGATTATTGAACATCCAATTTAGCAGAAGGATAACGTTATTCGTAGTTATTCATTGAAATTTTCCAGAGGGTCCCACATTCTTGTTGCTCTCCGGTCCCTGGCAGCAGACATGTGACCTAACTGTTCCCCCAAAAAGAAGAGCCCCACGAGGCCAGGACCGGGTGGGTCACCTCGCATCCAACGGCTGCTGGCTGCTGCCAATGCTGACTTTGGACGAATCAGCGGCACGCCACGGCAGATGGGCGGCTCAGCCTTGCTGCGCACCACTCGTTTCGGGTTGGTGCAACTTGGTTGGGAGAGACAACCCTCGGATTTCTTCGCCCATTCCAAAGGCCCCCTGAAAATATCGAGCTGAGAGAGGCCTCGCCGCACGGTCGCCGACAGCGGTCCCAACGAGCAGGTGAAACAACGGTTGGCACGGCTTCCGGGATCCTTTGCCCTCCGCAATGCTGCGATTGCCATCTCCCACTAACAATATCCAATAATCCCATAATCCCACAATACCGACTCCCACTCGCGTTCCGCCCTTGCCGAACCCGTTGTGTGAACGGGCACTGCTTCCACTCGTGATACGAAAATCGGCCGAAGCATCGCGACTCGCCACTCCAAACGCGTCCATCTGGCGATGGCGCAGCATAGAGATGGCCCCGGGCCTCCTCCTGCGAACGGCGCCCCGGCGCAACCGTCCTCCAAGTCGGAGACGGCGGCACCGAAGCTGAATAGCGTGGTGGAGCTGGGCAACATGCCGGGCGAGCCTCCCCAGCCCGACATCATGCAGATGGCCAGGATAGGGGACATTGCCGGCATGGAGAAGCTGTTCGAGACGGGGACTATGACGCGACATACACCGACGACGAGGGCATCACCCCGCTGCATGTCAGTCCTCCAACCTCGCTCCCTTAGCTCGCCAGCTAACTTCCTCCCAGTGGGCAGCAATCAACAACCAGTACGCCATGTGCAAGTTCTTGATTGAGCGCGGCGCCGAGATCAACAGGAAGGGAGGCGAGAGCGTGGCCACACCGCTACAATGGCCGCCCAGCGCTGTCACTATTACACCGTCCACCTGCTCCTCCAGCATGGTGCCGACCCCCTGATAACCGACGCCCAGGGCTACAACACGCTGCATATCAGCACCTTCAACGGAAACCTGCTCCTGATCATCCTGCTGCTCCACCAGGGCATCCCGGTGGACGTCGAGGACGCTTACGGCCACACCGGCCTGATGTGGTCCGCATACAAGGGGTATCCGCAATGCGTCGACGTCTTCCTACGGTGGGGAGCCAGCGTGCACGCCAAGGACGAGCAAGGATTCACCGCGTTACATTGGGCCCTCGTGAAGGGTAGCCCTGGATGCATCCAGAAGCTTATCGAGTACGGGGCAGACCGGTTCGCCAAGACGGCGACGGGGAAGACACCGGCTATCACAGCACGCGAGCTGAACACGGCGGCGGCGTGGCACAAGGCGTTGTATGAGTGTGGCTATGACGAGGACGGGAATGCTATCGTGCCGAACTGGCCCGGTGCGAGCTACCTCCTGAAGGACAGGAGAGGTTTCACAACCAAGTTCTTTTTCCTATGGCCGCTCGTGCTGGTGTGGGCGACGCTGGCCATCTTAGCGGGAATGCCTGTCTATGCGGGCATTCCGTTGGGCTACTTGCGGCATACACTGTGCAATGGGTCGGCAAGCAGGTGCTGGCTTTCGCCCCACCTGATATGAGGCAGTTTGAGAAGACGGTACGCCTCCGGTTCCGTTGTTACTCGACGTCACTAACAGCCTGCAGCCCTGGATGGCAGGCATTTTTGCCGCCTCCCTCGTCCTCGTCGGCCTCAACTGGCTCTTCACAATATTTCCGCACACCGCTTGGGCGGGTGGTTAGTTGTTCCCTGTGGCCGGGCCCCGAGATTGACTTTAACTGATTCCCATAGCAGAGGAGATATGGTCGTGGAACTTACTGTTCGCCATCTTCTTCCTCCTTACAGGTTTCTTTTTACATTCGGTCAATGGTCGACGACCCCGGCTTCGTCCCCAAGATGAACGGCATCGCCGAGCAGAAGGCTGTCATCGACGAGCTGATCAGCCAGTGGAAGTTCGACGAAGGCCATTTTTGCGTCACGTGCATGATCCGGACGCCGTTGCGGAGCAAGCACTGCCGCAGGTGTCAGCGGTGTGTGGCCAAGCATGACCAGTAAGTGTTTCGATCAGGTGTTCTCTCGTCAGTAGCTAACAATGCGACAGCCACTGCCCCTGGGTCTATAACTGCATCGGCATCAACAACCACCGCCACTTCTTCATCTACCTCATCAATCTCACGTTCGGCGTCTTGACCTACGACCTGCTCACCTACCACTGTTCGGCCCCTCCCTTCTCTCCTCCAACCCATCTCTCTCACTAACATTCCCCGCAGACTTCACCCACTTCACCCCCGCCGCCTCCGAAGAATGCAACATCCTCTCCCCGGCCCTCTGCCGCGTCGTCAACGCCGACGCCTACTCCCTCCTGCTCGCCATTTGGGCCTCGCTCCAACTAACCTGGGTGTCAATGCTTCTCTTCGTGCAATTTATCCAAGTCTCGCGCGCCATGACCACCTATGAAAACATGTTCGGCGTCAACGCCCGCTCCCACACCTCCCTCACCTCCGCTTTCACCTCCACCGGCGCTCCGCTCGACCCCTCCGCTGCTGCTCCCCCGCCGGCTCTGACATCGGCCCGCATGCGCCTCCCCATCATGGGCATGGCCACAGGCACGGCCATCGCCACGGCGGGTTCCTGAAGCACTGGGGCAGGTTATTGGGCGTGGATACGTTTATCGAGACGGCCACGGGCAGAGGGGCGGCGACTGCGCAAGGCGGGAGGCGTAACAGGAGGGATAGGAACCCGTTTAGTAGGGGTTGTTTGGCGAATTGCAGGGATTTTTGGTGTGATCCCGCGCCCGTTTTTGGGAGGAGGAAGACGGGGGCGGCGGTGTGGGTGGCAGGCCGGTGAACTATACGGAGATGTATGAGAGTCCGGCAGTTATGGATGCTTTGAATAGAGGAGGGGGTGGGGCGACGAGGCGAGGGGGTTATGAGGCTGTTGCTGGGGAGGAGGTTTGAAGCTACATGTGGGAGGATGGGGAAGGTGGTGATGTTCATGATTACTAGTAGATCGGTGTGGTTACGATACGATAGAAAGGCGTGCGTAGTATCTGTGTAATTATGCCTGGCGGTTCGTTCGTTGCAAGCTTGGAGTCTTGGGCGGTTTGGATCATGGACAGGCTTGGAGGAATGGATGGATAGGAGAGGATGAGCTCCATGCTTTGGCAGTGGTTTACGATTAGACCAGGGTTGATTTCCAAGGTATATTTGCGGACATACCATCTCCCTGACAGAGAGATTGTTGTCTTTGATACGAGGGATTCGTCAGGAATCGACTTCATCCCCGATATCATGGACTCCTGGTGGCTCCTGGAGGCATCCGCTTGGGTTACCCAGAACTCCAAGCCAACAACAGATTGAGACCGAAGAAGATTACCCCCACAGGATCCCTTCAACAAGCCATGGCTCAAGGTGGCTCCGGAGCTCTCTGCGAGGCACAATCCTCAAACGAATGGCTTTGGCCCTCTGATCAAAGCCCTCATCTTCTATAGTCTGCACTGAAGACAAGAACGATGATTGTTGTTGTCCTACCACCCTGCCTGCCTGCCTCCTTAGGAGCCCCTGAGTGGGCGCCCTGGTAGTGTTATATACGTGACGCGGCTTGCACGTGAGAAACTTTACCAAAATGAAAGCAATGCTAAAATCCTCCACGGCCCCCCCCCCCGCTGTACAGCTGTGGGCCCGAATGACAAGTCCCGTGAACCCCAGTGGTTCCCACCCGAGTTCAATACTACGGTCAACAAATGAAAAAGGTTCAGTGTACCCAACTTCCAGGTCCGTCACCTTCCTTCCATGGATGCCAGTCCTGTTCGGTCGTCCTATTTGGATATCCTATTTCGCTATGTGTGAGACCGTTTCCTGGCCTGTTTCGCTCTGGACGCGCCGCAGGCGTTACAACTGCCACAGCTGCCACAGATGTACCACACCTGCAGAAGGCGTAGAAGCGGGCGGAGACGCGGCACTAGGCGCGTTATAGGGCGGTTACTGCTGTGGCATTTGGCTGTGGCACTGTGTCCCGGGGTTCGACAGGGCCAAACACTATGGCAACGAAAACTGGGGATGATTCAGTTTGGTTGTCGTATGTCTTTAACCTCCGCCGCTAGCTTCTAGACTACCCCACTGGACACAGAAGAGCGACAAAGGCTGCCCGCGTTGATACCCTGCATATGTATGGTCGCCGCTACCCGCTGCCGCCGCCTTTCGCGTCGCTTCTGGGAGTACTGCCGAATGCCAATGGCACTGCTGGCGAACCAGAGCAACATGTTGATCATGTCGATCCAAACAGCCGCCTGCATCCTTTGCCGTGATGCGTCCGTTTCGTGATCCCTCAGCTGTGGCGCCGACGCCCCGATGTAGATGGAGCCGAAGGTGCCAAAGAGGGCGACCCAGAAAATGAAGATAATCCAATCCACGACCATCCATCGGGCCTTTCCGGTGGTGAAGAACAGGTGGCACAAGAGAGCCGCGAGTGAGACGCCAGAAGCGACCTCGGCAAAAAAACCAGGCCGAGTTGTCTTTCCGGGTCATGGAGCTGTATCGTAGCTCAATGCCGTAGAGAATGGCTGTGACGACGGCCCCGATGCCTTGTAGCGTCCGGATCAGAGCCCTAGAGACGAGACCGGTGATGCCGGCAGTGCGCCAATACAGATAGTTATCCGCTAGGTCTGCCATGGATCCTGAGCTGCGGTGATTAAATGAGGGTTGATCAGGGGGATTGTTCGGGCAGTGGACTGGGTTGAATGAGTACCAAGGGCGAAAGAACAAAGAGAACGTTTACAGCCATGGCTACTTCGCGCGGGAGAAATGCAACTAAGTACTGGTGTAAGGATCATTCATTACCAAGATGCAGCCTATCATATTGATATGTTATGAGGGCGGAATTCTCCGGCAGCAGGCTCGAGTCCGCCACTTGATTTTTCGCATTCAGTCCGAAAAAGGGGGCGAAGCCGCTGGTAGCTAGATGAATTGTTTCGAACTCAGCACGACAAGCTTTCTTCAAGGCGGATTTCTCCGGCCGCAGTCTTGAGTTCTCCACTTGATTTTTCGCACTCAGTCCGAAAAAGGGGGCCAAGTGCTCCGGTAGCTGGATGAATGGTTTCGAACTCAGCCCGAAAAACTGTTCATGACCAAATGATACGGAATCAGCAATAATGCCGAATTGCCAAGATGCATAGCCATGGAAGCTTGCGTAGACTGACTTGGGCTGTACTCGACATGGATCAAGCAAAATGGGTGGATCGGTCCCGTCGTTGTTTGCTATATCGTGGCAACTGTGCTGGTTGCTTACGTTACGGAAGTCCCTGTTATGCATCACTAGACGTCCATGCTTTTCGATATCACTCAATGACCGTTCCAAAACGCACTCTGTTGACATCGGTTTTGGTCTTTCTCTCCAGGGATTCGGGGTTGTGCTTTGCCTCTAAGCTAGAGTGCGACCATAGCAGAAGATGAACCCCAAAACGACCTCAGCAGAATCGGACTGGGACGACCTACACGTTGCCAACGGCATCAATTTCAGACACACACCTGACCTTGGAAGCGCGGACGTTAGAGGTAAGCTGTGACGGAATTTGAATCTCTCTTCTGCTGACCACCGGTTGGATTGCCAGATGATGGGCGGGTGGACATTGCAATACCTCCGTCCATCTCGCGCCGACTCACCCGTGTCGTCGACACAATTAAAGCAAACCAAACCGATGCCAACCGACCACCCGCATACAGCGAAACAGATGACTTGAGCTCACTGCCGCCGCGGCTTAACATCGTGATCCAGGTCGTCGGCAGCCGTGGTGATGTGCAGCCGTTCGTGGCGCTGGGCGTCGCGCTGCAGAAGCACGGTCACCGCGTGCGGCTGGCGACCCACGACGTCTTCGCTGACTTTGTGCGGGCCACGGGGCTCGAGTTCCATCCCGTGGGGGGCGACCCGGCCGAGCTCATGGCGTACATGGTCAAGAACCCGGGCTTGATACCTAGCATGGCCAGCGTTCGTGCGGGCGATATCGGCGCCAAACGTCGCATGGTCGCGCGCATGCTGGATGGCTTCTGGGACGCCTGCATCGCGCCGGACACGGTCACTGGGGACCCCTTCGTTGCCGACGCCATCATCGCCAACCCGCCCAGCTTCGCCCACGTCCATTGCGCCCAGGCCCTGGGCGTGCCGCTCCACATGATGTTTACCATGCCCTGGACCGGCACCCGCGCGTTCCCGCACCCACTCACCAACATTCAGCACACGGGTGACCATGGGCCGGTGGATCGCGAAACAGTCAACTATTTGTCCTACGACGTGGTCGAGTTCCTGACGTGGCAGGGGTAGAACAATCCCTTTTGCCTGTAACTTCAGCTTGGCTAATGCATCACTCAGGCTTGGAGATACGGTGAATCGCTGGCGCGAAGAGAGGCTGGGGCTGGAGCACGTACCGATCACCGAAGCCCCCCGGCTGCTCAGGACACTCAATGTGCCGTTCACCTACTGCTGGTCCCCGTCGCTGATCCCAAAGCCCAAGGACTGGGGAGGAAATATAGGTAAGCAAGCGAGTCCAAGTCGCCCGCGTCTGATTATCTCATGTCTGACTTGAGGAGATGTGTGTGGCTTCTTTTTCCGCGACCCACCCTCTTACACGCCTCCGGACGACCTAAGCACTTTTCTCAAAAAGGGGGTGCCGCCTGTCTATATCGGTTTCGGTAGCATTGTAGTCGACAACCCGGACCGCCTGATGATGATTGTGCTGCAAGCTGTCAAGATGCTGGGTGCTCGCGCCATCATCTCCAAGGGGTGGAGCCCTGGCTGGCTCGGAGGACGACAACATCTTCTACATCGGTGACTGCCCGCATGAGTGGCTGTTTCAGCACGTGGCAGTAGTCGTCCATCACGGCGGTGCCGGGACCACGGCCATGCGGATTGCTGAACGGGAGACCTACTGTGATCGTTCCCTTCTTTGGCGAGTGAGTGTGCTCCAGATTGTCTGCTGCCTGCCATTGTCTACTGACCTGGAAGAAAGCCAACCATTCTGGGGTCAGATGGTCGCTGAGGCCGGTGCGGGACCTGCACCAGTCCCTTATTCCGAGCTTACGTCAAGAACGCTTGCCGAGGCCATCTCGTGCGCTCTCAGTGAAGACGTCAAGAACGCCGCTGCCGAGATCTCAGCAAAGATTAAGGCTGAATCCGGAGTGCAAAGTGCTGTCGAGCACTTTCACTCGAAACTACCACTGGCTTCGTTGCGATGCGAGCTGTTCCCCGAGCTGGCGGCACGTTGGTCATACAAAGGGTGTCACCGATCTGTATTCTTGTCCAAGAAGGCAGGGTGCATCCTCGCGCGATACAAAGCGCTAGAATTAAGGAAACTGAATATGTAAGTCGTGCCTCTTGAACGTCAGTCATCCAATCCTCAAACTGATGTACGAGTCACCCTCCCTTAGTCACTGTGCAAACCCCATCGTAATCGATAATCGCCGCTGGGACCCAATCACTGCAGTCGGTGCAGCCGCCGTAGCCACCACTGTCTCAATGACAGAGGCCGCAGCAGGCGTCTTCACGGCGCCTCTCGAGGTCACGAGGCAATCTAAGTCTTCTTCGGTCTGCAGCAATGCCGGTCCTTCCGAGCTCCCGGATCAACACGCTAACAACGGCACTAAAGCCAACAAAGCCCTCCTCGCCGCGGGCGCCTCTGCGACCAGTCTCGGAAAGTTCTTCGCCGCCTATACCAAAGGCATCCTCGTCGACTTGCCCCTCGCAGCAACCGACGGCTTGCGTGCCGTGCCGCGGCTCTACGGCGAGAGCGTGACGCTGCGGCGGCCGGTGACGGGGTTGCGCAGCGGTGTCGTGGTGGCGGGCAAGAACTTTGGGCACGGGATGCTCGAGGCCGCGACCGATATTGTCGTGTACACGTACCACGGCAAGAAGGAGCAGGGCCCGGCGGGCGTCGCCAAGGGCCTTGGCAAGGGCGTCTCAAGCCTCGTCACTAAGTCTGCTGCCGCCACCCTCGGGCTCATTGCGTATCCTGCACAGGGTGTCTACCGCAGCCTTAGGGGGGCTTTCGTCACGTCCACGACTGAGGCTATCAAGCGCGCGCTGGTGGCTGAGGGGGAGTGGCTGCTGCATCGCGACCCGCAAGCCGAGGAGCAGGAGCGTGTGGTGGTGGCTGATTTTGAGACGTTGCGCAGGTCGAAAGGAAGGACGAACTACAGCCGAAATAGGAGAGCATAGGACCAGTTAGCTAATCACAGGCTAAACGACTTCCGCCAAGTTTTCGAGACGCGATCGCCAATCTAGTTCAAAAGTTGAAGTAGGAGAGAAGGAGCAGAGAGATTCCATACATTTCTATTTACTTGAAATCGTAGTAATGGGCGGACCTTGGAGGGTCGAGCTCTCCTACGGTAGGACTTCTAGATAGCGGCGGCGGGATAGCCTCAGCCCGAGGTCGAGATACCCGACTAAGCTTATTCCCTGCCTCCTGCATAGTCTTCCGTATAAGCGATACTAATGCCGTGAAGTGTCACTGTCGAAGAGTATATCACCACCGAACATTAGACCTTAACGTTCCTGCAAGAACACGTAGCGAACTTCCTTACCTCGAAAATGTACGGCATGCTCCGTCTTAGCGAATATAGTCTTCTCTTTTCTACGTTTATCTCTATCCTTGACCTAGAGAAGGGTGACTCAAACTGAGGAGGCCTAAGAGGCTCGATGGCCTGGTTGGTGAACTTAGGTCACTCCCATTTTACCCCTGCTCCTGCTATATGACATTGGCATATTTCCATTGTGGATGTAAGTTCCTAAACCAGATTACATAACATACCCGGAGTCCGGTCGTCACCCTGACCTCCCGCATAGACCAAGTTTGGCTTTGCGTGCCGAGCAGGCCCAGCCATCCGATTGAAACCACTAGCAAGGTGTCGGGAATGGGATCGAGCCATCAGCGTCGATTGTAAAGTCGAGATGATGTGATCAGAGCGTGCTGACCGAAGAGACCCACAACCCGCGATTGGGAACGATTTACTCAACTGACTCTGATCGCAATTACCCCAATCGTCCCTGAAGAGCTGAGAGTGTCTGATGGCACAGGCCCCACGACATGAGCGCCCTTGCGAGACTGACAGCAGCAGCGCGTGGATGCCGTCAAAAAAAAAAAAAATCGGTCCTCAGATAGCACATGCAGCTGATTCGTTGCGCATGAAGGTGAAGCTGCCTTAACCCTAGCTAATGACCCCAGCAGTTCGCCTGCGTTTCCAGAATTCCAGGCTTGCCTCGAGCCTGCGATCAATGAGTCACCCAGAGCCACAGACACACTGCGACAGAAACAAAGCCGATGATGCCGAAGATCACCGCCGCAACAGCCACATGGTCTTTAACGGGATCTTCTCGCCTTGCTCAGCGGACCCGGCGGCGGGGACCGAGTCGTTGTTGTCGGGAACTCCTGTGGGGTCTAGGAGAGTGGGGGCCGGAGAGAAAGCGGTGGTTGCCGTTGGGCTGGTGGCGATGACCAAGGGCGTGCTGCTGAGCGTCGCTGTCGTCCAGCTCAAGGAGGATGCCAGGGGAGACCGGGATGATTGCGGAGGTGGGGAAGATTTCACCCCCCGCGGCGCGGTGTCGCATACGCCGCAACAGGTGGACACAGCCGGTGGTGAGGGAATGCATTTTTGCTATGTTTGATTCAGGAAGACGAATGAAGTGGTGTTTGCGGAGAGAGTCGAGGGTAATTGTGATGGAGTGCATGGTAGATAAGGTGGGTGATAGGAGATGTGCGAGGGATTAGGCTCATGCTTGATTTCAGCGTTTCTGCTAGTAAAGGCTGGCATCGTGCCCTAATCACCTTCATACTTATCATGCAGGTCCTAGAATGCCCTATGTTTGAGCTCATGCGAGTCACCATTTGATCTAGATTTGTGACATCATGCAGTCGAAGTCACAAAAATGCTAAGAACATGGCCACGGGACCTACGGTAGGGTAGATCGCATGTCTAACTGTTCAATAGGTGATTATTACTGCCTAATAAATTAGAAGCAACTTTAGACAGTCGATTGGGTGGACTGGGGAAGACACTTTTTAAGAAAGCAGACTCTGAGGTTACTTGTCAATGGCAGGCCAAGGGAACCACTACATGTAGTATGGTATGAAGTCTTTAAGCAGCTAGGTTGATGATGGTGAAGGTAGACTGTACTGGATTGGAAAGAGATCGTGGAGAATTGGGCATCGGTGCTGATAGCTAATGGTCGTATAAACAGAACTAGAACACCTTTCGCCCGTGATCCGAAGCAGTTGTCTTTTCGTTCTTCTTCTTCATACGGCGACGGCGACGACGACAAGGACGACAACAGCAGCAGCAGGAGTACCAGCAGCGGCGGCACCAGCTGAGTGCTGGCGGCTAATCTCACTCTACACTCAAACTTTCGAAGTTAAAATCCCCGTGCCGTCTCTCTGCGACACTTCATTCCCAACACTTCAAGCAAACTCATCTCAACAGATTCTTTGGCGCACTCTCCACTGTGGCACCTCAGCCCGACTTTGATTCCATCTCTCGTGGTCTTTTCCCGAGCTCGCGGAGCAGTTCCGGCGATTCGCATCTGGATCCTTCTACAACATGTCGAGTCGATTAAAAAAGCAGCCTTCCTACATCACTCAGCCGCGGCGACTAAACCAAGTTCATCCTCTTCGCTATTTCTCGCTCGCCTCATAGCAAAGGTGTAACCTTGCTTGCACCCCGTGGACGCCTGGCGAATTTGTAATCATGAGCTCGCAGTGTTCGCTCACTACCCTGATAGCGACCACTCTGACATAAACTGCGTCTCGCCCCCGCCGGTGTTGAGTACGCAGGTGCCGACGTTGTTGAAGGTCGGGTTGACAAGATAGATCACCCCAACGAAGCCGCCTGCGTCCTTGGCCTCCGTCGCTTATACCAACACCTGCCGGCCCAGCACAGGACAGAGAGCACACCGTCTATGAACAACACCGCGGCGAGCGTGACCTGGACCTAGGGCGGGACGCCCAGGTCTCCGGCGGCAGCGGCGGCCGCGGGGTTGGGGGGGGACCACCTCGCACTCCCTCGCCGGGTGGCTGCCCACAACGACGAAGATCGTGCTGCTCCAGGTCACGGCTCTCCTGGAGAGTGTCTTAGTGGGCAAAGTGCCCGCCCTCAGTGGGGTTGGTGATAAGATCATCTGAGTGCTCCGCAAGCGCATCCGGGGCCGCCGAGCGCGGGATGGGAAAATGCGTTGTTGACTGTCCTTTTTGGGGGGAGATGAGTTGGCGGCTTTCTTTTTGAAAGACAAAAATGGCTGAAAGAGAGCGTGTAAGCAGTGTAATCGAGCCAGGGGGTTTGAAAGTCGGGGGTCGTAAGGAAGACACAAGGTAACAACTAGTAGAGGGCTAGAGACGGATTGTACAAAACTTGAATCTGGGGGAGAACTATACACGGGCAGGAGCTATGCGGCAACCAGGCCCCTGCCCTCTTTGCTGCCCCAAGCTCACCATTAGGCACATGATACACTATCAAAGATAAGACTGCTAATATTCACCCAGCATGCATGGCACTCAGGATGGGCCAGCTGGTGCTCTGAACAGGAGAAAGATTAGGGGAGTGAGGAGCCAGCGCTGCGCAGTGCTTCTGGTCTTATGGCTGCCCTGATTGCCCAATCGAAACTTCACCTTTTACTACCCAACAGGAGCAAAGGAGGGGTGGGTTTGCCTACTGATATCCTCTGGCAATACATGACAAATGACTACCCCGGGGACATCGGACTGACCCGAAAACCAACCTAAAAAACAGACCTGCAACAGGCTGACTACAGATCGCTATGCCGGGGTAGCCGTTCATCACGGTATTGCCGGCGCAGGGCATGACTGTCAAGTACGCCAGTGAGGTTGTTAGGTCTGTTGTTAGTAAGCAAGGAGCCCCCTCCCCCACTAGGTAAATCGCGATGTTGACTGTGCATACGCAAACACCGAAAATCCTCCTCCACTAGGATCTCGAATAGAGTAGACGCGGTGAATGCCGGGAGATCAGTAATAGAACTGCCATGATCACAGCCTCCGAGTGCGTCATTATGCTCGGGGTTGCAGGAAAAAGACACTGACCAGCCAACAAGCAAGGGACCAACCCCAACTGCGAAGTCCACAGAGGCTTTGTATGGATTCTCAGGGAAAACACCGCAGATAAGTTGCTTCGTGCCGTTCTTTTCCGCCCCGAGGACCCATCTTATTCTCTACCCCATGCATCCCCGCAAACCCCAAGTGTCGTTCGACACCTACAACGAAGAAGACAAAATCGCAGCCTATGATACTTTAGTAATGTATATCAGGAAGTAGACCCTGCATCATGAATGATGCTCGGCCCTCTCGGTGCCCTCCTCATGCCCTCCTCATGGCAGCCTGGTTTAGGTCGCTGATCCTCGGACTCCCAACCCTGTAGCGAGACCATGAGGCTTAGAGTGACGATGCATCTCGGATTGCAATCCGCATCATTATTATTCCCCTGCTTATGGCAGCTATATCCTGGCTCTTATTTTCCAACTGATTTGTACAAGAAGCTTCAGGTAAGCCTGTCGTTGTGGGGAGTGAACGATGCTCAGGGGAGGGCTGAGAAAAGGGATGTGTCTGCGAGTTGACTGTAGCTAATTATAGGATCAAGGGATCGATATCTGTTGGGCATTATCAACTTTACATAGCTGCTGAGTGCGGTTAGACGCTTGACTACCAAAATACAGTAAATATTGATCAGAGCTTTGACAAGCTACGTGGTATGAAGTTGCCAGATTGAACAAGACTCGGACGAACTGCTGCTAATTTTCTGATCCTCGTGCACAACTACCTTAGGGATTCATCGATTACGGTATTGCTAGAACACGCTATAACTATTAGTTCCACCAAAAGACGTCAGCTGTATTATTGAGCAATTGCACCCTCGTGCCGCCGGGTATCGAGAGGTACTCGGTTGAGAGACTGGATGACTGGAGTTACCAGAGACGAACACGTCCAACGCAGGACCATACATGCTTTGGAAGTCTTGAGTTATGAGGACTTCGTCAGGACATACTGAGATAGTAGAGCCGTGGGAAACTGACTTCGCCCATCCTGTCAGAATCCATGCGTCTATGTAGAATAGACCGCGGAGATATCCAGCATCAGAAAAATGACAAGCGTTTTGTCCTTTCTTCCTCATTCACCCCGCCACGCCACGGCAACAAGCTTAGGGTAGCGAATGACTTTATGAAAGTGTAATCAAATTGTGGCACAAAGCCTATGTGTAAAGAGCGACCTTAACTCACGAACCCATCGCCTCGCTGACTACGTGTCAAATAAGTCGAGTCGAGTGCTTAAAGAACCTCGCGGGTGCCGTCCTCGTAGATCTTGATCGTCGGAGTCTGTATGCATTGTCAGCAATTATGTGTTCCTTGAAACCAAATCCAGGGATACTCACAATATCCATGCCATGCATATCAGAGAAGCGGCAATCCGGACCGAAGTAGCACGATCCCGGGTTGACGCAGTGATGGCCGAGGTTGCAGGCGACATCGCGGCACTGGTGGCCGGAGCTGCAGACGAGGTTACGGGTCTTATGCCGCATCGAGTGTCTCGGCTGCAGTCAGGCGCGCGCCGTGGGAGAAGTTGCAATTGTCGCCGTTCTTGCAGCTGTTGGACAGATGGTACCTGTTGCAAAGATTGGCGCCAGTCTTCTGCCTGCGGTCGTCGAGCGCCTTCACCGCGTTCGGGTCAGCCTTGGCCAGCGGAACGTCAACGCGCTGGTTGCTCTTGTTAAGCTGATAAAAGGGGCGGGCTGGAGCGGTCTTTTTCGTGCTGGCTATGTTGATGGTCAGGGGAACTGCTGCCCGACTCATGGCGGCAAAGCTATTGGGCTGAGCCTCGGCTTGCTGAGGGCTTTGCCTCTCCGAAGTTGTAGGAGAAGGTGTAGGCAATCTGGCGATCCCCAGGGGGAGGAGAGGGGGCTGGAGCTTGTTGGTGGGAGGGCGCTGATGCACGAGGCGCAAAGCCAGGCGGTGCAGTTGTCCTGGCGGAGATAGGCTCTGAGCGGAAGACCGACGGGAAGGAAACGCGCTTGAAACTTAGCTTCCGGAAGTCGGCAGCCGGAGAGTCGTCGTCTCGAGAAGGCAGATCTTGTGATTGCCGCGGAATGACTCGAGGAAAGGTAGCATAGCCGTTATCGTGGCAGCCGCCCAAAATGAGGCAGCGGCACTGGATATTCTTCTCCATGACCTCAAACAGCTTGCGCACCTTGTGATCAGCCTGCACCTTACCGTAGCCGACATCAGTAAAGGAGAAAAGGGGCTGGGCACGGCAGAAGCCGCGGCCGAACCTGGCCAAGGCGTTGGTCAGCAATGGGGAGGGTGCCAGAGACATTGAGAGCCCTCGACAACCCCTCAAGACTAAGCACCACATGGACGATAACGGTATCGATGTTGGAAAAAGCCGGATTCTCCTGAAATAGGCCTTAAGCTGTTGATGCAACTCATGGGCAGCCTGACCGCCGCCTTCTTCGCCTCTGGCAATAAGGTCCTCGCGAAAGACAGCTCCGTCGCCGTCGATAACAACAAAGGCAAACGGTGAGGATTCCTGGACGTGGTTAGCATGTGTTCAGAACTAGCTTGATTTGGGAGTGTTGGCCCTCGGCCCCAGAGGCCCCCTTGGTCTTCGCAGGTACAGGTGGCAGGTTTCTCTGTGTCATGCGCAGGGGTTCATCAGGACGGCCCACGTGGCCGAGGGTTGCCGTGGATCTGCAAATCGGGTCGCAGAGCGCAACAAAGTGGGGACCCAAGCGAGAACGACTGAACGAAAAGGGACTCAAGGGAGAGCCAAGACATGGTGACTTACAGCGGCGGCTTTAAGACTATTCAGCTCTCTCTCTGTAGTGCTCTGCTCCCTCTCCCAAACAATAGCATTGCGCTTTTCTCGCTCGCACTCGGCGCATTTGTCGCGGTAGCGGTTAACCAAGTCTCTGTAACGCAATGCAAGATCGGACTCGACACGGGAGCGTTCCACAACCAATTTCTCCCACGCTTGGTAGGCGCCGATGTAGGGCTGGGCGGGGTCGTTCGCCTCAGGTCCGTCGAAAAAGCTCATGGCGGGCGGCTTAAATAGTTAAAAGGAACAGGCCAGCGTCTGTCTGTGGAAGGCAGTGGTGGTCGACGACTGTGAAGGGTGGTCAAAGATGGGAAAGATGGATCAAGAGATAAAATCTTTGGTTATGGCAAAAAAGAGACGAGATCAGAATTGGAGCCTGCTGATGAAAGAGTCAGAGGGAAAATCGGGCGTCGTGGCTACTGCTGCCTTTTAGACCCAAGGAAAGAAAAGCACTGGAACTGGAAAGAACTGTGTTGCCACGTAGGGTGGCTTTCGAAACCAATGCGTCAAAAAAAAAAGCCACACACGTGACTGCAGCTGCCGCTGTTCAGGTGGGTTAGGGTTGTCTGCTTCCTTTCTTTGTCGTAGTTCCAAGAACATCCCATCCATTCATCCACACTGTCGGCTCTCACCAGAGAACCAATTGAGTGTCCGAACCTCCCATCATAATCCTCGTGAATCGTGGCCAAACAAGGCTTGGAAATGCTGCAGGCCGCCGGCCAAAGGCATCATCCACAGTCTATTTTTGCCTTCCACGCAATGTCGCGGCTGATCCACAAAGCGACGGTTGTTGTTTTGCATTTTCCCGTGTTTGATCAGGGTTGCAGCTTTGGCTGCACCGCCGTCTGGACCACCCTCTGGTCTGGCCCTTCCTTGGAAACTCGGAAGGACAGTTTGGCTCGTTTCACCGCATCCTAGAGGCCCAGCCCACGGCAATTTGCAAGAAGCGCGCAAACCAGCAAAATGCAAACGGCAGGCTTGGCCAAGTTTCAGCCCGGCTGCTTCTCAGCCCTCCTTCTCCCTCGTTCGAAACGAAAGCCAATCATGGCGGCCGACTGCAGGAGGCGTGGTTGTCTAGCAGACGGCGAGGCAGGCGGCGGAGCAAACACTGAGCAAACTACAGCCCAAATGTTCAGTCGCAACTGTGTCGAGCATTGTTGGTTCGGTGTCTCAAAGCCAGCTCAACAATGCTCCTGCATTCGCTTCTCATAGCCTCTCTGATGGGCCTCATCGCATATGCCGCCTCCAATGCCCTCGGTGCCTTACTTCCCTCACATTCAAACCTGAACACACCCGGCTCGCGTGCCGGACACTGGGATCTCACTCTTGCCCAGCGACAATGCAACCTTGGGATACCGCTGGGAGAACCTCTCCGCCGATTACTCTGGTAGTCCGGAGACGGCCATTAGCTGCAAGCAGCTCTACGACCCGGCAACGCAGGAGACGGCCAAGAGGTGCAATGACCCCTCGTTTTGCTATGAAGTTGAACCCGCGGGAATGATGAAGGGAGAGTTGTGAGTGGTGCGCTTGGTTGTTGTTTCCCCCTCTCTTTGATTATCAGCCATCTTCCGTAAAGGCTACTCGACCCCTACACGGAGATTTACCCTGGAGGGCATGCGAGGGAGGCCACCCGAATCGGGCCCGTTGTAGAAAGGGAGTCTGAATGAACGACGAGCAAGTTGTATGGCCTGAATCAGGCATGGTCGAAAGGGTTTCCAAAATGTGTGGGCGTTATTGATATCTTTGATAGTTGATAGCTATTTCGCCCCATTGATCTCATGTTTCTATGCCTAATATATATTTGCATATCGTCCTGCTTCTTGCGCTTGTGTTTCCCTCCAGGGGTATCATATCATTCATACACTCATCAACACACCATCGCTCCTGAGGGCAGCGCGTAACCATTCCGCACACCGCCTCCCCAAGCTGTTCCTCCATCGATGCTTCGCCGGCCTCATCCATGAGGGTTCGCACAAGGCCATCATCATCAGCGGCTTTCCCCGAACAGACGAACCCTCCCTTGGTCAGGAAGGCATGAGTTCCCCTGAAGCTGCAATTGGGGCTTCAGGCGCTCTCGACCACTCAACGAGTGGCCTCAATTTAAATCAGTCCCTCACCTCTACACCCCTTCCTCATATCTGTGGCGGCTGAAACAATGGCGGCAGCTGCTGTTGCTGCTGCGACTGCGGCCACCCACCCTCCGGAAACCCTTGCTGCTGCTGCTGTTGTGGTGCTGGCATTTGCATCGGTGCTGGGGCGCCAAATTGGGCTTGAGGAGGAGGAGCTTGTACAGGCGGCGGCGCCCCAAAGCCAAACGCCGGCTGCTGCTGCTGCTGCTGCTGCCCACCGTTCGCCCCTCATAACATCCTCCGCTCTCTTCTTCGCCTCCTCCTCTTGCCTTTTCGCCGCCTGGACAAGCCTCTCTAACGCCTCCGCTTTCTCCTGTTCCTTTTTCGCCTCCTCCAGCTTCAGACCATCCTGGTTACTCCTCTGCTCAATAATCTTGTTCTGCTCCTCCGTCGAAAGGAGCTTATACGCCTCCACATCCTCGTCCCACTTCTTCACGCACGCCGCGTCCCAGTTGCACTTCTCCACCTCGCCATACGCCGGGTGGTTGTACCTCGGGTGCTTCGACGGCCAGTTGGAAGCGTGATAATGATGCTTCACCAGCGCGCCCCTCGCATTATGGTTTCCTGAATCCGAATGCCCCTGCCCAGCCGCAAACTTCTCCACATCCAGCACCAGCACCCGCGACACAACTTTGCTCTCATCCATCGCATGGAAGGTATCCCACGTAATCTTCTTCCCCCCGGCTGGCACAGCCTTGTTCATCTCCTCCAACACGGCGGCCGTAAACGCAGACGGGCCCGTCCCTGAGATGACCTCGTCAAAATCCAGCACCACCTCCGACACAGCTACGCCCTTGGCCGCCACCCGTTGATCCACGCCATGATGTTCTCGATCAGCCGCAGCATCACGGACAGACCCGGCCGGCACACAAAGGTCCACTGGCAGAAGCTCATGCACTTCTGCCCCAGGATCGGATGGTCGCGGAACTCGGGCTGGTCGATCTCGACGCCGATGATCATGTCGATGTCGGCGGGGTCGTAGCGCGCCGGGATGAAGCGATCGACCGGCTTGAGCGCCTCGACGTCGATGTCCGCGTACACGCCGCCCTCGGCGTACATGACCATGTAGCGAAGCAGGTCGGCCTTGACGATGGTAATGTTGACGGTGCGGTAGAGGTCAACGATGTCCGGGCGGTTGATTGCGCTGCCCGCGCCGAAGTGCGCCTCGACAAAGACCATGTCGTTGGCGTCGGTGAGGACCTCGTAGCGGTGGGAGGGGTTCTTGAGCGTCCAGGTGCGGGCAGTGTCTGAGTCGCGCTTGTCGAAGTTGAGGGGGTCGGTTTTCCAGCTTTGCCATATCTTTTTGGGGAAGGCGGAGGATGGGGGGGAGGCGACGTTGCTGCCGGAGAGGACTTGTTGCTGGGGAGTTTGGCGTTTGGTGAGATGGGCGGGTTGGGGCTGCGGAGCTGGGTAGACTTGGGCTTTGAAGATGAGGGTAAAGATGAATGCGCCGATGAGGTAGTAGGGTATGATGCGGCGTATCTGGGTGGGGATGCGGTTCCGGAGTTTGTGTGGGAGGTTTGATAGGGTTGGGGAGGATAAGGGAGACAGAGGGGAGGCCGGCGAGAGAGGCGTGCTCGAGCCGGAGGACGAGGGTTTCCAGTTCATCGTGCTCTTGTGTTCCCAGGAGTTCGCCATTGTTGTTTGATGTGGGTGACAGTCTAGGGAAGCAGTCGAGAGACCACGAGGACATATGTGGGATTCAGTCATCTGGAGCGCAGCGCGGCGCTGGCCTGGAGCAGATAAGCTACTGTCGGTATCACAAGCTTTGCCGAAGGACCTAGGAGAGCTGGAAGATCCCGCCTCCGATTTTGGACCGCGCGGGATGGTCGCAGCGGAGAAGCCGCAGGTACAGTACACAGTAAGCTGAGTTCCCGATATCGTCGTGAATGTTGGCCAGGGACCGGGGTATCTGCCTGGCTGAGGCGGGCTGGCATCGGGGTGGTCAGTCCAGAACTCCAGTCCCCAGCCGGGCCCTGGCACTGGAGATTGTGGGAGGTGACGGTCCACCGTGCCCATGGGGAAATTCAAGGATTGCGCGGGTGCGGGGAAGTCGCTTTTGGGTGTGTTTCTCCATCGCCTGCCGGGATGATGACAGCGGCACCCAGCTCTGGAGACGATCCTGGTCGAGATCCGGCAGGTGGGTAGGTGCAGGAAGCTTGTTTCCCCTCGCACGACTCCGCAATGGGGCTGGAGGGGTTTCGGGGCAAGGCTGTTGTGCATGCTCAACGGCGTCGGGGTGCAGGGCCACATGCTACACGGCCGGCGGAGGAGATGCCGTTTTGGACGGAGCCGCGGGATCAGGCCGAGATCAGCGCACACGTGGGATTGCGAGCATGTGAACGCGACCCCCGAGGAGTGCGCCGTCGCCAACGTCGAGCGCCATCGTTGAGGAGACAGGACGCGAAGGTATTGGACTGGCTGAAGAGACGCGGGCTAGTTTAGGCAATGCTTCCGACGACATGGGACGCGATGGCGAGCTCAGCTAGAGGCACATCCTTGACTGTTCCTTTGGGAAGTTCCCGAACACAGGTTGTGGACGAGAACGCTGGCAATGAATGACCTTCCCGACACGCGATAACGTTACACCGAAGACATATAGAATAGCCTTATCTGGTTGTGCTGCTGCATGTATTAACTGCAGCCGCTCTCCGAACTGGTGGTCATTGCGTCCCGTCGCAGTTGTCTGTCGGTGGGTGTCGAAACTGAGTTGACTCGACGGTTGGGTTGGGAATTGGTCGGTCGCCAAGATCAAATGTCAGAGTGGGGTGGGCGCTGTCCCTGGCAGTCTGCCGAGCCGTCGGAAAGCGGGGCTGCCAGGGTTTCAATGGCCGAGTTTTATTGGTTGAAATTTCAGGCAGCAAAGACCCAGTTTTCGTCCAATATTGGCAGCGAGAAGGGCCAGGGACATGCAGACCTCACCTTGCAATTTCTGCAGCGAATTGCTCTTCCAACCAGACCGTCTTTGGGGCCACACATCCCGTCGCTACGCTGACAAGGTGGGCTGTTGGGGGAGGGAAAGCCCTTAGGGTCACCTAAGACTGCGACAATGGCTCGAAACTTGGAAGATCATTGCCCAGTTTCTCAACATGGAGGCAAAATCGGAGACACACAAGCAGCCTGACCTACAGCAGGAAAAAGGCATGAACGACTCGGCTGTGAGCTCCAACCCTGGTCGAAGTCCACGAGGGTCCGCTTTTATTGGACCCATGCAACAGGGGTAGCGGGGAGTGGCAGCAAGCCCCTTTTTGACCCCAGATTTTCTGGAACTCGCGTCTGACCCACAGTCGCAACGACGATCTGGCACTTCGAGGAGAGCCGCTTTCTGTGCCCACGTCAAACGGGCTCTCGAGCACGTTGTGGCTTTCGACATTCACCATGCCAAGTGACTTGGAAGGGTCAACTGAACCCAAGAGGGTCGCTTCCCACCTGGGGGCTTCAGCTCGCTCGTCTGTCAGGGCCGCCCTGTCGTGGCTGGCTTCTGCTCTCTCTCCATGGCAATCCAAACCTGGCAACGCGGATCCCGAGAAGCTCAGGCCGACGGCATATCTCGATGGCCTCAGAGGATTCGCCGCCTTCCTGGTCTACTGGCACCACGAGCTCTGGGCTCACGTGCCTATTCACGCCACGGCGATGCAGTCGAGCTTCGGATACAATGGCGTTCATTACTTCGTCAACCTGCCCGGTATTGGGACGCTCTTCCATGGAGGTCACTTTGCCGTGGCCACCTTCTTTGTCATCTCGGGCTACGTCCTGTCCGCCAAGCCCATCAGTCTCATCCACGCTGGCGACCAGGCGCGGCTGGCGGATAACCTAGGCTCGGCACTCTTCCGGCGATGGCTCAGACTTTACATCGCTCATCTGTACCACCTTCATTTTCATGACCATCGCCCATCTCCTCCATCGTGAGATACATCCGCTTACGTTGGACGCGAGCTACTTCGAGGCCGTGGCCCGGTGGTACCATGAAGTGAAGGACTTCAGCTTCGTCTTCCAGACCGGCGGCACGGGGTGGCTCAGCTACAACTTCCATCTATGGTCGATCCCCGTCGAATTCAAGGGCTCGCTCGTCGTCTACACCTGCCTCCTCGCGTTTTCCCGATGCACCCGGAATGCGCGGCTCTGGCTCCAGGTCGGCCTGATCGTCTACTTCATCTACATCGTCGACGGGTACAACTGCGCCCTCTTCACCGCCGGCATGCTTCTCAACGAGCTCGAGCAGCTCGCGGCCAAGGACGATCTCCCTGCCTTCTTTGACCGGTTCCGGCCCTACAAGAAGCACCTCTTCTACGCCATGTTCACCATCTCCATGTACTTGGGCGGCTGTCCCGCGGACTCGACACCACGCCGAGTACCTCAGGAAGAACCCGGGTGGTACTGGCTGTCGTTCCTCACGCCGCGCGCCATGCAAGATCCGAAGTGGTTCTTCCTGTTCTGGGCGGGCGTGTTCCTCGTTGCGTCGACGCCGCACATCCCGTGGCTGAAGCGCTTCTTCGAGACCCGCTTCTGCCAGTACCTGGGGCGCATCTCCTTCTCGCTGTACCTGGTCCATGGCCCGGTATTGTGGACGCTGGGTGAGAGGCTGTACGCGGCGGTGGGGTTTCCCAAGCTCGACCGGTACGTGTTCCTGTCAGAATGGGTCAACATCTTCCCATGCCCATGGCGGGGCCGATGGGGCTGGAGGTGGCGTTCCTGCTGCCGCATCTGATCCTGCTGCCGGTGACCTTTTACTGCGCCGAGGTCGTCACCAGGGCATTTGATGAGCCCAGCGTGCGGTTCCCGCAGTGGCTGTACAAGACTGTTTCGATGCGACGGGTTGGATTGCCTGCATGAAGCTCGGTCTTTCTTTGTTGTCTAAGTCTGTGTTTCTTTGGATATATTGGAATGTGTTTTATTGCAGGTGGTCAGAATGGTTAAACACGCACATGGCGACGGTGTCACAGCTGGTTTGGCATGGTTTTTTTTCACGCAAAATTTCAGCAGTTAGCATTCAAAGAGCTCTCCTTTGTCCACAACATCCGTGAAGCATATGGGCGGGGCTTGAAGTTCAATGTCGCTTATGGCCTGTCTCTCTTCTGTCGCCGGTTGTGATGTGGTGCTGCCCCCGTTTGCGACTACAGCAGCGCTTCATGTTAAAGGGACTGTCGCTAACCGCATTCAGGCCATGCAACAGCAGCATGGAAACCAGCCAATGACGTCAAAAGCGCGCATGCTCTCACCAACCGGCCTGAAAGCTTCGTATTGTTCCGCCTCACTTGGTGTTCTCGGGGGGCCTTGCCCGAAAGGGCAATGCTGCTGTGTCCGGCAAACGTTCAAGGGGGACCCTGCCAGAGGTCAGCAAAAGGAGGGCAAGATGGGGTCGTGAAGCCGAATTTTGGTAGTGATTTTCGGGTTCTTCTCTGGTCTGATCAAGCTGAAGCCCCACGACATTGCTTGCATGTCTCCACTCAAGCAACAGTGTCCAGTCGAACCTGACGTTTTCAGGGTTGCGGTCTCCTCCATCTGGGTGTCTCCACTTCCAGCAATTCCTGGCATTCTTATTCGCATTTAACAGCTTAACCGCAACAAGACATGGTTCATTGGACCTGAAAACTATGGGTTTTTGTGTGTGTGTGGGGGTGGGGGGGGCCCCCTGGCCACCTGCGACTGACTAGGCGTCTCCCCTTTTCTCGCGTCTCCCTCCTCCGGCCGGGGCGTCAGTTCTGCGAGGGAAGCCGTGTCTTATTGAGGTCTTCCGTCTCTTTGCGACCTCATTCTCCGTGCTGGGCAAAAAGGTACTTCCCACAGCCATGATCGTTAGGGACCTGAAGCGAGTCGCCCTCTTGGTAGGGCCGCTTGTGGTCCTGCTCCTCACCGCGAGCCTTTGGCACACCGATACGGATTATCTGCGCTCGCGCGTCAGCTCCTTGTTGACGCCGAGCACGGGCAAGACGCCAGCACCGCAACCAGCTTCCATCAACCACCGCCCGCCGACCCTCACCAGCAACGGCACCCACCGCGAGATTTACTCTGTCTCGACGGCAGACGGCAAGTACTTCGAGATCCGCTTCGGCAAGAACGTCTACAACCCCAACGTCATCCCACCCAGCACTACCCGAACACCTGGTACGTCGTCGGCCAGCTTTGGAACGAACCCACGCCCGCGAACTCGCCCTTCTTCGAGCCTTTCCGCGAAGTCAAATGCCTCGCACAGTTCAAGGGCGCGCTAATGTGCTTCGACTTCCTCGTGAACCTCCCCATCGAGCCCACCACCGGCGACAAGTGCGAGGGTGACATCGCCCACTTCCGCCTCAACGTCGGCCCGCACGACGCCCGCGTCTTCTTCGGCCCGCAAGTCCCCTACACCGTCTACGGCTCCAACAGTGGCTACACCTGCTTCGGCATCTGGATCCAAGACTTCCGCAAGCTAGTCGACTGGGGCAAGGAGGAGAACAACAACACCAACAATCCGCTGCCCACCAACACCGACTCAGACTTCGCCGTGGGCACCGAGATCCAACGCCCCGGCCAGCCGGGCCCGATCGAGAAGAACTACTTCCTCTTCTGGAACTCGAGCGACGCCATGTTCGCGCACTATGACATCTTCCCGAAGCGCGCGTTTGCCAGCCTGTCGCCAGACGGCTCCGCCGGCCCGGACATGGCCGCCGCCACGGCGGCCGGCGACGAGCGCTGCCTGGCACGGTATCTGCCCCAGCTGCCGCCGAAGCTGGAGTCGTTCCACCAGGCGACGAACTCGCTGCGCGTCACCATGTGCAACAGGACGGATCCCACATGCACACCCGACGACTCGAACACGTTCATCATGACGGTCATCCAGCACAAGACCTTCTACAATTACCACGCCGAGTACGAGCCGTACGTGGTGCTGTTCCACCAGCGCGCACCGTACGAGCTGTATGCTATTTCGAAGCAGCCGCTGTGGATCAGCGGCAGGCAGCGCCGGGAGGGGAGGCGCACCGAGATGTTCTATGTCACGTCGGCGAACTGGAAGGAGAACGGGTTGAAGTACCATGGGTATCTGGATGATGTGGTGGTGCTGGGCTTTGGGATTGAGGATCAGAGTTCGGGCGGGATTGATGTGCTGGCGGCGGATTTGGTGATGGATCTTGGGCAGTGCGACGAGGCAGGTGATGAAAATGGCCACGAGTCATAAGCGCCGGCAGAGCGGAGTTCAGGGAGCAGTGGCTTGCAGGTGGTACCTCAAAGCAATCGAGTCACTGCATGCGCCGCCACGGTCAGACACGTGCGACTGAAACTACAACCTCAACCGCAATCGGGCGGTTGTCCGAACATGGTCCGAAACATTACCGCGCCAAGTCGCACAGCAATAGGGTCCTCGTTCGGGCTGCATACTCCGCATCTGACGCTATCACTTCTGGTGAGAACATCCACCAAAGCTGACGCCATTCAGCCACGACCGTCTCGAAGCCACCGCTCAATTTGGTCTGCAGCATTCTTCCAAACCCACATCTCCTCCGGCTGTTCTTCCTAATGCCTTCTTCCTGGATCCAGGAGACTGTAAGCCAGGCAGTTGGTCTGTAGGCCTGCTCTATTCACGCGTCGCTGGCCGGGGCATGGGTCTTATCTCATATCTATCTCTCACGCTTCTGTATCACGATGGTTGGCTATGGTGTTAAGGAAACTGGAATCTACCTCTTGGAGTACGGTATTGGCTGGAAGCGGATGGTCGGGATCTTAATTACTGACTGTTGTATGTACCTGGGATGGCTACCGCAGGCGATGTATTTCTTTGTACCAGTAACTCTTGTGTCTTTTGAGGGCTTCGAAGGGCAGCGGAGGACATCGGGTCTTGCGTAGATCCTGTCCTCAGACTCGGGGAACGGGTCGGAGAGGTCTAGCAGCGGCATTGAAGATGAATTGCCGTCCCTTTGGTGCAAATAGCACCCCTCACATGATACATTTCACAGGCGCAAGGCGGTATCAAGGTCTTCATCCAACACTCACCTCCTGGTTCACATCCAGATCGTACCACGCCACTACATCACGCAGGTCCGGGCCGCAACCACGCCGCCGCCTCGGCCGGAGTGGATAGATCCTCGCCATGTACCTGAGGGCCCCAGTAAGCTTTGAGATATCTGACAGGAACCCTAATTCAACTGCAGAGCAACTTCGCTGCACAGATTGGTGTGGGATGTTCCCGAGGGAGAAGCCTCGTCCTTTCTGGTACGGGTGGCCCGGCTCCAGAGTGGAGACAGCGGAGGTGTGGGTCCGGCGCTGACACCCGCGCCGCTGCTGGGGGCACGGGATGTGGAGCCGGATCCTGTCATGGGACCGCAAGTGGCTGTGATGTGATCTCACGACACATTTCGTGCTTGCCAACGGCAAGGTCAAGCAGTGAAAACGGCAAGCGTATAGGCCCGACGCGAAATAAGGTGCAGAAGGCAAATGGCAGTGGCGAGCAGCAAGAACGTTATTGCTACGGCCAATAGCAAGTATGACCGGCACGTCTGATGATCTTGGCGATCTGGATAATGAGGGCGAGCGAAGCTGGAAGAGGTTTGAGATAAAGTGTATGGGGGAGCTGGAGTATAGAGAGCATTTTGCTGCCTTGGATGGCATGAACGGGTTGTTTGACAGCGGCGATGATGTTGCCATCGGTAAATCCCTCGCGCTTTAGGCGTTAAAAAGGATGTCAAGGCTCCGAAGAAGGTTAATCCAGATAGAAATTGGGCGAGAGAAACGAGATTCAGGATGGCCTAGCCCTAGCGCTCGTGCAGTAAACAAAGAACTATAATCACGTGTACAGGCGTACGGGACGAGTTGCTGCTTGGGATTTATACCACGGTCAGGAAAGGAAATTCAGAACCTGAAGCTTCCGGCCCACTCCTCTCTCAGCTCGGATCTCATGCTCACCACTGCAAGATGGCGATCCCAACAGTCGCTCACACAAGATAACGCCCAGCAGAATCGATCGAGCATACCGCCACCGCTCTCCGTCAACCGACTCGCCGCCCTCCATTCTCGCAAGCGCCTCTTGGTCCCTCCCTTGCGCAGGACTAACGGACAACTGGAACTCTTCCAATGCCGCTTTATTTCTCACAGCGAAGTGGTCGCGATGATAGCATGTTTATTGGAATACCGCAGCGGCGAGCCGAAACTGGCGGACCACGAGTGCCATGACGTAGTGGCAGGCGAGGTTCCGACGCGGCCAACGGCAAGGATGCCTGCCGTTACCCTTGTATTCTCGGTGCCCGCCAGGTACGTTGAGAGTCTCTGTGTCTTACACTCCGTGCTCTGCTCCGCTCGGTTGTCGACGGTATGACAACGGGGACCAGGTATGTGATGCGCTCTCTTACTTGCCTCTACCGACACTCTGTATTGACGCACCTCGAACGTCTGAAACCGACAGGTTCGATCCCATTTCAACCAAACGTCAAGTCCCAGAATTGAGGATTGTCACAACTCGTTCCGCACCGCGGCCCCGAATCTCAAGAATGTCAGGTATGCGTTCTTCAACACACCTACACACTGAGAGCCGACAACGGGAGCATTGCCGGCTGTCAGAGGACCGGTTGTATCGGCAGGAGCGTGCTGGTGTTGAAGCAACACCGCATCCTCGTCAAACAATGTACTCCCAAGAATTGCCGGAAAAACCAGTACATTGTTGCTTCTCATCATTGCCCTAGCGCAGGAGCGGCGACGGTGCTCGGATGCACAACCACCCCCCTGCGAGTTTACAGTGTGTATTTTCCTCCCGCCGCCTCATCACACTCTCACTGAAGCGGGCCCGCTGACAAGCGCTTTCTACTAATTGACAGGCCCGGCTTCAACTTCTCGGCAAGGGGTCACCGGTCCCTCTCTTTATGTTGTCCATGTCCAAGCCTCTTTCCTCGACATGCTGAATTATCCAGGCCGAGATCCGGTAGTAATCTGAGTCTCGTCATTCACTGTTGGCGCGTTCCGGCCATACCCTACAAAACTTTTGCTCAATGATTTGCTCAGGCGCCGTGTCTGGATTGTTGTGGGGAGACACATGATGCTGGTCAAGGAACGTCATTGGACGTGGACATGTCCGTCGATGGCTCAACCCAAGAGTCGTCGCCATGATTTTCCGGTATTTTTTTTGGTACGTGAACTTTTCATCTTACACGCCATTGGGCCTAGCCGGGAAGGTCCATCAGGGTTCCAGATCATCAGGCCTCCCTCAGAAAGACAAAAGCAAAACTAGCTCGTCCATCGACCGTTCTCGCGATTTTCCTTGCTCCGCACCATGCCGACTTACCCACATGTTGGCCGGTCGTGAGACAGATCTGCGGCGTTGTGCCACACTCAGAAGCTCGGATATCCTGGCACAGGTATCGAACTAATTTGTGGGTCGACTTGGGGCTTTTCGAGGGTAAGGTAAGCAAAGGGGGTGTGCCACAGTTTGAAGTTGATATTGGAAGACATGTGGGAGTTGGGGCAGGAAATTACCCGCGGGGACCCAAATGCGTGGGTACCCATTACCATGGGTAATGGGTTAGATATGGGTAATGCCTAAATACGTAATCGCGCATGTAATCGCCCTAACTGGGAATTATCTAGCAACCAACTTAGCAGCGATCTATGCCAAAAGGGTGATGATGCAGCAGAAGGATATGCAGCTTGTGCAAGCAATCTATCGGACTATGCAGCCTCATATTGCCACGATGGTCAACTCCCGGGTGATCAAGGCGAAGCTTGACTACAAGGCGTAGGCTTATTGAGGACCGGACGGCAGAGCACGTATTGTTGACGCAACTATAGTTGCTGTATCGTTTTCGAGGAAATGATGCTTTATATCTCTTTTCTAGGGAGATTGGGTATTAGTTTTGGTCCCATCTGCGTTTAAATCCGATTAACTACCCAAAACTCATATGGGTTATTCCCACCCTATCCCACGATAGTGGATTCGGGACGGGTAGTACTCATTTGACAGACGAGTTCCCCATAGGTACCCGTGGGTGGGTAACCCTGCCATACTGGGATTGGTGTCAAGTCCCAACGATAAAGGAGGGGGGGAGACGGGTGGATGGTCCGAGGTACCTGACGACAGGCTTGCTCGGGAGCAGCAGATCGCCGGAACACAGCAAAGCCAGCAGTCAAGGAGAAGATTCATGTGCTAAAGCGTCAACCGTCATTCTCATTGAAATTGTAAGAAAAGAATGAAAACGAAAATGAAAGGCGAGCATGGGTATGTGTGTGTGGTGGTCCCTCTACCATCATACAGCCAAACATCCATGAACCGCACAACTCCCAAACCCAGGGCAACCATATCATGCAAATCCCAACTCCATCCAATGCATGTTCTTCAGCTCCCTTTCCAATCTCGTATTCACCATGCCTTGTCCCTGATTCCAGGTAGCTTGTCCTCGTCCTCAGACACCTCTGCGTGCAGTTCATCCGCCCTCAATACCGATACCTCCCCTCGTACCCCTTCTCCCTCCTGCTCCTCCCCTCATACCTCCCCAGCCATCCCTATCTCTCCCCCTCGAGACAGGAATCTCCATCCTCTCCACCGCCCTCCTCAACTCAGCAATATCATCCACCTCCCGCCCCTTCCCTTTTCCTTTGCCGTCCCCGGCATGCTTCAGTATCCCCTTGACCTCGCCATATCCGCTCCCGGGCACCAAATAGCGGCTCGCAATCTCGGCGTTGTGCCGCTCTCGGCGAGCGCGCACCTGGTCTTCCCAGCGGAGCTGTTTCCGTCCAGAGAAGGAGGATGATGCGCCACCAGAGGAGAGCGACGGGTCGGGGCTGCCATGGTGGTGGTGGTTGTGCACGACGGTGGCGGCGGTGGATGCGCGCCGGCCGGGGGTGTACCGCTGGTGCGCGTCGTACGAGTCGATGCCCGGCAGGTCTCTGGCGGCCCCCGAGGAGGAGGAGGCCAGCCCGCCGTCGGCGAAGCTGGCGCGTCTCTCGCGCCGCTGGCGCCGGCGCTCGTCCTGGTCGGAGAAGAGGAGGTAGCTTTGCGGGTCGTCGGTTCGGCGCCGGTGGGAAGGGGGGTAGGTGTGGTACGAGTGGCGGTCGCTGCTGTCGCGGGAGCGCGAGCGCGAGTCGTGCCGGCGGCGGGCGTACTCTTCGGCGAGAGGGACCAGGCCGATGGGGATGTCTCGGCTGGAAGAGCGGGAGCGGGAGCGGGAGGTGGGCGATTTGCCGTCGCGGTCTGCGTAGATGATGTGCGGGGTGGTGGAGGAGCGTTTGAAGCGCGGTTCGCGGTCGCGGTCGCGGTCGTAGCGGTCGCGGGGGTTGTTACGAGAGGAACGGCGGTGGTCGTAGTGGTCGTAGGAGCTGTATGAGTCGCGGTAGTCGTAGTCACGGTGTTTGCCTGGTTTTCCGCCGCTCATGTAGACGCCTGAGTCGCGCCTGTCGGAGGGGGACGGTGACTTATGCCCGGGCCGGTAGGGGGTTGGTTTGCGCTCGGAGAGGCTGCGGTAGGATTCCGGCTGCACGTCTCCGAGCTTGGTGAAGGGAAACTTGCGGTCGTAACGGCGGACGTCGGGACTGGAGCATCCCCTGCCTTCCCTGCACGGGTAGGTCTTTTCAGTGATGTCCTGAGCACCGTCCGAGTAGGTGTTGTAATAGACCTTGGTGAGGCACATCTTGGCGGTTCAGCAACGGTGGCAATACTGTGACAGACGTGAGGGTCGTCAACCTTGGGCAGCAAGACGGGGTGGCAGGGTGCCGCCAAGTTGCCCGTTGTCGGGAACGCAATGGCAAAGGCGGGAGGGCAGCGGGTGGTGATGTTTTCTGTCAGTCGGCAGTATCCGAGACGGAGCAGTCGTTGGAGAGTCGTCTTATATGACTCAAAGACATGAGGGCATTTAAGAGGACCAGACAGAAGGTGCTGGCAGGCAAGCTCTGTGAAGAGATATATCAGACTGAGGGTGACCTTGAGTGTTCCGGTCTTGTAAGAGACCGTGTTTGAGGGCGGGTTGGGCTGTTGCGGCTGTTGCTGTCGAAAGGTGGGTTGCCCGTAGGTTGATGGCTAACAAGCAAGGCCGATGACCGGGGACGGGCGGCCGATCCTGTTATATGCGAAGCGAGATGAGGCGGCGATGGGAGGGAGGGGGTGAACTCTCGAACTCTCACCCTGGCTCGGCTGTTGCCCATGTCTGCATCCTGGGTAAGCTCCCTCCCTGACACACCACCCCCCCCCCCAAAAACCATCGGTGGTGCAACCTGGATGAAGATGCACCAAAGTCCCGTATGCTTGCCGTCTGCTGATCTTCGCCCCTAGGGTGAATGCAAGACGCGACTGCGGCGCAAATGCGTGGGTGCGACCTCTGAAAGCCAATGGGGTGGCACTTGCAAAAGGCTGAGCTGCGCGGGTGACTTTGATAGGGTCGTCGCAGGGGTGTGGAGGGCCGGAAAGGTAAGGGTCCTGTGATGCTCCCGCTCCCACGGTCCGGCAGTCTAAATCGGCGTCATGTTCGCCAGTCGTTGGTTGGTAGGCGACCTGAAACGGGAATCTGGGTGAGGCAACCCACTGGCTGGGAGGCGTCTACGGCACACCCAGCAGACTGGAGCCGAGAGCGACGAAACCCCGGTCGCAAAAAATAGCAACTAATCAGGCCTGACATGGCCGCTCTAATGCACGCTGTCGCCGTCGCCGTCGCTGCGACAAGCGAAACACATGCAGGCGAGAAGGCCAGGCAAATTACGCCCGGCGTCCTCTTCCAGAAGCGCTGTGCGGCCGATCTGCCCTGGATAGCCTTTTGGTGTACCCTCACCGAAAACTCGCCAGACTCCACGTCTCGTGTCCCCGCCACGGGTTTGCCTGTTGGTGGTGTGGCGGCTTTCCCAGCACAGTTCGCCAAGCCTGATCGCAACTGTTGGGTCGCGATCCCTGCGGCGTTGTCCCAAACCAGCAATGCGCTTAACTAATCCTGCCCCAGCGGTTCCAGACTGGTCAGAAACAGGCGCGGCCCGTCTTAGATGGAGCCAACAAGACATGCAGTCCTGGCGCTTGCCGTGCTGCATGCATGCAGGAACCGCCATGCAAGTCATGAGCAGCCATCCATGGGGGAGAGACAGATGCTGGAGTGCATCCTGAGGCTGAGTCTCTCAAGTGATGACTCGGATGAGACGACGTCATCTGCCCCAGACCGTTCCCGTGGGTTGGACAAATACGAGACTGACGAATCGGAGGGCACGGCCACCACTTCGTGTCAAAGGTGTTGCCTCTCGGCTTGCCTCTGGCGGTTTCACATCCGAACGAGTTGTTTGCAAGAGCTCGCTGTTGTGGCCAGTAGCGGCTGCAACCAGTCTCATCGCCAGCGACCCCACCGAGATGCGAGAGGTGGCCGCTTCAATGATCAGCATGGCTGTACTTCCCACGCTCCTTAGCTTTGCCATCCTGTGCTCTGCGAAGGTTGGCAAGCCGAAGCAGCACGAATGATGCTTGCTCACCGAACCTCACTCGGGGTGAGAAGGCGGCCAACGTTACACAAAACTCATCCTGTGCAAGCACCAGCTCGCCACCTTCTGCGGGAGCCGAATTGCCTATGGTAGTCACGGTGTGGATGGTCTCTTTTCGAAACAAGTGAAAACTGACTTGCTTGACTTGTCAACGTTTGAGGTGCATGCCAGTGACACGATAGCGTGCAATGAGTTTGACAAGTCGCAAAAAGAAAAGAGCGGCAGTGAGTGCCAGTGTGGAGAAGTGAATCAAAACCTATAAGCGCTGGCCCACCTCACAACTCGCTGTTCTGAATGTCGACTGAAAAATGAGTCGTAACCGTCTCCAAAAATAGGGCAGGGACACCTAACAGATGGGTTTCCCATGGGTACGAAGTCCTGTACTCATGAGTGGTTCCATGTCCTACCCAAAGTTGTGGGGGAAAGTCTGGAAGTGTTGAGCAATCCGGCTGGAAGTTTGGCCAATCAAAGTAGCCAAGGCAAAAGTGTGGGGCTCTCGCAAGCTTCTCCTTGGCACGATTCGCACAACAATGTGTTCGGCTTCAGGCGGTAGGCTTCTGGAAATGGCCTCTTTCCGCCGTTCTCTGGTCGCCCCATCGTATGCCATCTTTCGCATCCCTTCGTTGCACTCTTTTCATGCTCCTTTTAGCTGATGGTTTCAGGAAGGTCATGTGGAACAACTGATGAAATACTAACGAAACCCGAGATTCTGTGGCCGGTCTATTGACGATGGTTGATGAATTACAATTTACGGGTTATAATCTTGGAGTCTTGGAGGACTCGGGTTCTGCGGTGGTGTCTCTTGCGATCTTCTCGCCGGCCAACCACCAATAAGTCAGACTTCATCTCTACCTAGTATGGTTTTTGATGGAAAATTCGATTAGGTATTATGTCCACGAATTACTAACCAGGTAATTAAAGCCACAGGATTTGACCTGCAGTTCTGACAATCAGCAGCTTCAACCGCCAGCTTGACCCTCAAACTCGTTACCAACATCCAACGTTCGGAGTGCTAACACGACTGGAACCCCTTCCCGATGCCCCTCACCCGAAAGCCCAACCCCTGAAGCTCCACGTGGTTGACAACATTACGCCCGTCAAACACCCAGCGTGGCTCTTGCATCATACCCGCGACTTCGATCCAGTCCACCGCGTCCTGGCCCTGTGCGCCCGTTTGGCTGCGTCCACAGTGGCTGCAGTCCGCTTGGCACGGCGGGAGCGGCTTCAATCTACCCAGAGGGTCGTCTGACGAGGCCGACACCTCCTCTCGAGAGAGCTTCTCGAGGTCGATGATGCTCATCTCGCTGAGACCCGCATCTTGCGGCTGAGCCGCAAAACCATGACCCCTGGGCTCGGAAGCCTTACCCGTAGGCCCCACATGATTCCTAAGCTGACGGCCACGGAATTGTTTCCACTGCGTGAGAATGCAGATGGCACTGGCTTCTTGCACACAGTCCCTCCAGCCGGAGCAGATCCGGACTCTCTCCATCCGCTCCGCGCTCAGCCCCATCTTCTGGATCTCCGCGAGGACCTCAGCTGGGGCACAACCAGGATCAAACACTGCGATCTCTCGTGGCATCTCCGACGCCAGATCCTTGATGATGTGGACGGCGATGCTGTTGCGGGTGTCGTTGGTCCCATCCTTGAAGGCGAACCCCAGCACCGCGATCTTCTTCCCGCGGAGAGACCCGTTGAGCTCGCGGACAACATTGCGGGCGAACCGCTGACGCTGGTCCTCGTTGATTTTGAGAATGGCCAGCCAATAATCAGCGACGATGTCGAGATGCATCTCTCGAGCGATGTACGCGAGGTTGAGGATGTCTTTCTCGAAGCACGATCCCCCGAACCCGACGCCGGCTTGGAGGAACTTCGGTCCCAGCCTCACATCCTTCCCGATGGCGAGGCTGACATCTTCCACGTCGGCGCCGAGCCCGATCTCTTCACACATAGCGCTCACAGCGTTGATGCTGCTGATGCGCTGCGCGAGCATCGTGTTTGCTACGAGTTTGGCCAGCTCGCTGCTGAACGTGTTGACAGTTACAATCCGGGCCGCTGGTACCCATGCTGTGTACACATTCTTCAGCACTGCCGCCGCTCGCAGGCCGGCGAAACTTTGAGCGCTGCCGATGAGGATTCGATCAGGGTACATAAGGTTTTCGACAGCAGTGCCTTCGGCCAGGAACTCCGGATTTGACAGGACTTCGAAGTTTGTATCTGGTCGGTGGTGCCGAAGCTTGGCCCGTCAGCCCCTGGTTCTTTCTCGTGATCGGTACATGTGCGCACAACTCACGATATTCTGAATCATCCTGGCTGTTCCACATGGGACTGTGCTCTTCTCCACAATGATGGCTCCCGGTCGGGCATGCTGGGCAACGGTCCGGGTGGCGCTCTCAACTGCGCTCACGTCCGCCATGGACCCAGCCCCAACACCTTGCATCTTGGTGGGCGTGTTAACGCAGATAAAGATGATATCTGCCTCGGCGATGGCCTCGACAACATTGGTGAAAACGAGGTTGGGTTGGCGCGCCTTGAGCTGGACAGGCCGACCGAGTCCTGAGAGCGAGATGGTCGTGTCAAGCGTACCATCACGGGCAATACGGACCACCTTAAGCAGGCCATCTTCGTGAATGGGGAGGTGGGCCGAGTTCCAAGCAGCAATCCGCTGCTCGTTCAAGTCGACGACGTTCACGGCAAGTTGCGGGTTATGGTACGCTATCACAGCAGCAGTGGGGCCACCTGTGTCTTTGTCAGCCCGGCGTCGAGAAGACGGCCATCTTCACGCTTACCCACAAACCCTGCCCCGACGAAGCAGATATTCTTTGCTGCGGAAACAGATGAACTGTTGATGGACTCTTCAACTGGAGACACACTGCCGTCTTCGGACAACGGCTTAGGCTTGAGCTCCGGAGAGCCCAAACCCGAGCTCGCCGGGGATGTGTTGGGTGACCCTCGAAGCCATTCATTCGCCGACCAGGAGTTCGGTGTTGATGATCCAGGACTGATTGTTGACGCTATCGACTGAGAGCTCGGATAGGACCGGCCAAGTTGGCCACGTAGAGGGAAAGGCGCCCCCGACCGCTGCGGGTGGCAAGACTTGTCCATTGCTGGACCTGGCGGGCAACTATCGGATATCGGGACCCAGCGACTAATGGTTCCGAGTCTTTGTTCCTCAAAATGCAGTGAGACAGCACTGACCTTTTCGCAAGAAGGATCCTCCGCAGGAGACGCTCGCTTCGATAGAAGAGTGAGGATATATAACGCCTCTTTGAAGACGTCTGGTTCCCTGAAACCGCCTCGTCTGTCCAGTTAGCCAACTTTTTCCCAGGCTTGTGCTTGGCATACCTTCCGTTGCACATGCAAAACGCGTAAGCTGAAACCACTCCCGACTGCTATCGCGATCTTCCCCTTGCCGACCGACGGGCAAGCACCTCCTCGGCGGCCAGGAGTATAGACAGTCCGTTACCGACATGCCGATGCTCACATCGAGACCGCTGCACAGGCGAGGTAGCACTAACATCACCTCACACATCACTCAAATCATCTTCTCGAGATTTCGTTTTGCGATTCCAACAGGAACCGTCCGACAACCTCCCAACTACTGGGCAATTTCCCATCCTGCTGCTACCCTTCCTGCAAGACACTGCTGTCGGATGCAAAGACCCGATATGAGAAAAGGTTGTGGGGCTTCAACACAACAAAGGCCCGAATCTGCGCCACGGTTCTTGCTGCAGAGACATTCGTCTCAACCTGAGGCTGCAGGCTTGGCGCTTGTCGATCCAGATGCCGCGGGAACGCTTTGAGCCTCAAGTCGGGAGCTTCCGCATGATCTACACTCCCTAGATCCACTGGCTCGGTCTTGGCACGTGTTGCCAACGATACAGTCGGCGATCATTGTGCGGTCTGGGATCTGTCGGGGCTTGTCTGTGAACCCTGAAGGCTGATCAGCCTCGTTCGCGCAGCTGCCTCTGTCTGTTGAGCCCGAGGCTGTGAGTGAAACCTCCCGCGCGACCTTGAGCTGCGGAACCGTGACAACCAACTACCGGCATCGTCCCAGCCCTCACGTAGGTGGTGTTTCCTGTGTTACTGTGGCGCCATCCAACAGCACCGTCCACCCGAGAGATGACCTGTTCCTGAGTCCGACGCGGAGTACCCCAGGAGCGCATTCTGCAAAAGCACTGCGCAGGCCCCAGAGGCGATCTGTCCCATAGTTGACGGAGACCTCAGGGGCAGTGAAGCAGGGCACACTCCAGCTTTATCAATGAAGGCCGGCGGAGTGACGCAGGCATCTCCGGGCCATCCTACCTCCCCCTTCTAGCGCTGTCCATCAAGTCAAGATGCGGTGCCTTGGTCCCGCAGTGCCGGTTATTTCCCTGTGGGTGCAACAAGCCGTCGGCGCATACGATGCCAGGCTCTGTGACGATGGCAGCTACACAACCCGCGAAAACGGGTTCACATGTGAGGTCCTGGTCTCGTGTTGGTCACCACTGCAGCTAACTCTCTTCCAGATGTGCCCAACGCATGGAATGCGGACGGCAAAGGATATTCCTGCCTGGCGGTTAGTGATCGACCACACCTCCCTACTGCGCGCTTACCGCCAGGCTGACCAGGACATCAGGTCCGGGACTCACCGGCGGCCTTCGATGCCCACCTGGAGGTGGTCGTCGGACCCCGGATCTGTCCACTCCTACCCCCATGTGAAGTTCCCAGATCCCGCCCTGCCGGTACCCCTGTCCAACATCTCGGCACTGACGCTCGCGGTGCAGTGGTCCATGGGCCCGGGATCGACGCCGCGTCCAATACCGAGCATTGACGCGTCCGGCCTGGCTAAGTTCGATGTGTCGGCGAATGCCGCCTTCGACATCTTTGCCGATCGCAATCCCAGCAACTCACAGAAGGAGACGGAGGCTGAGACCGAGATTATGGTTTGGCTAGGGCGGATTGGGTATGCGCAGCCTCTAGGATACGATGGCGACAAAGAGTGCTGTGAGAAGGTGAGGGTTGGGCATGTCAATTTGTGGGTTGGGTCCGCCACGCGAGCCTCGAGCTCTTGCTAACGTGCTGCGGCAGCACCTTGTACCAAGGAAAGAACCAGAGAGGCACGTCTGTTTTTACGTGGGCCGCCGAGACGGACGAGACAAGCTTCGCGGCCGACATCTCACCCCTGCTCCAACATCTCTGGCGGACCGGCCTGGTTTCCACTGGATCACACCCTCGGCATCATCGGGTTCGGCACCGAAGGCTATCACGCCGAAGGGAATGTCACATTCTCAACGTCGAGCTACGGCGTCAATCTCCTGATCGGACCTGCCCCAACTCTCCCGAGCGTGCCGACCCCAACCTCCTGTCCTCCCGCTCCATCTTCGTCGAACACTGGACGTCTTCATGGGCCGTGGTTATCTAGCCTGTCGATCAGCGGAATTGTCGGCACGTTGCTGCTCTTCCTCTGATCTGCTGCTCACCTGCGGCCTTTCCGCCAATCCTAATCAGGGGAAAGGGTATCTGCATAGAGAAGGAGTGTACATAAAACATGATCGGACTTCTTTCTTTTTCGCCTCTGCACGGGCGGAAGAATCCCGGCGCGCTGGACGAGGCTTGCGCTCAGACTCTTGGTTTCAGTTTCCTTCGGTCGGCGGGCAACCACCATGGGCATTCGTTCGCGAGGCGATCATCTTTCCTCTTCAGACATAGCGGGCTGGACAAACCCCTGCCCTCGAATTCGATGTTTACTTGTCCTCGGGCAGATCGTTCATCAGCTGCCGGTGTGGGACAGAGAACGACGTCACCGCAACTTCCCGAGCCTGGCAGGCGATGGTGAAGTTGTTAGAACGCCTTTTACCCCCTATATGCCGGGAGTGACAGAGCTTACCACGTTTTGGCTGCTTTCCCGTCCACGACCCCCAGTAATCTGCTCTGGCAAAGCAGACACTGCCGCTCATTAAGAAGATAATCCGCCTGGATGGCACCACCACTCCTTCAACTGACCCGGCCCGGGACACCGGGCTCTCAACAGAGCCGGCCATCGAGCCGTGAGACTCGTGATCCCTTCAGAGATCCTTCAGAGGCGTCGTCCCCGCATGGGGGATCAAGCACATCCCTAGTGCGTAGGACCTTGCTTCGTCCGTCTGAGGAAGAGGCTAACGTGCCCAGGACCGTCCACCACTTCCCACTGCTGCTCCTCCGACAAGGCCTCTGCCGGTTGTACCGAGACCGGATGGGGACAGAGTTGTAAGTGAACGGGCTTTGCCAGCCTTCTCGGTGACTAATACGAGAGACAGACCCCAGCTCCCAGCCATGAAGAAGTGTTCAACGAGAAAGCAGACCATGTCCCCAACTCAAACGACAACGTCAAACAGCGTGATGCCCGTGTTGCTCTCCCTTCCGACCGGGAAAAGTTAGAAACGACAGCACCAGTCCGCAAAAGCCGCAACCCTTTCAAACGCGCCCAGGAAGCTTTCAGGAGAACGTACTGTCCGCGCGAAGAACCAGGCCTCGTGTTCCCCACTAGCCCAACCGACGAGGAAAAACTCAAGTATCTCCGTACCAACCGCATCCCGCTCTACGTCTTTGGCGTTTTCCTCCTTTTGACCCTCTCCGCCGGCATGTGGCTCTTCGCCATCAGCTCCCCGATCTTCTCGTGGTACGGCGTCTTCGTGGGCTTCCTCAACGTCTACCTCTTGATCTCCTACTTTGTCGGCGTCGTCGGCAGGGACTGGGATTACGAAGCCCACCAGGAGATCCTCCAGCGGTTCCCAATTGATGACGATACCGCTCCAACAGTCGATGTATATCTCCCCTGCTGTTCGGAGCCCCTTGAAATCCTAGAGAACACCTACAAGCACATCATCAAGCTCGACTGGCCCTCACACAAGTTTCGCGTCTATGTCCTCGACGACGGGGCTTCGCCCGCTGTGCGGGATCTCGCGCACAGCTACGGATTTGAGTACATTGTCCGCGACGACCGGCCGCGCCTGCGGAAAGCGGGGAACCTGCGCTGGGCTTTCGCTCGCACGGAGGGCGAGTTCTTCGCAATCTTTGACGCGGACTTTTGTCCCCGGCCAGACTTTCTCAGGGAGCTAATCGTCGAGCATATGGCCGATGACAAGACGGCGATTGTACAGAGCCCCCAGTTCTTTAGGTTACAGATGACCAGACCTGGGTTGAGCAGGGCGCGGCGCGACGCAGGAGCTGTTTTATCGGGTGGTGCAGGTGAATAGGAACAAGTGGGGGGCTTCAATCTGTGTGGGGAGTAATGCGGTTTATCGGAGGGCGGCGCTGGAGGAGTGTCGGGGGAACGGCGGAGATTGGGTTTTCGGAGGATGTTCATACCGGGTGAGTTGACGTGAGTAGGGTTCAGAGATCGGGGTGCTGATGAGGACAGGTTTGGCGCTGTCGACCGCGGCTGGAAGGTCAAATATGTCCCGCTGTGCCTGGCGACGGGCATCTGCCCCAACACACCACGCTCTTTTTTCTCGCAGCAGATGCGCTGGGCGCGCGGCAGCACGACGCTGCTCACACGAAGCACTTTTGGGTCTCGAACCTGACGGTCATGCAGAAGATTTGCTATCTCTGCGGTAAGCCCTGGATTCACCCGCCCCTCGAACATCTACTCACGTTTGCTCATACCGTCAGCCTCCTCTACTACTCCGCCGTCTCCGCCGCATTTTCATTTCGCCCATCCCGGGCACGCTCCTGCTCTTCTTCCGGCGGAGTGGTTCAAGTACTACAACCTGGCCTTCGCCATCCCGTCCATTATTTACGGTTCGCTCCTTTTCCGCTTCTGGGCCAAGGCCAAGTACGGCTTCAACGTGCAGCACGTCATGGTGGTGCAGTCGTATGCCTACCTCACCGCCATCAAGGACCGCTTGTTCGGCATCGAGCTGCTCTGGGCCGCTTCCGGCGACAAGAAGGCGCACAAGAGCAACAAGTACCGCAATATGCGGATCCTGTGCTGGTTGTGGACGATTGTCTCGGTGGGAGGGGTCGTGGCGGCCGTGGCTTACAGGGTGCTGACCGGGTTTCCCTGGTATCATACCCTGCCGCTGCTGATTCTCAACGCGTACAATCTCTACATTACACATTATTTCCTTGTTTGCTCATGGAGGTGGTAGGTTTTGGGATTCCGTGGTAATGCCTAATCATAATGGCCGGCTTAGGGTTGGGTTGACACTGACATCCGGTTTTGAAGACGGACCGGACGGCGGACACACGTAAGAAGCTGTTACTTTCTCATGACATATTCACGTATCATGGACATAGGGCGGTTGTTAGGACTTCTAATGGTATATCTAATTTCTTTTCAGTTTCATCTTCGGTGATCTACTCACTTGATGATCAGCCGGATGCGCATGGTGGTGGCTGACGTAGGCAGAGAAAACCATCAGGTACTCGTATGAGACAGCCGCTGAGTCCAGGAGCACCAAACCCAATCAAGGTCTCATTGTGATGGACGCGTACTGCGTCACACCACATGCGCCTGCCAAGCCAGCCACAACTGCTGATTTCTTGCCTCGCCACCCGCTCTGGTTTTTATCAGTGGTATGGGGTGACGATTGGAAGACGAAAGCATGAGACCTCGCCGCTCGGTGTGCCTTCAAGGTATCTGGGATAGGACGCTGCGGGTATTAGAACCACCCTCACTGATGACCTTGCCACTGATTGTGTCGGCGTGCCCTTTGCTTATCTGGTTTGTGAAGCCGAATCCGACTTGAACGTCCTGAACAGAACAACTTCAACATCATGGACCCACATCTCAAATCTCGATCAACCCTCCCACTTCTGTTTCCTGTTCTCCAAACATCTGCCCTATCCACAACAAACTTCATCCCTCAAGCCCGTCGCCGACTCAGAGCGCATCCCCATCGCCCTCACCACTCGACGTCCTCCCTACCCCCTCCTCGTCCTCATCCTCACCCTCGCCTATTTTCCACCCCCGTTCCGCTTGCGGTTTGCTGTCATACTCGCACTGATCGTCGCCATGGAATATGCCTGCGTCACATCCCAGTGGCCGCCCAATGAAGGTCCATTCCGGCCGATGCGCTATGCCATGGCGTGTCCGTGGTTCTTTGTCTTGCCAGTTGTTAGCCGGATAGGGGTGAATCGTCCAGAAGCCCAGTTCTATGGCTGGATGATGGGAGCCTTTCCGCAAACGGTGCTGTTGTTGATGGTGGTAGAGATAAGGTAGTGATGATGGGGCAACTCTGGCGGAAGGGACCGTGGTAGAGGGGAGGGATGATGAGAGTGGGAAGGAGGAGAGGAGATCGGCACCGCCGGATTGGACCTGGCGGAAGGTATGGTGGTCCTTAAGTTTGTTCGCTTCGCTCCGTGGAATCGGATGGAGCTTTGGTGGGAGGTCTATCAATCGGCAAAGGGAGATGATCAGGGAGAGGATACAGAGAGAGGGCGGCCCTGGGAGGGCGAGGTTTGTGGCGCAGTGTTTTGGGCAGGCGGTAATATGTTATTTTGTGTGGGATGTAATGTTTATCGTTGGGAAAAAGGTGGTTGTTCCTGAGGAATGGGAGTGGAGTTTAGAGACGATGAAAAAGGTTGCGTTGTTGGAGGTGTTGATGGTGGTGACGGTGTATTACGGGATGACAATGCAATATGTGCTTGGGGCTGCTGTGGGTGTTGGGCTGGGGTTCAGTGAGCCGGAGGTGAGTGATCAAGGGTGCCAGGGCTATGAATGGAAGTGTGGGCTAACTGCCGTAGGACTGGCCACCGGTGTTTGGGAGTCTGGCAGACTGCTATACCGTTGGACATGTCTGGGGCAAGTTCTGGCATCAGTATATCAGACAGGTGGGTTTAGTACCCCTTCCGCTTCTCTTCACCCCTGTGGCCCTCAGCACATGACTTTCACCAGCCTTGCCTCGGTATCAGCTTCTTCATCGTGGAGAAACTGCACATTCCTCGCCGGTCAATATTCGCCTACTTCGTCCATCTGCTGGTCGCCTTTGTCATCAGCGACTTCTTCCACGTTATGAGCGTTGGCACAGTCGCAGGTGGCTACTACCCCCTGGAAAACCTGATCGCCGACTTTTCGGCCTTCTTTCTGCTACAAACAGCGGCGGGGACTGCAGAAGCTTTTATTATTGGCTTCTTTTCCCAGTTTCTCAAGCTATCAACGGAACCAATAACGCAAGATCCAAGCCCGAAGCAACAGCTCGGGCCGAAGACTGGGACAGGGGTAAGTTACAATGGCCAGACAGCGTCAAGCGTCTCGAGTCAATGTTCCAAAGCCAAGTACCCCCTCTCTGCCGACGGCAAAGGAATACTGGCAGCTATTCTCCCCTCTCTTTTCAGAATACTGGGCTATTCTTGGGTCATCTGTTGGTTCCACCTCACCGGGTGGTTCTTTGTGAGGGCATACCTCAGGGTTGGTGTGCTCTCATGGCCACTTCCAGCTTCGGTGATGGAGAAGCTACAGTTATGAGATGTCCCATGGCAACTGTATCAGAACATGGCAGTTAGCATCTGACACGAAGATTCCCGGGCTTTTCTAGCATTCTACAGCTTGGTGAAAGTTTGTAGTCCTAGCCTTGAGGCTCTTGTGATCCCGTAACCAAACGCTGCGGAGTGTATCAAGACAGAGAAAACAAGGTTAACCAACAAAGTTCCAGATGCCGGGCTATGGTTACTAAAGCGTGTGTGTGATGTGCGGTCTGAGTGAGTCCCTGAAACAACGCCAAAGTACATCACCCACAGGGTACATGTTTAGAGGGCCGTCTGAATTGAGTCATAAACTTGGTTTATGCGGCTGCTTGTCTCATGACCTTGCCTTCTTCATGGGTGCACCCTTGGTTAGCCGGCACACCCTTCACCTGCCTAGCTCCTGCAAAGTCCGTCACCCTCATTAGAGGGAGAAAGCAGAGAACCACTCTTCCCATAAACCATGTCATGAGATCCTCCCTTTCACTTCAAACAGCTGTCCCATACCCAGGGGCCCGAATATCCCCGGGGACGAGCGGGTCTGGGCTCCTTGGTTCTGGGCTCTGTGACTCGCTCGCAGTCTGGCGCTGAGCAGCTCTCCTGTCCATCCGCTTCCTCCACGGTCTTAGACAAACACTGACCCCAAACCGACAAGCAAAAACAGGCCGCAAATACAGCCTCCAATGACATCGTAGTAGTCGCCGATGGCACCAACACCTTCCCAGAAGCTGCCATCCGGTTCCGCCACGTGCTCAACCAGGGATAACACCTGGATGATCCCGATGAACGCTGACACAAACACGGTGATGCCCGTCAGGACGATTGAGTAGTACAAGATGGCCACCACATCTCTTGAGAATGCTTTCGAGGTGTAAAGTGCCATCATCAAGGCACCGTCAGTGGTATCCAAGAGGCACATGCCGGCTGCCCTGCGTCAGTTTTCTGTTTCAGGTGCCAGGTCATTAATGTGACACTTACCCGTAAACAAAATCGGAAAGATCAAAATCACCCACATACTCGTCCCTGCGCCGCCTGGATGCTCGCAATGCCCAAAATCGCAATCTCCGAGCTGGTGTCAAAGCCCAACCCAAACAATATCCCCAACGGCAGCATCTTCCACGGGCGATCCACCATCCTAAACACCCTCCTGAACACATTCGCCATAAACCCGGGCCCCTCCAACTGCAACCCCTGCTGGCCCGTCGCATCCACCTCCTCCCCAACCTCACCGGCTCCCTCATACTCGCCGAGTTCCCTCCTCGCCCTCTGCTCCTCCAGCACCGCCCTCAACCGCCTCACCAGCCGCCACAACACCCACCCATTCCCCACACAGAGCAGCAGCAAAAACGCGGCGGACACGCTCGTCCCAATGATGCCGCCCACGCGCTGGAAGTCGTCAAACCGCTCCCTCAGGGCGCCCGCAGTCGCGGCCACCACCACGCAAGTGACAATCACCACGGTGGAATGGCCCAGGCTGAAGAAGGTGCCGACGGCGACGGGCCGTTGGCCGGACGCGATCAGGCGCCGCGTCATCAGGTCGATGGCCGAGATGTGGTCGGCGTCGAGGGCGTGGCGCAGGCCGAGGGTGTAGGAGAGGACTGCGGGGGAGATGAGACGGGGATAGTAATCTGATGGTGATGGGGTTAGCATCAAGGGTGGGAAGAAGGGAGCAGTGGTGGTGGTGGTGGTGGCGGCGGCGTACGCAGGAGAATGCCGGCTGCGGCCCAGATGATGGCGTTGATGAAGATGAGAAGCCCTATGAGGCGCAGCGCTGGCAGCGGGATGGCGGAAAGGTAGCGTGGGAGGCGCCGTTGGGAGAGCCGTCCCGAGAGCGGGAGGCGGATGCGGGGGAGGGGCATGCTGTGGTGATGGGGCGGATGCTGTTCTCAGTAATGAAAAGGTGAATATTCACGTTGAACTTGAGAATGCGCGATGAAGGAGGGTCAAGGAAGAGTGAGAAGAGATATCAGCGGGGAGTTGCAGGTCTGCTGACTTCATTTTCGGCGGTGCATATCCGGCATCCAGATTAGTACCGACATCGCATCGGCGGGTGCCGCCACAAGATTTATCGGTAATGGTCTTCGCTGACCGGTGTTGCACATTCCAAGAGTCGGAGGCTTTGAGCCATTGGGTAAAAGTCGACTAGACTCCCACTTGGGCTCTCTCTGAACCCCACCCGAAGCCTTGCTTGTCGTCTCCGCTTGCATCTCAAGTTGCATTGAGATAAGCTTATCTTTTTCACTGCGGTTGGCATTTTGTGATGAGGATTACTAAAGTCACAGAGAAGTGGAGATTTTTGAGGCTTTGAGACTTGAGCGCAGTTGCTGTAATTGAGTCTTTCTCGGACTCCAAACAACCGCTGTGTTCAGCCTACTTTCATTTGATATGCCCAGATCGGTCTCACTGCATCAAGAGTTCCGGGGGTACATCCATGTCGACTTCGACATACGAGAGCAATACTAGCACCTAATGGTAGCTGATTTCCTAGAGATTGGAGGAGAGACACTGGTCTGTATTTGAAAGCCAAAGTAACAACACAGTGTACTGTGTGCCATCTTTACCTTGGAAGGGTCCGTGGGATAATTGACGCATCAATGAAGTTCTGGCGCGGGGGCCTGACCGCTCGCTTCCAGGCTTTTGTTTCTTTGCAAAGACTGTCTTGCGCGAAACCCAGCAATCCACTTGTCTAAACCCCAGGCATTGACTCGCCGTTCTCTCCTTGTTCAATCATCCTCTCAGCTTCAGGTTCGGGCTCGGCCAGAAACGTGTTGAAGAACTCATACGCCGCATTTAGGTCCTCTTCCCATATCCGCCAGTCGTACGACCCCGGATGAGTCCCGAGGCGTCAGTTGGGTGGTGTTGGTGTTGTTGTTCAAAACGCCAATCAGCCGCGATGTCGGTGATCAATGCCAGACATAACACAGCCGGGCCACAGCCCTGCGGCCCCGGCACCTTTTGGATAGAAGCAGCCAATCCAATCAATTCCGTCCCGCAAGACACCACAGGCCCGCAACAACAGATATTTCCAACAGCGCCTTATCTTAGCTTGACCTCCGAGCCACCTTGGGGCAGGGGCCACATACTAAGTCCTTGACGATAGCGCGGCTAGGAAGGTGGGCGTGTTCGGGTTCGCGGGTTCAGGGGGCGGCGTCATCACCGTCGTCATCCGGCCTAGTGTGAGGGTTTGGCGAGCCGTTTAAAGTTGATGAGACAGGATGAGGTAACCGTGGGCGGGGACGGCGAGGTCTTCACCGTTTTCTTGCTCGAGGCGCCCCTAGGGGCGGTACTCGCAGCTGAAGGTGTCGAAGACATCAAACGTAGAGCTGAGGGTTGGTGAGGTCGCGCGCAAGACCGGCCCCGTCAGTTTGTAGATACTCCCAGGAGTCGAAGGGAAACTGGGAGCGCGGCTAGTAGGTCAATAAAACTTGAGAGGAGAGCAGTACCACACTATCTTCAGGGCATACCACCCCCCCTTGATCTTCACTTCCCAAACTTGAGCATTCTTGTCCCTTCCATGATCATCAAACTCCTGCGTAAATTGGATGATGGCGTGTCCAGTACGAGTACACGGAACAAGCTCCCACCCGGCATCAGAGGAAGCGGCTGTGCAGGATTAGGACCGGCACTAGAAGCGCCACCTTGTTATGGCCAGATACTTCCAAAGTTCTGAGTCTACATGAGCTCGATGGCTGCTGCAAAAGCTAGTTGGTGGTGAGTGATTGGATTGAGCGAGGACCCCAACTGGCAAGGATAGCTAATAGTGCAACATCCAATCCCCCTGCCCCCAGTCCTGTGTGCTCAGCCACGCTTCGTCCAACCCGTCTGACGTCAGAAACTCGTCGAGACTTTCCATTAGGCTTGTTAACGGGTCTGATGCTGTTGGTGGGGTGGTGGGCACGGTGTGCGAGGGTTGCCAGGGGAGTTGAGTTGGAGGTTGTTGGGGTTGGGAATACTGCAGTTGTTGGTGGTCTTGCTGGGTTTGTTGAGGTTGATGGTGGGAATTGTGTTGTACTTGCTGCGCGTGCTGTGCCTGCTGCTGGTAATTGAGATGGTCTCCAGGTTCGTAAGAGGAGGAGGATGGTGCGAGGAAGGTGATGTCGGGAATTCCGTGGGTCGAACCGGCAACGTTACCTGGAAACGGATGAGTAACTGCGCATATGAACAAGAAAGGGGGCGGCGGATACATACCCAACCTTGCGCCGACGCGAGCAACAATGGATTCGCGGTAGCGTTGCAATACTTCTATCCCTCGCGCGGCAGATGCGACATTTGCCTTGCGGAGGTCAAGGATGGCCATGGCGCGGTCCCAGGAGGTCTTGGCGGGCTCGACATCAAGTCTGACGCCAAGGTTGGGAGAAAGGATTGCCACGAGGAGGACGGCGGCTGAGGCGAACGTCACTACCCATTGTTTTAGCAGCGCCGTTAGCAGGCAGAGGTGGCTAAGAAGGAGGGACTTACACTGCAGGGCATACCATGCTGAGATCCCGCCATTCCTGGAAATGCTCTTGTGGATTTCTTCCAAGATGGTATGCACCGTTGCGAGACAGAGAGAGCATAATTCCAGGTGGAACCTTTCCTGCATCATCAATGAGGCGGTCTGGGCTGAGCCGTTGTTTGGCCGAGTCCACCGTTGCGCTTCAGCGAGGAGAGAGGGACGAAGCAGAAAGACCGAAGGATGAGTAGTCTGAACCGGATCGCGTGGGCCTGGATTCGGAAGCATTGACCGCGTCATCAGTCAATTGCAGCGCGGAGAGATCGGCATTGACTCGAAGATGGGGAGGCATTCCCTCGAGTAAGTAATCTAGTTTGGAGTTGATGCGAAGAAGAGCGGTAGGATCGGGTACCGAGAACTCATCGTCTGCGCGACCGACTTTGAGCCGAGGGGCGCGGAGTACTGCCCTCATCTCTTCCAGAACGTCCATCGTGCTGATGATGTAATTGATCATCTCGATGCGAGAAGGGATGCCGTCTGGCTGACGGCCTTCCTCGGTAGTTGATAGATACTCTTCGTCGATGGCCAGTGGAAGCGGCACCTGGCTTTGGGTCAGGGGGTCATGGTAGGCCGGCCGAAGGTGCTCGCAATGATCCTGTCGCAGGGTTAACAAGGTGATCGTGAAGAAGGTGATTTGGTATATGGCTTCATCATTACTGTTCGAGCGAGACACAGCCCGCGTACCAAACCCGTCGGCGCATCTCTCGTTCCAGCTGGCTGAGTGACCGCTTAGGCGGAACATGCAAGCCCAAGCCAATGGCAACACGAACGCAGCGCCTGACATCAGCCAGCACCGATCAGCTCGGCCTGCATAGTATAAGTACATTGCACGGAGCTGCAGTAGCGCACAATGGGTATCGACGCCGAATCCAGGGTTTCGGCCGATATGAGCCGAGTGACCGCTTGTAGAATTCTTCGGCATGAACTTGTCTCTGGTCAAGCGGTATTGTCTCGTTTCGATAACAAGCCAAAGCCAACACCATGTTGACAGTCGCATAAAATAAGAGCTCCTCAAAAGGGGTTTGTTCATGACTGGGCCGCTTTTCCTGTTTCCAGAGAGTGCGATACCTGTTCTCAAACATGGGCCAATGAAGGAAAGGAAAGATGGAGTGAACATTCCGCCAGTACCAGCGGAGCAGGTCATCGGCGAATTGGCGTGGGGGAAGGGCCATGGCACGGGGGTCGATCTCTCCATAGGGTTGCGCCAACGGCTGCATAGGAAGGCCAACGAGGTCTGGGAAATTGGGCGGCTCTATATCCGTCTTGGGCGACTCAGAACTGGTATCGGCGTCGTGAAACAGGTGCGAACCTGCGGCTTCCAGTCCTTGGTGCATGAAAGTTACGTTTGTTGCTCTCATACGTGCAGGGGAGTCAACCTGGCAATGCGTCGAGCCGTCACCATCACGATGAAAACCGGTCGCCGCGACAAAAGTTGACACTGTGGACGATGTTAGACATAAGCTGTGGGTAGATGCTCAGGGAGTTACCGGCAGATGGCCTGCCTCTGCTCGAGCACTCCTAAACGCCTCGGGCTCGGTCCGAACTTCGTTCTCGAGTTTCTGAAGTCGCCGATCAAGCTCGACCAGCGTTCTAAGAACTGTCAATGAGATTCAAATGCTGTGAAAACGACGTGACTCTTACAATGCTGCTGAAGGCTGCATGACAGTGCTTGGGTAACCGCATTTATCCTCCCAGCCCCTGAGCGAGCAGCCGGTACAGACAGGCTTTCTGCCATCACATCCAGTCTTGCGCGCTCGGCAAGGATTGCAGGCAAATCGAGCTTTCCGGCGTCGCTGCGTGGGTTGCCCCGATTCGATGATGTAGGTGTGCTGTGTGTCCATTTCGGAAGGATGGCCTCATGAAGGCAGCCACCGGCTTTTCCTGGAAGAGGATTGACCGCCGCAAAATTTCACTCCACGGTGATGGTGGGTTGGGCACGGCAGTGGGAGGAATGCCGCATTATGTAACCTAACCCTTGGGTTCGCGAGCTCGTGATTGGATGGGCATCATATTGTGACAGGGGATCTCGATACGCTGGTTCGGTTCTTGCTTGCCCGAGCATAGCCCTTTCCTGTTTGTTGAAGAGAGAGCACTCTGACGTTCTGGCGGGCAAATCTCCGGATCATGATCATGGCATGTGAACACCGTGCCCGTCGCACTGCCGCGCTGGAAGGGAGCGATGGGGATTGACGCGGGATGCTGCGAAGAGGTGCCGCTCAAACCCCAGCTCACCTGCCACGGCGCACGAGAGCCATGAGACTAAACCCAATGCTGTCCTGCTCTTGGTCCAAATATCGTTTAATCAGATCGATGGTCTCGGGACCAAGAATGTCTCCTTCCCCACGGAGAGCGATTTTCCCAAGGCAACTGGCCCTTTGCTGTCACCATCCAGCTCGTACAAGCACCCGTCCACTTCTGACCGCACGAAGCAAATGTAGTGGTAGTCGACCTCGTCCTCAGCGCTGTGTGGAACCGCAGAATCGCCCTTGGTCGCCACCACAGCATAGGCTTGCTCGAGGCCGGCAGAGTCTTCCAGGAGCCGTGCGCGTTCGTCGGGGGTTTCGGGGATGCAAGCCTCCAGCAGTTGATCCAGGAGGGAGCCCGTCGCTATTGAAAGAAATTAAAAAGAAAATGTCAACTATTATTGAATGCTCCTGAAATGCACCTCCTAGGTAAAAGAACTGGTCACGCACCCACATAGCGGCGAGCTTCACCGTTGCTCAGAGCGTGGAGAATGGCATACAAGCCGCAGGCGTTATTGATCGTCTGCTTAAACCATACGACCGGTTCCCCAGCCCCACTCCCACTATGCTCGGAACGAGAAGATTCGACTGTAGTCTTCTTCTGCTCGTAGGTCGGCGTGGTGGGCAAGAGGAGGACCAAAGCGAGCGTTGGTCGAGGGAGCTCTGGCTCATCTAACACGAACACGTCCTCGAAGAAGATTTCGTCCGATACGCCAAGATGATGTATCAGTTCGGTGAAGACTTCTGGATTCGATTCGAGGGGAAGAAAATGCTTTCTGTATCTTAATGCCATTTTGGAGAAGATCGGTGAATGCGTTGAAGCCTTGAAGGGAAGGCTGCGAGAAGCAGTTGGGTGCATGCAGGCACGAAAGCTGCTTCCACAGCGAGGTTGCGAGCTCCAGGCACCAACTCCACCAAGCTTCAGGGACCCTCCAACTCCACTGGATCTTGCTCTGACCTTTCTCCATCCCCATCATCGCGTGCCTTTTCAACGCTGAAGAGATTGAGACCGTTCTAACATCCGGAAGACTTCTCACAAGGTCTTTCCTTCGACAAGGAGTGCCACAAACTGCTCGATTTTCTTCCTTCGTGTCTCCTCCCGTTTCGTGGTCGCGATGCGCCACAAGAACGAGTACCGCTTCGTCTTGCCCAGTCCCTCAAAGAAGGTCTTGGCCTTCTTGTTCCGTTCCAACGCCGTGAAAATCCTCCGGGACCTCCATCACGCTTGACGACGAGTATGCCTTCTCCCACCGCCCGTCCGCCTTTGCCGCATCGATCTCGGCCAACCCGGCTGCCGCATCCGTCCGGTTTTGATCAGTGCAGTGGCTTTCTCCACGTTCCGCTTCGACCACAAGCTGTTCTTGCGCCGCGGCGTGAACTTCTGGATGAAGTGCTGCGCGTCGTGGCTCTTCTTCTGGCCGTCGATCCAGCCGTAGCAGAGAGCCGTGTCGAGAGCCTCTTCGTAAGTCACCGAGGCGATGCCGCTGTTCTTTTTGCTAATCTTCAGCCACAGGCCGACCTGCTGGGTGTAATTCCTCTCAAGCCAGGCCTCCCAGGCAGCAGCATTCTCAAACAACTGGATCGGGCCTGTCGCTGTCGTTGTCACCGTTTTCGTCGCCGCGATCGCTGCGGTGACTGGGCCTGGTGTTGCCTTGATTGTCTGAAGGGCCTTTGCGGCAAGCCTGGTACGTCCTGTCATCTTCTTCTCAGCGCCTTGAAACTTTGTTGATGTTGCTTTCGGTCTGCCTCCGGATGGGTGTCAGCATCGGGCAAACAAAGGTGCACTTCAGCTGAGGCTGGGGTGCGTGGTATGAGGGTTAGGGTTGCTCCCTCCATTCCCCACCGCAGCCCCTCAACACCACCGTGCTGTGGTGGACAGAAAAACGAGCAGATTTGTCTGCAACACCGATGAACAACTGGATGGAGCGCAAATTCGATCTTGAAAATGACGATCTTGCAATTCCTCTCCTGTTTTCTGTTGTCCAGGCAGATATCTTCGACCTTTCACACCTTGGGAGCCTTTCACATGGTGATGAGGTGGTCAAAAAGCTACAATCGATCCACCCAGGGGTCGAACCCGGAACTCCTGATTACTCGATTTCCCAACATCTCGATTTTTAGAGAAGTCGTATTAGTACATAAATATCTACTCCTTCGAGACCTCCATCTGCTGCTCGTTATTACATTTCGGAGCCTGACACTTGACTCAAGAGTTATGCATTCACTTACCCGCTCGGCTGGCTGGACCCCTTGGTCCGGGATTCAAGCTGCGTCTCGGAGGACACAGGATCCGTGCTGGCGGGAGGGGCCAGCGGGGTTGAATGTCTGCCTGTTGCGGCGACAGCGGGGCCAGGGCCTCGGATTGATCGAGCTGCTTTGTGTTTACGTTCCACAAGCAATGCGGCCCGTGCTTTGAAACTGTGGGAGGGGATGATGCCAAGTCCGGCAGCTGTGAAGATCGTTGGACAAATGGGATTAACGATCAATGCCTGTTAGCGGGCAACCTAGTATGTTCATGCTGCGCTTCCAGACCGTGGCGCCAGAGCCTCGTCGCTTCCTTGCGACTTGCCCATGCATCTGGCAACCTCCAACTTCTCATCAAAGCCTGCCGGATCGAGGACTAACGAATGTCAAGCCGTCCAAATGGATCAGGATCCAATTCCCGAAGTGAACGAGCATGGAATTACTGTCTTGTTCAAAGCTGAGAACCCCACTATTGAGTCCGACGCCCTGTTCATCTTTCCCATATTCTTCACCTTCCCATAGCCCCGCCTTTCCACCTCCCAAACCACCATCCATGCCGCCCATCAACTTCAGGGACTGCTGACGGATTTCAGCATTGCTAATCGTCGCTGCCACAGTATCCTCTTCGTCCACGGTTTTACAGGTCATCCTGAACAAAATTTAGACTTTCGACGATCGCCCGAAACGAAGCCTCCCGCTTAGGAAGCGCCCCTTACCGAGCTTCAGCAACGTCCAACCTCCGCCTTCCAAGGTCTCGCGTATCTTCTCTTCACATTCGCAAAGGCCCACAGGACTGGATAAGCAGGGCCCAGAAAACATCCAGAACCGAAACAAGTACACGGTGTTTATTGGCCCCGCGACCTGGTTCCGGCCACACTCCCCCATTTCGAATTCTCACATACGGCTACGATACCAATATCCGCAGCAGGCTCGGTAGTAGTCCTGTGAGCAAGAAGTCCGTTGGTGATCATGGCTGGGACCTGCTCTGCACCTTGGCTGACAACCGCCGTGACGCTCCTTCGCAACCCCTCATCTTCGTCGCCCACAGTCTAGGTGGACTGATCTCCAAGGTTGCCTTGATCAAAGCCAGTGAACATGGCCAAGATAAACCCCAGGCTCATCTGACAACATTGCTCAGTCAACAATTGGAGTGTTATTCTTCGGCACTCCCCATCGGGGAGCCGACCCGTTCAATATCACACACCATATGCTCAAAGCCTTAGCGGGACTCGCATTGCAACTTAATGATGGCGTCGTACAGACCCTGTTGCAGGGAGGATATTATTTAAGGTCAATCCAAGACAGCTTTGTGGCTTTATCAAAGCGCAGGCGTTGGACCATCTTTTCCTTTCAGGAAGAGTACCCTTTACCTGGGCTCTTTGGCAAACAGGTGAGGATGTGCTCATACTCTTGAGATCTGAATTCCGCTGACTCCCTTGAGTTAGGTTGTTGAAGACGAATCTTCCTGTATCGGCGATCCTGAGCTCGAAACAAAACGTCATATCGGAAAGAATCATCGGGACATGGTCCGCTTCTCCGGCAGCAGTGACCCGGAATACCAGAAAGTCGCATATGCACTGCGCTCGATCCACGACCGTCTCCAAATTTTATCCGAACTTCCTCCCCAAGATAACTTGTCCCAGGAAAACGGGCCATTGCTTGCAGGTCTACCTGATCTCAGCTCGCCAGTCACAACTGAGGTCCTTGCCCAACGTCAAGAGCTCATAGATCTTTTGTACTTTGATAAGATTGATGCTCGGTTGCTGTCGCTGAAGGCTGCCCACGACCAAACGTGCTTATGGTTCCTTGAGAAGCACAAATACCGCCAGTGGCTGGATCTACGGAACATTAAGCCCCACCATGGCTTCTTGTGGATCAAGGGAAAACCCGGCTCTGGCAAGTCGATCCTGATGAAGTTTCTCGAGGAGAGGACCAGACACTCCGTGGCCAGAGATCCCAATCGTCTATTCGCCTCCTTCTTCTTCTACGCGCTGGCGAGCAGCTTGAAAGATCCACTCTCGGTCTTTATCGGTCCCTGCTCTGGCAACTGTTCCAAAGAGCCTCGGACCTCCAACGAGTTCTCGTCGAGTTTGATTTCAACGCCTCGCGTGTCATCAAGAGATCTGGCTGGCAGACCGAGGTTCTGAAAGAGACCATCAAACGGGCCATCGACTGTTTGGGTGATCGGGACTTGTCAGTCTTCATTGACGCACTGGACGAGTGCCGCGATGACGACGTTGCCGACATGGTATCCTTCTTCGAAGACGTGGGTGAGCGAGCGGCCGGAAAAGGCATACGCCTTCGCATATGTTTCTCGAGCCGACATTATCCATCAATCGAACTCAAATGTGGCTCCGAAATAATACTAGAGGACCAGGATGAACACAGCGAAGACATCGCCAAGTATATCCGCAGCAAGCTGAAACTGTCGAAGTCGAAGCGAGCCGAGGATTTCCGGAAGGAAGTTCTCGACAAATCTGCAGGAATTTTCCTATGGGTCGCATTGGTTATTCCTATGCTCAACAAAACAAGTGCTGGGGGTCGAGTCGACCAACTCCAGAAGTGTCTCAACACAATACCCATGGGACTAGACAATCTATTCGACATGATTCTGACGCGCGATAACGAAGATATGGACGAGCTACGGTTCTGTATCCAGTTGATCCTGTTCGCCATTCGACCTGTGACCCTGACAGAGTATTTCTTTGCTCTCCGCTATGCGGGAGACAACGGTCTTCACAATTCCTGGGCAGCAGAGGAGATTGATTCCGACGTCATGGGTCGATTGCCCTCAGTTCTTCCAAAGGTCTGGCAGAAGTGACAAAGACGCGAAGAAAGGACAGGGATCCGACGGTGCAGTTCATACATGAGTCTGTACGCGATTTCTTGTTTTCGGAAAACGGGCGACGGCGACTCTGGCCGTCGTTTAATCACGATGGATTTACCGCATTCAGTCACGACGCAATTAAATTACGATGCTTGGGCGAGATTGAAGCATATCAGGGCCAAAGCTCACAAGCCCGAACAACATCGTCTCAGGATCTCTCGCAAATGTGGCCATTTCTCCGGTATGCGACCGACAATATCCTCCTTCACGCTAATCAGGCGCAAAAATACGGAGTTTCCCAAGACAGGTTTCTGCTCCAATTTTCCAGGCGCCAGCAAGATTGGGTCAAACTCTACAATGGCTTCGAGAAATTCAGATCACGGCGTTACGACGATATGGTTGACACTATATACATTCTTGCGGAACATGGCTTGGATAGCCTTCTTCAAATCCACCCCAGACTCTCATCCCACTTGAACATCCGTGGCGGTCGTTACTTCCTACCTCTTGCTGCGGCTGCTCTTCTCAAGCACAAAGCTGCGGCTCGGGTATTGGTCGCTTCTTTGCGTCCTGATCCCGACTTTGCGGCGGGCATCGAAGATTGTGTGACTGCCTTGTCACGCGGGCGAAACTGCAACTTGGCGTCTCTGCAAGGACTTCTTTACACTCTTGCTCGAATTCGGCCACATTGCACTGATGGAGCATTGCATCGACATCTTCGGCTGGAGAACCCACCGGCAGACACTCGAGGGGCATAGCTATGCGGTCCACGCAGTAGCCTTCTCGCCGGACGGCCAGACGCTCGCGTCGGCTTCAGACGATAAAACAGTGCGGCTCTGGGACGCGTCGACCGGCGCGTACCAGCGGGCGCTCGAGGGGCATATCAGTTGGGTCCAAGCAGTAGCCTTCTCGCCGGATGGCCGGACGCTCGCGTCGGCTTCAAATGATGGAACAATGCGGCTGTGGGACTCGGCAACCGGCGCGTACCAGCAGACACTCGAGGGGCATATCAGTTGGGTCCAAGCAGTAACCTTCTCGCCGGACAGCCGGACGCTCGCGTCGGCTTCGGGCGATAGAACAGTGCGGCTCTGGGACGCGGCTACCGGCGCGTACCAGCAGACACTCGAGGGGCATAGCGATGTGGTCCGCGCAGTAGCCTTCTCGCCGGATGGCCGGACGCTCGCGTCGGCTTCGGGCGATAGAACAGTGCGGCTCTGGAACTCGGCGACCGGCGCGTATCGGCAGGCGTAGGACCTTTACATGTCTTATCATCTTCCGGAAATAGTCAGTGTCCTAGACAGACGAGGGCTGCCGAGTATAACGTCAAACTCAAACGCACTTCAAGTTCCTCAGAAGACCAGAAACCAGCCAATTCTTTATAATGGCGAACAGGTTACCCGGGATGGGAAAAACACTTCCTCTGACTACCCGGCAAACATGTGCGGCGGTCCATATTCATGACATTTTGTTCTAGGGCATGCCTCTTGTCAAGTAACGTCACATTCCTCATTTTGTTTCATGCTTTGTGAACGTGGTGTTATAGTTATTTCCAATGGGTTTGCTTGCTTGAAAGGTCTGTGAGGCATGATTGGTTCATTACTAACTACTGCTTAGTTTCGCTGGTATGTAATGTTGATATATACGTTGCCACTTTCCCAAGAATAGCTGTCTGGCTAAAACCCGCTGACAGAAGCCAAGGAACACAAAGTCAGACACAATAATGTAGTTGCTAGAGCAGTTACATCAACCAGATGCGACGCTGATACGACCTGTCGAAGACACAACGGAGAGTAGGGAGGGAACTAAAGAGCCCACACAGGGGTTGAGTTGTGTACTTTCTGCCCCTCTCCCACTCTTGTTGTCTTCGTCTCTTTTTGGCAGGCAGTGCCACGCAGTCACAGCTCTGAAGGTGAATGACAACCGTCTGCTCATTCTCACCTGAACTCTCCAGGCTGCTCCCAAGCACCCCACAGCCAGCCATTGTAACCTCCTTAGCTCCCACCCCTGTGACAACCGTGAATTCCGGCTGATGATCTTCCAACAAGAGATCGCTGCTCTCTGGCATCGTCCTATTGTGTGAAGTTTGCCGTGACATCAATTGGTTTTCAATACTACCCGTAAATACGATACGGCTAGCAACGACGGACATGGCTACCACTCCGATTTGGCCTAGTGTGAGATCTTCCTGGTTAGCTCCCGATAGACAACATCAGGAGGCTTCAAGGCCGGGATCTTCCTGGCATTCACCCCACCTGCTTTTATTCACGACCTCTACCCACGCGTCCTCAGTCGCATAAAGCGTTGTAATGCGAGATAAGGCTAGAGAAATTAGTCAATTGCTGAGGTCGAACCTGGGCAGGACGTGGCCACGAGCTACTACATCTGCTGTTGCAACATCCTTGCCGACGCTTCCTTTGCGACCCTGCCGAGTCCTTTGGTCTGGAGTCTCCAGCTCGGTCCAGCCATGCATCGGTCTTTACCTGATCGCCATTGTCAGCGGAGGTTACTTGTATGTTGTCCTCCGATAGTCACTATCACCAGTAACACGAAGCATTGCCATCGCCCTGGGGATTGGCAAGGCGACATTCATCATCGCTTACACCACGAAACAGACGGCAAATTGTAGGCCTCACCCATTCACATCAAAACGAGCCCGAATCCCGAGCCAGCGCTGACTCTATTCTCAGCTACCCCTTCGCCCCTGCACCAGCTGCACTCATCCGTCACACGTCGCATTTACCCCCTGCCCCACCCCATAGCCTTCGCGTTTTCCTTTTGCTTTTTCCCACCATGCCCTAGTCCCTCCTTTGTTTCTTTATATTTTTCCTTTTTATCTTCTCTCTGTCTGTTTATTCTCTCCAGTGCCTATCTTCTTCAAAGTTTCTCACACTTATGCCGTCTCTGAGTCTTTCTTCTCATCTGCATTTCCTTTTGTTTGTCCTTGATTTGTTCTTGTTTTTCTGTCTTTTCACTCTCTGTCTGTCTTTTCTCTCTCTTCTGGGTTGCGAAGTTACCCCTGCTTGCTTGGGCATAAATCTCCCTTGGACAGGGTACCGACAACACGCATTATGCAGCACGCCCTGGGCAGGCAATAATCTATGGAACCTGCCAAGCTTCCAGAAAGTCTCATGGCAAGTTTTGGGTTGCGTGGTTTGTGGAGACCCCTGTTTGAGGGAGTAGGTACCTTCTGATCTTAGAGATCTCACCTGATGTCAATCTCCGGGCCTCGTTCCCGTGCGCCAGAGCATCTAATATGCCGATCATTCGGGATCGCCAGACCAGTTGTGGTTGCTCCTCCGAGAACGAATCGGGAAACTCACCCCATCGGATAGATGAAACACGTCCCACGCTCCGGCAGACATCCTAGGGCCGTTACGATCCACACTTTCCAATTGCTGTCAAGGTAAGAGTGAAGCCTGTTTATCCGGAACCGCATAGACAAGACGACACTACCTGGAGAAATACCGCAGCGGACAAGTCCCGCCACATACCCCTCAGCGGCCCTAACGATCTACTTTGATAATTTCTCCTTTCTTTTTGTCAGACTCCACAGCGATCCAGTTGGCCGCACACACGAAGTGATCGACAAGTTCGCTCGGACCTGGCTTCCCGTGATTTGTACCATTGCGGCTCTCTACGCAAGGAGCGAAACCCTGGCCAAGCTCCCTGAATTCGCGGCTCACTTGAGGTCAATTCAGGGTGACGACGTCAACTGCCGACTAATGCGGCAGGTAGCCGCGAATCAGAAACCCGGGAACGTGATACGCCGTGCCGCAGCACGACTGGTGCAGCACGACTGGTGCAGCACGCTGAGGGAAGGACATCATCCGCCAGCGAGCCGGCGAGGCCGGCGAACTCGTGGCGCAATTTTGTCTCGTCAGAGCTTGGTTCATACAGACGGTACAATGCCCTCCGCACAAATCCGGCATGGTGTGAGGATCAGCGTCATTATGCAATAAGGATAAATAGCAGCTTATGGCGTCCATCTTTACCCCAGCTTGTCTCCCATCCGTACCCAGCGTCCATCATATACAAGCAGACGATCACCTGTCTCTGAACTATACTTGACTGTGTTGTTCTTTCGTCATGACTTGACCTCCTCACCCTTTCTCCCTTCAACCATTACGTACACGATGGCTCGCCCGTTACTCTCCTCCCTCATCACGCTCCTCTTCCTCACGTCCTCCATCTCCGCTCACTCCCACCTCGCCCACATCCTTATAAACGGCCAGCTCTACCACGGGTTCGACCCGCGCCCCAACCAAGTCAACTACCCCTCCCGCGTGACCTGGTCAAACGCGGCCACTGACGACGGTTTCGTCACTCCTGCCAATTACTCCCACCCCGACATCATCTGCCACACCGCCGGCACGTCTCCTCTGCCCACGCCCCCGTCCGCGCGGGCGACAAAATCCACGTGCAATGGAACGGCTGGCCGATAGGCCATATCGGCCCGTCCTCTCCTACCTCGCGCCTTGTAACGGCACCAGTGGATGCACAGACGTGGACAAGACTGCGCTGCGCTGGACAAAGGTGGATGACTCACGCCCGGTTATGGAACTCGCTCCAGACGCGAAAGACCCGGAGCAAGAGGGCGTCCCCGGGCAGAAGTGGGCAACGGATGTGCTGGTTGCGGCTAACAATAGCTGGCAGGTGGCGGTGCCGGAGGGCCTGAAGACGGGCGCGTATGTGCTGAGGCATGAGATTATCGCGCTGCATTTTGCGGGGAGGAAAGGAGGGGCGCAAAACTATCCGATTTGTGTCAATTTGTGGGTGGAAGGGGTGGATGGGGGAATGGTGTTGGATGGGTTTGATGCGAGGGGCTTTTACAAGGAGGAGGATCCGGGGGTGTTGGTGAATGTGACGGCAGGACTGACGCAGTACGTTGTCCCTGGGCCAACGGTCGCTGTCGGCGCTACGCCAATACCGTATACACTACAGCAGCCGAGCGCGTTGATGGCGGAGGGGACGCCGGTTGTGGTTACGAGGGGTACGGCTACGACGCCGTTTGTAGCGACACCGACGGGGGTGGTGAAGAGGGGAAAGTATGATAGGAGGGACTAGGGCTATCAATTGGGCATTTAATCCGGGATAGGATTGGATCATGTCCTCACTTGAGAAGTTGAGGGAACAAACCGCATATTGCTCAGAACTACAGCTCGAACAACATGTGTAGATTTATAGAACACAAGTTGAAGCTACTATATTTGTCTGTGTGAATCCTACCCCCACCCCCATGCCCATGAGCTCTGTCTCCAATTTGCATGACACCAATCAGAAATACCAATTTACTTATCCTCCAGCTACAAACTAATGAACAACGTGACACAATCGAAGGGCACCTCAACTGGGGACTTGTCCGTTTCTCACACGCACCCCGCCACACCCTCCCCCTCCTTTCTCTGAAGGACGCGACATGATGGAGCCCGTTTCCTAGTACTCAGAATCCCTCCCTCAATTTCCAGAAACTGTCTCACCGTATTGCTGCGGTTCCCCTTCGGCACAGATAAGTCGAGAACTTCCCAACCCGGAACAACGCATCGACGGGCTCTTCAGTGCAATTTTGCAGCCTCCTCCACATTTTCTCACTCTGCTCAGCTTGAGCAGACGTGCCCAAGAGGAGGGTGACTTTTCCCAGACTCATACAGCGGTCATATCGCGACATGGCAATGGTGAGCGCGAAGCGAATATGGTCTTCGCGGCTCATGGCACATGTCGCATAGACAACAAGACCTGGAGGTTCTGACAGACCTCGCACTTCAGCAAGTCGACCAAGATGCTGTACCCGACTGTTCGTAATGTGTCTCAGCTGATGGCCAGGACCTTCATGGCTGAGAAACTCGCGAGGCGCGCCGGCAGTGCACCCGCAAACCTGGAGGATGCTGCGGTTGGATGAGGGCCTCCGATGTCATTGCATCCATACAATTCCAGGGACTTCAAAACACTAGCCGCTGGCAAGAGGATGCCCAAAATGTCGAAAAGTTCCGCGTATTGCCCGGTCCGTGGAATTACAGAGCTTCTACCGCGCCCGTCGTCAGAGGGACAAAGTCTCCCCGGTCGAAGCAGGCTGTGCATAGCCTGTGGCAGGTCGATGAGAGGGATGAAGCCATGCTTGAAAATCAATATCTTAATCGAGTTGAGAAAAGCATCAGGCCGTGATGCCTTGCATTGAGTTCTCGTCCTCAAAACTTGAGTGACTCCAGATTTGGGATAGGTGCCAGTAAGCCTTGAAGCCCTTTAACGGTGAACTCCAGCGTTTGTCTCTCACGTATTCCGTTGTCTGAGGCAGAGGAGGCAGAGGAAGCAGCTCGAGGCGAGTCAGACTGGAAAACCTGATCTTCGTACGGTCGGGTAGCATTTAAAACACAGTTCATCCCCTGTCAATCCCATTCGTAGGGACAGTATATTTCGCCCAATGTTACAATCGGTGCCATGGCCAGCAAGAGGGTAACTGGGACAAGACTCTCCCGACACCATGTTGTAATATCGCGAGGGACAGGAGGAGAGGACCCGTCAAGTCCCATGTTAAGCAGCCGTCTCGTTTCTCTCGAAAGATACCAGCGGCTGAGTCTGGCATCACCGTAGATCATGTTCTCATGGTAGTCCAAACTGATATGGCGAATCAGAGCTTCGCGGTATGGCTTCCGCCGGAGCGGCAGCATTTGAATTTGAGACGACACCTCGGCGACCCTATTAGAAGGAGTAACTGCAACGAGAGTTTCTGCTGTGCGCGTACGAGGTTCCTCAAGTTGATATGACGAACGTGCCCCTCAGCTCCACGGTAAACTGTAATCTCTCGGTATAGGAAGGGCAGACCAATGCAATATATGGCAAAGGATCAGAAGCCTGCCAAGTCATAGAAGGGTTGAAGGCTGCCGCAAATCTGTCTCGAAAACGGAACATATTCTTGGCGGAAGCGAGCAGTTCGTATGTAGTTATAGTCACAGTAACCTAGGCAGTTGGCATCTCACTAGGGATGAGCGGAGCATTCTACCATGGCATTAATGGCGACGCTGGTGAAAGTCGAGAAACATAACCATATAGGAACCCAGTAGCAGACAAAAAGAATATACAGAGACAAGGTTTACGGCACACGCGAGTCCCGGGGAACACCGAAGACAATATAGACGAAGCCGAGCGCTACGAGGAGACTAGAAGTATGACGATATGATTCATAGTGTTCTACGGAAACAGGGCCAGAATACGAGAGTGCGTAAGTGAATTCAGAGAGACATTGAGGCTTTCTAGTATTGCCAGGGTTATATCCTCCCACAGACCCGGTCAATTCGAGATACAGGCGACATTCACTGCAGTTGGTTCACAACGCTGGAGACGTTTCTGCTCTTTCACATTGGCAGCGACAACTCTGCAATGTCAGGATCCTCGATTTGACTAGAGAGCGCATGACACTCAATTGGCTCTGTGCACGACCTTGGATTCTCGAAATCCCTTGCTTTCTTTGAGAACTGCGGCCTTCTCTCTGGTCTCCTTCCGCGTGCCAACGGGCCAATATGCGTAGGGCGCGTATAATCAGCAGCCTCTACCGCGCGCGGGAGTCGACCGATATCTCCGTCGTCATGACAATGCGACTCTCATCATTCTCTCCATTATAGAAGCTCTTGCCGGGATCAGCCGAGGCGTGCGCGTAGACGTAGGAGGCACTTCCGGTGGGACTTGGCCTCATCTCTTGGAGAGCGAGCTCCTCGGTGCTGATGCTTTGTATCTCATTTTTTCTGCTCTCGGCCGACTTGAAGGCGCCAGCCCGCATGGCTGCTGATTCCGATCCGTAGCGGAGGTAGTACGTGCTGCGTTCGTTGCGGGCGGATGAGAGGCCAAGGCCTGGCAGGAGGCGAGCGAACAGAGGTCGGAGGGTTGGCAGCGTGGATGCGATGATGGAGACGTTGAGTTCGGTGCAGGACCAGATCGCCGCGCCAATGTTTTCCCATGAGGCGTCCTGACTGATGACTGCGGTCTTGAGGGTGAACATGCGGTAGACGGAGATCATACAGACACTAGAGACGGGTTAATAAAGGTCCTTTAACTGCCAGGGAGGCAGCCATAAATACAAGAAACCGAGGCAGAAAACGCCGAGCACCACGATTCTCTGCCTCAGAGGAAGTTGCAGCTTCAACACCGAGGGTATCGGGATGCAGAAGATGAGGATATCGGTCGCCATGCTCATGCCTGAGGAGAAGTACCAGATGGGCAGCGTGTCGAGACAGGTCTTGGCCATGCTAGGAACGATGATGGAGATGGGCAAACATGCGAGCCCAAGGAGAGTGGCCTGGACACATGCCCAGAGACAGACGTAGATGATAAAACAGTAGCATATCCTCTGCAGGATCACGTTGCCTTGGAAGATGCGTCGGTATTGGAAAAGAAGCCCAGCTTCACGACATTCATGCCAAGTTGTAGTGGAGGATGGAAACCATGAGGAACTGGGAGGACGGAGGTTAGCCTGCCTCGACGCCTTGGGTCTCCCACAAGTAGGGACTTGTGTTAGAGCGGCGGCGGATCGCCACGCCCTCGGATGAACCACACACCTTCAGCTGCTCCAAGCCCTCCTCAGGCGTAACGTTCTCGGAATGTCGGCCCATACCATACTTTACCTCGAAGCACATGGCTATGGAGTTCACGACTGAGAAAATCTGATAGGGCTGTCAACAGTTGCTCAGGAGCACGGGAATAAAAAACAGACAGTTGCAATCAGCATGCTCCAGTCATCCTTGCCGAGGGATCTCAGAATAACTCCTCGAGTGTAGAAGCGTCCTGCAACGAACAATGCGGTGGCGGACATGAAACCAATAGCAATGCGGTGACCAGCGGCCCGTTGGTCTCGGTGCGGATTGTCGAAGGCAGTTCCGCCATGGTTTGTCTCGGCGGAGCGGGTGACGATCTTGGGAGACTCCGTCGGAGGCGGGCCACAGGGAACCAGCATGGAGTGGACCGATGGCATCAAAAGGGACCGCGCAGAGGCTAGCAAGCAGGTATGTAAAGGAATCAAGGTCAAGCGGGAATCGGCGGGTCTTCCTGTTCCCATTTCTTGCATATTAAATACGAGATATTTGTTTGGGAGTTCAATGCAATGCAATCCATGATGTTTAGTTTTGCGGCTGCAAATTTTCCACACCATGCAGCAGAATTCGTGCAGGATGCCCTGACGGCCCTGGGTAGGAGCCGTGCAGGGTCTCGAGAACTTTCCTTCTCGGCTAACGAGCGCCAATGCGCCTCGCTTACAATCATCCGCTGCGAAAAAAATTAGCGAACCCCTGAATCAGGGGTCGGTTCGAGTTGCTGCCGCGTTGGGGAGAAGAAAACCGGCGCGAAGGGACTCGAGAGAGCACACGCAGGTATTGTGTCGCATCGAGGATGATGAGCCACTACCCAGAGACCCTGACGTTCGGGAAGGCTTCCTCTTTTGACGGGATGTCCGTCTCGAGCGTGACTTGCAATGGACTGGCAGCACGGACTGAGCTGCCCATTGTATTGTGCGGAAAGCAGCTTTCAGCTGTTAGCCGATGATTGCTCAGCTTCACCCGCTGACCCTGGTCGATCTACCGCCAAACCTTCTAACTGAGGCAGGCTAGCTCGAGAACCCGTGGAGCCAATGAGGTGATGCCAACCATTCCAAGGGCCAAGGGAGGGCAGCATCTTGAGGTTCGTTGGTTTTTCCTATTGCTTGTTCACGTAGATCCGTTCAAGGCAGCATCGGTGACTTGCTTCGGCACCGCCGATGACCCGCGCAAAGAGTAACCGCCGATCCGCCATCTTATCTCCCAGATGAGGCGTCCGGCCCTTTCTCCGGAGATCGACAGGGTCCCACCCCCTTTCCCCGCCCCTCCGCGGCACTGGGGAAGATGTTGACAGCCCTTGACCCTTGGAATCAGAAACGAAGTGGGGCACCAGATCGCCCGGATGAATGCCGGTCTGAGCTCGGCCGTTGTGTGGAGAGAAATGGGCCCCAACAGCCCTGGTCATGTACTTGAAAATGTTGCTCCGAGCAGGACGACACTGTCCCCTCCCTTCAAGCGGGGCCAAAAGCCAAGAACGAAAGTGCCGTTCAAAGTCGTAGGTCAGGAGGTCCTCCCGCCTAACAAAATGCGACTTTCCCTTCGCGGGGGGCAGTCCGTTCACGCAGTGTCGTATGAGAGGCGCAGGGCAATCCGATGCCCAGTAATCTGGACCACCACTCGCTGTTCCGGTGGTTGCCGTACTGAACCCCGTATTGCTGTACCAATCGCTGTGCGTTGGTTCTCGGCTATCCCCTGCGCCATCTTCCACCGGGCACCTCATACATTGCCCCAGGATGGGTCCCCCGGGCCGTCAGGACCGGAATCGAAATTGCACCGTCGCATTTTCATCGAGCGCTGCGCGGCTGCACATTTCTGGATAAGAGTAAACATCATGCCCCTTCCGTCCCAGATCTACACGTGTCACCTGTTTTTTCTACCGCTCACGCCGATCATTTTGTTTCCGCGTTCTGGCTTCCCTGCGAAACCCCCCCGTTGATCATGAAGATCTTGCGGTCGCTCGTGGCCCTCGCTGCGCTCTCTGCCGGCGTGTCTGCCAAGGATGATGCTTATGACTACGTGAGTACAGGCCGTACAGTACGTGTGCGCCGGGATGCGTCCCAGTTTCGCTTACAGTGCCCTAGATCATCGTTGGTGGCGGTACTGCTGGTACCGCCCTTGCCACGCGTCTGAGTCTGGGTCTTCCCAAGTCCAAGATCCTGCTCATCGAGGCCGGTCCCGCCGCGGCGGATGACCTGAGGATCAACGTCCCAGGTCTCCGTGGGTCTATCTTGGGTTCTAGCCTCGACTGGAACTTCACTACGGTGCCACAGGCATTTCTCGGTGGGCGATCTATCGATGTCAACCGCGGAAAGGTGCTGGGCGGCTCGTCCGCCATGAACTACCTATGTTACGACCGTGCGTCGGCCCCCGAGTACGAAGCTTGGGGCGAGCTCGGCAACCGGGGCTGGGGTTGGAATACCATGATCAACGCCATGACCAAGTCGGAAACCTTCACCGGTCAGACAACGACAGGCACGGCTATACGGGGCCTATTCGGAACTACTACAACCGCGTCATCTATCCCGTCCTGGAATTTTGGCGGCCCGCTGTGAGCAAGCTGGGCATCAACGTCAATGACCACAACAGCATGGGCGGCGAGCCGATCGGTGTGATGTTCCAGCCCACCAACATCGACACGACAAAACACACCCGCTCCTACTCCGCCAGCAGTTATCTGCCGTTGGCTGGAAAAAACCTGGTGGTGAAGACCAACACTCAAGTAGCCAAGGTCAATATGGTCAAGTGCGGGGCTCGAAGTACCAGGCGACAGGTGTGACGCTGTCTAGCGGCCAGATCATCAGGCTAAGAAGGAGGTTATCGTGTCCGCCGGCTCCGTCCAGAGTCCCGGCCTCTCGAGCTTTCGGGTGTTGGCCAACCCGCGGTGCTCAAGGCCGCTGGCGTTGCCCCGCTTGTCGACCTCCCGGGCGTCGGCGAGAACTACCAGGACCACATCCGCATTTCCAACACGTACCAGCTCAAGGACGGCATCGACTCGTTTGACAACCTCATCTTCGACAGCGCCGGCGCAAACGCCACGGGCGAGATGCAAAAGTGGCTGAATGGCGAGCGATCGTTGTACGAGTACACGACCGCGGCCTACGGCTTCGTGAACTGGCAGCAGCTCAGCTTGGACAGCCAGATGAAGAGCCTCGCCCGCAGCATCTTCGGGTCGCGCCAACGTCATCGACGCTAAGAAGCTCCAGTTCCTCGACAACCCAGGGTGCCGTCGTCGAGTATCTATACGAAGCGAACTATGTTGGTGCCTTCGGCTACACGGGCGGCAAGTTCATCACCCTCTTTTCGACCGTTCATGCACCCTTTTTACGCGCGGCAGCGTTCATATTGACCCCAAAAACCCCCACGGCAAGCCCATCATTGACCCCAAGTACATGAACAATGAGTATGACCGCAAAGCGCTTGTCGAGGCCGCCAAGTTCGCGCGCCGGATCGCCAATACCGAGCCCACCAAGTCTGTCTGGAAGGTCGAGACGGAGCCTGGCGAGGCCGTCCAAACCGACGAACAGTGGCTTGCTTTCGCCAAGAAGGCCATGGGCAGCTTCTACCACCCTGTCGGCACCTGTGCCATGTTGCCCCGCAAGGACGGTGGTGTCGTCGACGCCGAGCTCCGCGTCTACGGCACCACCAACCTGCGCGTTGTCGACAACAGCATCATCCCTATCATTCCCTCCGCCCACATCCAGACCTCGGCGTACGGCATTGCCGAGGTCGCCGCGGCTAAGATTATCTCTAGTGCATGAATGAGAGCGGAAATAGGTACTGGAGCAGCAGTTGTGCGAGGAGACCCTGTTAATTACGGGCTTAAGTTAGGCCTTCTATTGAGACACGTTGTCAGGCTCCCGAATCAGAGCCCAGTGTCAGACTTTGACGTTCAGACAGACTTGCGACGATGCTCACCCATCTTTTGATTTCCCAATTGTTAACTGCGAATGCCCACGAGGTAAATTATCAAGCCATCTCAGTGTGATGATACGGGACGCATATCGTAAACGAATGGATTGACCGCATTCGAGGGGGACAGTTGGGCGCTCTCTCAGAACACCGTCAAATCAACCATCAGCCATGAGATGTCGTTTGGAGGTGACTCTTTATTCCTATTGGGCCCTGCCTGTTATTCAGGATTCGTACCCTGGTCCGGGGTGTCAGCCCTTAGCCCGTTTCGGTTCGTGCCTCTTATCTTAGGATTGGACCCCGATCGGCGGTTAAAACCTCCGCAGCGCTCTCTGGCTGTGCAATTGACTCTTCATGATCTATCTCTGGATCATTCTTCAGGCGTCAAACAGGCCGGGGTTCAAGCTTACCATGGCTTTTAGCCCGTCGAGTACAGATTGGCTCGCGATCGCTGCTGTGAGCACAGTATGCGTGTACTTCTTTTTTCGCCTGACCGCTCATCGTCGGTTCTATCAGAACAACGACCTCGTACGTACAAGTTACCTACCAACCCGCATCGAGTGACCGCTAATAATCCCCTCCCATTTCACAGCCGCAAGCGCCACATGATTCGATATGGGGACACTTGAAGACTATCGGGAATACAGCGCGAAGATTAAAGGTGATTACATGCAGGCGGCATGGACACAGATGAAGCAGGATTTCAAGCTCCCGGACATCTTCTACCTGGATCTGTGGCCCTTCGGTCCGGAGTTCATAATCTGCTCCGGTGCCGATGCTGCGGCATTCTTGACCACGACAAACTCCTTTCCTCAGGCTGATGTCGTGGCCGACTTTTTTGCCCACACCGTCGGAAAGACCTTCATAGAGGCCACGAACGGACCGTTATGGAAGGAGCTGCATCAGATGCTGGCGCCGGGATTGACACCCGCTGCTACCAAGACATACCACCACCTCATCGTCGATGAAGCCAAAATGCTTTACGATCAAATTCGACGTTTGGCAATCTCCGAACAGGTCGCCGACTTGAACTTCCACCTGGGGAGGTACCCATTCTCCGTCATTTGGCAAATCTTCTTCGGTGCAAGACCCCAGGCAAACTCGCACCTGTATGAAGACGCGAAACGTCTGAACGATATCAGTGGCGCGACCAGAACCGTACTCAATCCACTCACAAAATGGCAAGAAAAAAGGGAGCAGGCTGCAATCATAAGACGACTGGAGAGGGAAATCGAGAAGATCATCCGCTCTCGATTCTCGAGACTCCAAACTGAAAAAACCCTTCCTACAAAAGCAAACGCCGGTTGTCTTCTTGACAGGATGCTTCTCAATCACTGCAGGCTGCCTGCCGCTGGACGACGGCCTAATGAGGCTCATTCAAGAGAAGTAAGAAGCGCCGGGAACCATGTCAACGTATGCATTGCGGTTCGCTCAGCAGCTGACAAGTATATAGTGCCAAAGGCTTCCTAGTTGCCGGTTATGGTACCACAACCGACACATCAAGCGTGCGTACCTATCTGTCACTTTTGGCCCTCTCCGACGAGCCTAACCATGCTGTCTTAGTACATTTTCATGCTTCTCTGGGCGTTTCCAGACGCCCTCCGGAAGCTTCGAGAGGAACATGACCGGGTTTTTTGACAAGGACTTTGAGGAAACGCTCCGGCTGCTGCGAGAAGAGCCAGGACGTACACGGGATCTCCACTACACCACAGCAGCGATCCAGGAGACGCTTCGTTTGTTTCCCATCGGCGTGGTTTGCCGCAACCCACCCCCTGGCATGTAAGTCCACCTTTTGATATTCTCCCGCGGCATCAACATCCACCTCACGTAGCTGGCACAAAGCCCTAACATCATCAAAGGACATCATTCGAGTACGAAGGCAGAACATATCCCGTTAGGAACCACCAGTTCGCAGTACTAGGTCACTCAATTCACTATGACCCGGAGGTCTTCGATGACCCAAAGGAGTTCAGGCCCGAGCGTTTCCTAACCCCGGATCCAACGTTCCCTCGCAGCGCCTACCGTCCATTCGAGAGAGGCTCCGGTCTTGCATGGGTCAGACTCTGGCCATGGAAGAGATGAAAATCGTCTTGTTGATGCTTGCCCGCTGGTTCGACTTTGAACTCATGCATCACAACCCTGTTGCCGAGCCGCGGGTTGGCACACCAACTTGGACACCATTCTTGGCGACCACGCTTTCCAAAATAGCAGGTTTCAGTGCCGGCCCGAACGGCGACGTGATGATGAAGTACGATTAGCACCGAAGAGTGGTTGAATTCCTGGGGTCTGTGACTGGATCTTTAGGGAAAGGGGAGAAAAGAGAGGGGAGAAAAGAGAGGGGAGAAAAGAGAGGGGAGAAAGAGAGGGGAGAAAGGATTTACAGCAGGAGACATAGACTTTGATGGCCAAGATCGGTGCCATCAATAAGCTAGAATTTTGCCGTAAACTAGTTTTACCATGAGGAAATAACGCTCGATCACAAGTTGCAGCAGCACAGTCGATACACTTAGTTAAGCAAGGCATGCCTTCAGTGGCACAGGTCGTCGAACAGCCACCCCACTACCTAGATAACTACCATACCAACGGTAGTTACCTATCTACCACTTTCGGCAAGCCAACCCAAGTTTATGACCCCATCTCCCGCGGCTGGGGACTCGAAGGCCCCGAGGACTCTAGTCACCCACAGCATGGCGGTGCAATGACTCATTGCTTGTGATCTGCAATATCGTCAAGAATCCAGAGCACATTGCAACTCTTGTTTCCGTCGTAACGAATTTGTTCCATTTTCATCTTCACACTTGAAATTGCAGTTGTTACTGTGAAGAACATGATCACATGCCAACCTTTTGCGAAGCCTCACCCGTTTGTGGACAGTCAAGCGGATTCCTGGGATGACGAGGGAGTCCCCTTCCACCTCAGGTATTACCGACCATTTCACCTCCGCACGGTACAGGCTGACCCATCAGCTTTTTATGAGAAGCAACTTGGTGAGAAATGTGAGGAATGAAATAAAGGAAATTACAGGAGCCAAGGGCTCTTCTGGGCTGACTTCCTCCGCGATATCCTTGTCTTTTTGTACTTACTGGACCGCTGATGGCAACACAATTGGCAGAGCACACGGTAATCACAAACCCTGGCCTGGTTGAAATCAGAACAAAGTCAGAACATTGTCAAAAGATTAGCGCGGCGTTACTAAATAAAATCCCGGCAGGAGAAATAGGGAGGACGGTAATACACCAACCGCGGGCCATCACCAATTCAGTAGGCACACACCTGGCATCTTCTCTGCCAGCACATCGTCAAACGATATGAATGAGTCATCTTACCTCAGTCTCCTCTTGATGTCATCTCCCCAATCCTCTTCCTGCAGCAAACACAAAAGGTTTGGCTCGAGAGTTGTCACCTCTACTCATGTAGGACGTCGTTTCACTTCATGCATATCATGTTGGAGACAGAGACGACAAGTTCCCTTTACGCCGAATCCTTCCATTCCTATTGCAACCTAGAAGTTTGATATGCAGACCTCGTGTCACCACCATCACATAGTTGCCAGCTGCCTGACATCCGACCCCTGAGACACCCCGACATATTGGGGTTAATCAGGGGCGTCGCCCAGCAACGCCCCACCAGTCAGGGGCAATAAACAATACCATTTCTTCCTATTCGCCCCATTTCCACAAAGGCACAAACGGCCTCGCCCGATCTTCATGGACTTCCTTCTGCAAGACAAACTCAACATTCCGGGCCTTGAAGAATTGTGGAATTGACTTCTCCACCAGCTGGTGCAATCTCCTCCAGGCAGTGGCGTTCCGGCTCGGATCCTTCGTGACGGAAGGGAACCACGAATACCGAAAGGGACGGCGGTCATCGTACCTCTCAACTTTGAGGAGAACGGTCGATACTGACTTGACCTTGCGTAGCTTTGAGAATTTGCGTTGCGAAATGACCGTTGCGAAGCGTAGGAGGTCGTCGCGTGAGATGTTGGTCCCGCCAGTGATCAGCAGGGCTCGGAGGTTCTTGCAGGGGAGGATCGGGTTGATTCGCTTGAAGGTGTTTGACCACCTCGAAGTTGACGCCGAAAATTCGAAGGTTGGGGAATTGGGCCAGACTTTCTACCTCCCCTTCGGAAGGTGAGCTGTCTTCCGACCTGTTGAGGGTGTCGCGCCCTCGAGGGCCACTTTTTCATCTGCGGTCATGCGGGGGTGAACGTAGCCAGGAGGTTGCCAATGCTGGTAAAGTGCGCTCTAGGTGGGAGGCTGTCGCAGTGGTCTTGGTAATAATAGACGCAGAATCGCTTGAGATGAGTTGCGTTAACAATAATCTGGGTGAGGTCATCTCTGTTCATGGCAGTGTGCCTGAGCACCAATGAAGTGAGCTTCTGTGGATGTTTGAGCCATATGTAGAGGATCAGAGAGTTTGTGAGCTCAAGAAGTTCAAGATTGGCTGTCACAAGAAGAAATGCGTGGATGACTGGCCCGTCCATGCGCCAAATATTGCCCCTGGAAGCAGTGCGATGCTGACCGAGTACTCTCAACTCCACTTGAGTCAGGCTGGGAAAAGTGATACTGGACACAAACTTCCCGTTGTAGATCTTTGAAAGGAGAGAATTCACGCCCTAATTCGTCTTAAACAGATTTGTGCCGATACAAGTTAGGTGCCATGCAGAACAGGAGATCAATTGGGGCCATGCTCTTCCTGCACCAGACCCCCATTGACTCTGGAAGGGACGGGACAGTGTGGCCCAAACGATGGCGTTTCACTGCGAGCTCCAAAGTCGAGCTGTAGGGGCTCGTCTCACCGTTAGACTCGTTATACGGAGTTCTTTCCCAAATGCAGTGGTCGTGGAGGTGCAATCCAATATGCCGTATGTGGGCACCGAGGGATGGGTTATTCCACTGTGCCTTGGCCCATGGATATGACAAGGATTGGATACGTGCACGTCAAAGAAAGGAGGTAAGTAGTTAGGGAGATGGTCCTACCAGACAGCCAAGATATACCCGTCGGAGCCTTACCACCTTGTAATTGACATCCGCTCTAGTGGTGGTAGTTTCGCGGTAGAGACCGGGTTGGATAATTTCATACAAGGGGTGGCAAGCTCTCTCCAGCATTGAGAGATCTCCACGGCTGTTTGGAAATGTTCTATCGGCTTTGGTGTGGTATAGCACCACATGGCAGACGCGTTCGAGCAGCTCAAGGGGAAGTTTACAGAGGCGGGACCCTGGGTGGCGGGACACAGCCAGGCACTGTCGTACTCCCGCCGAGTTGGCTGTCGGAGTTCACGACTCTGGATGCTGTCGGAGTAGGGTCTCCTGGAGCCGAAAAATGACCCAGGAATCAAGTGTGCACCGACGCAAGGTACATTGGGTGGAGGTTAAAGGATGGGTCCTGTAACTTTAAACTTCATGGCTTGCACATGTAACGGTCCCAAGAGTGTATTGCAACTATTTGGTGACGACTCTACGAGTACATCCAATCTTGAAGAAGAAAAGGAAAAGGAAGAAGAAGAGAAAGAGGAAGAGGAAGAAGAAGGTTGTCCCAATCTGATGACGTGGCCTTTCCGCCTAAGCAGAGAAGGTAGCAACCCAGAAGAGGCAGGCACGATGGAGGTCGCTGCCCACGGTGTGGTGTTGACGTTCAGGGGCAGGGGCATGCACGGGGGTTAGGGTTGGCCGAGGGTGCCGAGGCCTGCCCAGGGCTCAGCCCGTTACAGCACAGGCCGGCGGCAGATAAAGTATAGACACTACACCTGAACGGCCTGAATATCTAATGACATCTGCAAGTTACGATGGTTCTATTATCTCAGTGATCCTGATCTATCGCTAGATGGGGAGGAATTTGATTGAAGGGAGGATACTAGAGATATCACCCTTAGGGGTTAGCATGAGGTGGCTCGGTTAGGAAGATTGCACTAGTTCCCATCAAGCCTTGGACATGGGGCCCTTACGGAGCCTGGGACATTGTCACAACTAACCCTTAGCTTGTACAGATTCTAGCGACTATTTCTCTAAATGTCCCCGATAACACTTTAGTCTCGTACAATCTTCCATAATCGTAACATGCTATATCCTTGTACAGCTTCTGACAGAGCGGCAGTCCGCTGATGGTTAGAGCGATAACTTTCCATCCCACGTCCTCGGCATCCACCGGAGGGTTGACACGAAAAGGGCTCATTAAGCATCTAGTAATGCGGTCATCTCTCCCGGTTCCTAACGGGAAGTCCTGACTAATCTCCCGCCGCACTAGACACCTGTATACCATCTAACTCGCATTGTTCCCTGTTCAGCGGGCGGTAACCGCTACGATTCCACCTCTTTCTCCACCACCAAAACCCGCCGTTAGAATGCATAGCAACACGACGGCGGCGACAATAGCCGCGATAAGTATCAGGCCTGATTGCTCCGGCAGGTTCCGGTTCGTCTTGACCGGATGCAACAGCATGTTCGGCGCATAGATGCTCCCGTTCTCACTCCGCCAGAGCACATACGGTACATCGTGACTATTGTTTTGGTCCTGGCGACCACGGGACAACCAGGCATCGTAGATCCTGCCCGGGAAGGAAGAATTCCACCAGAACGACCCCGAGTTCGTAATGTAATCATACGGCGATTGTCTGTAGATGGCCGCGCCGTTGGCCATGCCGACCATGCCCTGCTCCCGGTGCGCTTCGATAGCGCCTGGCCCGTTGAACAACTCGTCCATCTTGTCGCGCGGCCATTGCGGATCCTGGTACATGGGGTGCGGCGGCGCAACCAGCTTAAGGCCGTGCCACAGCGCGAAGGATGAGAGTGTGGCCTCGGAGTGGATTGCGAGGCCCTTGGTCGCTTGAGCGTGGTGCACGGCACGCAAAAGTATCCTGCTGGCGCGCCCCATAGCTGGTTGGCACATCCACCCGGAGTTCTTGGTCCCGGCCTTAAATCCATGGCGCCAGTTTCTCCAATACCAGTCCTTGAGGTACGGGATGTTGGCGCACGGGAGCAGAGCGATAAAGTCTGCCTCGTCGCCGACGCCCCATTCGAAGTTGTCGTCTAAGGCATCCCCGACGGGAGGCTTTGGGCCGAGGGGCTCAAAGTCCTCGATCCGCATGCCCCATTGCAGCCACCTTTGCCCTCGAGAGACGCGTTGACGGCTGCTAGCAGGTCGGAGTAGTTATGGTGGAATTCGGGCATATAGAACCAGGTGCTGCGCTCGATCGCCTGCTTGCGAGGCTGCTCGCGCGCAAAGTTCGACATGGCCGCAAGAAAGCGACCGGCATGTCCTGTGAATCGAACGTCCAGCTCCAGCTGCCAGTAGTGATCGAATTCCGGATAGAACTGCCCAAAGAGCTGTAGAGGCTGCATGATTTGGTACGTCGGACTGTGCGACTTGACCTTGGGATACCAGCTTTCCAGGAGAGTCTCGTCGAACAGGACCGTCATATTCTGGAATTCTGGCGGCACGAGCTCGCGGATCGCGCGCCGGTAGTTTTCGTCGCTGTCAAAGATCTTCCGGTTCTCGTCCTTGACGTCGACGAGTATGAACACGGTATACTCCCCGCCAAAGCGTAGAGCTGTTTCTGTCGTGGTCGCGCGTAGATTTACCAAGTCTTCGGTTGTATAGTTGTAGCCTTCCCAGGCGCGGAAGATGATGGCGGTCCGTGGCACATGCTCGGCAGCCTGCTGTTCAATCACTGGAGCCTCCACCTCTTCACCTGCCCCTCGTAAACGGAATCGTGGCTCGCCGGGCCGGATGGGCGCTGGGTGTCTGAACCTGTGGGCGTTGCGCTCTAGACATTGGTTCTGTAGCATCGCCCAGTCTGTTGCGTTCCATGCCACCTTCTTCTTGTTGTACGTCGGCTGATCCTCGCCCCAGCCGTAGGGTCCGTAGCGGTCATCGGCTGTCATCCAGGTCTGACTCAAGCCGATAGTCTCATAAGAGCCGACAAATGGCCGCGGGTATGCTGTACGAGGGTAAGATTAGAAGCCGGGATGATTGTGGCGAGGGTGGCGGTCTGTGAACTTACGAATATCGATGGCGCTCTCATGCAAGTTATCGTCGTTCTTGGCCAACTTCCAACCCTCTTGGCCCAGTGCAGGGCACTCTTGGCGGCGCTGAACTCCATGGTTTGATTTCCGTTTCACGGTCCGGGGCTGTCTTGATGGTTGGCTTGTGGTTAGGGGCCGCTGGTCCCTGACTCGCAGGCAGCATCTTGAGATGAGCCTCGCCAAATATTAGGAACCGCCGCCGCCGCGACGACTAGTACCAGCGCAAGAAGGAGAACGATCAGCATACGCGATCTTGACGCGTAATTGATCATAGTTGCATGTCCGGGGCGGGAGCATGCCCCATTGTGCTGTTGCATGATCACGCAGTAGTGTGAATGTGTGCAAAGTCGGTCGGACTCGGCAGATCCGGGGTGTTGGGCTTCGCCATACCCCTGCGTGGATTGTCACGCGTCCCCCTGTCCTTTCTTCGTCGGCCCGTGCAGATCCCCGACGCCCCGACGGGCTGTTGGCGGACGCGACGCGGCCTTGACCTTTCAGGAAGACTTTCTCCACTACCTCTCGATCTCAGCCTTAAAAATGGCCTATACAGCGAGTAGCGGTGTAACGTTAGCAGTGCCAGTAGCAAGGCGGTAGCGGGTACATTAGCGGCTATTAACTATTATTACTATTAATCATTTGTTGGAGGTAGTACAGTAATAATAAGGATATCTAGCTGTCTTGAAGAGGTTTAACGTTATCAGAGGCGGAGAGCCTTACACAGCTTAGACAAAGAAGGGCGGCGTGGAAAGTGGAGGCAAGCGCTTTGGTAGGCAGAGCAATAATTAGATGGCCCCCGATTTGCAACAAATCGTTAAAAAGTTTGAAAAACGTGTTTTTGGGGACTCTTGAGTAAAATAAATAGATTTAATCAAATGTTGATCATTCAACTGTTACAACAGCAGTGTGTGGTGCTGTGTGGTGTTGGCCACCAAAAAAAAAAAAAAAAAAAAAAAAAAAAAAAAAAAAAAGTGGGGCTGCCCCGCTGTTTGCCAAGCACAGGGGAAGGTTGTACCTCCCGTGAGCAGGTGCTGTGCTTGGTGTCCGCATCTTTGTTATCTCAAGCAGTGCTTCAACCGGCTGTCGTGCCGGAGTGGATCAACCGCTGAATACGGAGAGAGACTCGGAGAGACCGCAAAACCACTTCCTTTCAACGTCCGACGAGGCCGACATCAGTCAGGCCATTTGGACATTATCAGGATTGAGGAGGCATTTTTGGCGGCAAAGCCGGGATGGCTAGGTCCCTCTACGGCAGCAGACGGTGCAGCGGTAGTAGTTCTGGCTGGGGTCCTTCTTGAGGAGCTGGCACAATCAACTCCCTGTTGCGGTATACAGTATCAATCAATCGGCCAACGTTCTGCGCACACCCTGTTAAAACCTGAACCATCCGCGGAACAACGCGGGACATCTGACCAGAACCAGCCCAGCCCTACTTCGTTACCAACGGCGCAGCCACATACAGCTCATCGAACCTACTATTCAGCAACGACGGCATTTTCGCCACCTTGGCTAGGCCAGCGTCCCAGCCAAATGCCGCCGCCCAGGTCTTCACAAAGCTAGTTTGTGTACCGGCCCGCTCCCCTGTCTCCTTGTTTCTCCTCCTCGCCTCCCCCTCCAGCGGCAATGGCAGCGGCGGGAGAACCATCCCAGTCAGGAGTTTCCCAAGCCTTGTGCACCTCGTTCCACTGCGCCTCGTGCTCCAGCGCTGGCGCCCCAACCCACTGGTCGATCGCCGGCGCCGGGACAGGGAAGTTGTTTGCGTCAATGTCCGTGCGCTCCGCATCGAGAATCTTGAAGGTCGGCAGCTTATCCTCGGACATCAACGGTGGCGGCGCCCGGAGCAGAACGCCCATCATCAGCGGGACGCCGCAGTCGGAGGTGTCGAGCAGGCTGGGGATGTTGTTGCCGCTTTGGGAAGGATCGGTGGTCTTGTAATCTGCACATACAAATACACACAAGTTCTACACGTTAGCCTATTCATTCATCATCATGGTCTTGTTTGTTCTCTGACTGTGCATGGGAATTGAGAGACGAGCCGGACTTACACTACGCCCATAGCCCTGTCGGGACCGATTTGATAACCTTCTCCATCCGCCACTCCTTGGGCGGGTCATGGCTCCCTCCTCGGTGATGGAAATCTTGACGCTCGAGTCCAGCGGATCTGTCAGGTGCATCGGCCTGGCGTAGATGGCTTTCTTAGTGTACTCCACCGCAGCAAAGGGCTTGTCCTTCTCGTCAACTTGTTCAGCTTTCGCGATTGCGATCTTGCACCCAAGCATGAAGGCGAAGGTGCCGCCCCTGACTATCCACGTCTGGTGTGTGTCCGCTCCGGCTCGCTCGTGTCGTTCATCAGTCCGGACTGGGCCAAGAACGTGTGGCCGTCGTTTTTCTTCGGCGGGTCATCCTCGCCCCGCTTCCGCTGCAATGGAAATGGGCTCGTCATCTTCGTCGAGCTCGATCACACGACGATTGTCGGCCTGGGCGGCAGCGGTGGTGGCTGCCAGCGCCGGAGCCTCGATGGATTTGCTGGACTGCGTCGTCTTGCTGCTGGCCTGCAGCACCAAGTTGTAGAACTCGAGCAGGCTGCACGGGGGTTTGTCGCTGCCGGCCCTGCCAAAGTTGATGTGAAATTTCGCGACCTTGATATTGACATACACGGTCCCGGCAAACGGCGGACCCCACAACGTCAGATCCGCGCCAGCTTCCACCGAGATGTGAATGTGGATGAAGAGCACGTCCAGGTTGAAGCGGACACCAATGCTTACCCCGACCTCGGCAAGAAGTGGAATGGCTTGTAGTTGATCAAGAAGTCGGCGAAGACATCAAACCACGCCTCGATCGGGCCTGCGTGGTAGGCCGTATGCAGCCTGCCGCCGCCCATGCAGGCCTTCGGGGTAATGGCAAAGTACGCCTGTCCTGTAATCGATAGCGCACTGCCCAGGCTCCAGCTGATGCCCAGCCGGGGTGGGTTAGGGTACCCTTTTGGAATGTCGAACGCCTGGTGGTAGCCCCCGGGGTGAAGGCGAAGTCTCCCACCAGGGACCGGTCGCAATGGGGTGCTTCGAACCAGTAGTAGAGGGCAAATCCGCCCGTCAGGTGGCAGTTGGGGTCAAGGATGTACGAGTTCGGCGAGAGCTGGGCCTCCGCCTTGAAGGTGCCATAGTCGAGATCGACCACGACGGCAATGCCCAGTTCGACATGAGCAAATTTTACCTTGGACGCCGAGGTGGGAATGTCGGCCAGCGCGACGGCAAACAGGCCCATCTTGATTGACTGCCCGAATTGCATCACCGCCACCGCCTGGAGGGAAATCATCTGGAACGCATCGATCTTCATACCCGCCGCGGCCCAGTACGTGTCGTCGAGCGGCTTGAACCACCCGTCCGCCTTTGGCGAGGTGAGTCTCTGAAGGGTCTGAAGAGCGCTCCCGGTGGCTGGTCCGCGGTTGGGACTCGCACTTCGCTCTTGTACCCGAACCCGCCAGTGACGCCTGAGATCTCTGCAAACTCCAGCGTCACGAGGGGCCCGCCCAGCCGGGCAAATACAAAGGCGGAATTGAATATCGATTTGGGATCGTTGGAACCCTCGGGCATGGCATCCCCATAGAAACCCGCGGCCTGGAGCTGGTAGGGCACCCAGCCCACAATCAGTCCGCCCGCGTAGTATTCCAGGTTGTTCTGGTCCTTCTCGTGGCGGATTATGCCGGCAATCGTGAGCGGCGGTTTCTCGAACGACGCCGACAGGCCTTCCAGGCTTGGGTCGAGGAGCTCGATCCCATCGATATGGAGCGAGTTGATCCGCACGTTGATGCTGAAGCCGATGAGGGAAAACCCGATCGGCCCCAGCTCAAATGTGGCCGTGAAACTGAATATGCAGCTTTTTGTTGGCGTACTTGAGCCCGATGTTGCTGATGGATAATGGCCCTGTCTTTTTCTTGAAGGGGGCCGAGGCGCTGTTGCCCGAATCCGACTTCGGCGGTTCATCCTGTTCCGGCTCGTCCTGTTCGCCACGAGATGTGAGTGCCAGCGCTCGGGCTTGCTCCGGCTGCGGCTTGGGCTGCTCCGGCTTAGACTTTTTGAAACTGTAGTCTAAGACGCAGGTGCGGTTGCCCTGTTGATCCTTGGTGACGATGGCAAAGTGCGACCCCGCAGAGATGAGTACGTTACTGGGATTCCCCCCCCTGGATACTTGTCCTTGGGAATGAGAGGATGCCTGGTCAGGGTTTTGTTGAGCTCGGCGATCTCCTGACGGTTTAGTCCGGGGTTCGTCTTGTTGATGCCGGTGCCGTCCTGCACCCACATCAGGTACATCTCGTCGAACGGCTGCGTCAGGTTTCCGATGACCGGCAGGTCGACGGGCGGCAAACCAACCAGACCAAATTTGACGAGCCGCTTGGACGGCAAGTTGGGACCCCATGCGGCGAGGTGGATCTGTGCAAACGTTAAGGCCAGCTCGCCAATCTGGATGGAGGACATGAATTGAAACATCCCCTCTTTTCCGGGTGATTTTTCCACTGCCAGGGAGATCCCACCCGAGTTGTTCTTGGCGCTGATTTTGGTCTCGGCCACAAAGTCTGGCAGGTCAAGCGTTGTCGTCGCCAATATGTCGGACAGAATAGATCCGATGGTGGCCTCCTCGTCCTCCGCTTCCAGGGACGCGGTGAACTCCCATCCCTTCTTGTTCATGAAGTGGAAGTCCAGCGTGAGCAACAGGTCCCCCACCTGAATCTTGCCGTCAAACTTGAAGTAAGTGCTAACGGACTTGCCTTTCAGCTCGGCGGACTGCCGATTCCCGGTGTACTCGTAGTACAGGGTCAGGTGATCAACCAGTAGGGAATCAATCAATGGCAGTACATGATCGGCTGAGTCCTTGTCGAAAACACTAATAAGGCTAGAGGCATATAGGCCCTGCAACGAAGCAGTAAGAGCCCCACTTTTTGTCCTTGGAACTGTAATCGAGGCTGCCGGTGAGGAGGGCGGACGTGGGATGCTTGGAGTTCACGCTCGGGGTGAGGATGGAAGTTATGCCGAGTTGGAACTTGGGGGGCTCGCTTTTTTTGGTCCCATCCACACGAAGCTGCAAGATTAGTCCTACCCAGGTCGATGTAGGACACGGTAGAAGCCTTATCGCCCGCAACGGATGGCTTGGACTGCAGGGTGGCCTTCACGGTGAACTGGGTCTGGTCTAGATAGATGTTGGCGTGGGTAATCTGGTGGGTACAGCGTCGGGCAAATTATCAACCTTCTGGCCAGGGACCAAGGTCACCACGTCGAGTTGGATCACGGGTGACGTCGTGATCGGCCGCAGGTCCGCGGCGACCCTGTAAGAGGGATCTAGAACGCGCTTTTCGTCTGCGTTGAATAAGTTCCAAAAAGACCCGTTGATGGATCCTGGGCTACCCATACCCGCTGACCAGCTATACGTGACCAAAAAGGCCGCGTGCTGACTCTGGTTGTTCCCTTGGCCGAATTCACTAGATGAAACCTTGATGTCGAGGCTGACGCTGCAGAGCTTGGGCGAATACCCAGTGGTCTTCACACCGACCCTCAGGCGGCGGGGAAAGATGTGATTCGTAAAAAGATTGCCTGTTTTCTTGAAGATCCCGTCAACCGAGTCTAGACGACCACCACCACCGGGTAACAGGCTGCCGATCCGGTCAATGATGCCCGTCAGTGCATTGTCTGAATCGACCTTGAACGCCAGTTCGTAGCTGAATTGATTGAGGAGTATTTTTACCGGATCCGAAGACTCATGCTGGACGGAGCATGCAATCTCAAACTCAGCGTCGCCGCCGGAGACCGGCTTGGCCCCCTTGTTTGTGTCGACTAGCACCAGCGTCTTCTTGCAGGCGACGCTGAAGCTCTGGCACTCGAGTCACGGGAGGACCGACGTCAAGCCTCTTCCAATGCGCCGGCGGAGTCGCGCTCAAACTGGAGCCTCATGCTCGTCTTGAGGTGCAGCTCCGGACTGAACCACAGCGCGTTTCGCTTTGGGTGTGTCGGGTCCGTAATAATAGCTGACCGCTTGAGCGTGGTGGGAAAAGGGCCCAGGCCGTTGATGGCATATCCTTGTCGAGCGTGTCCAGGCCGGTAAAGCAAACAGTTCGCCAACAGTCGATGTGGGGTCGTAGGGTGTCACCTCGGGGTCGAGACCGAAGTAGATGGGCGTGTCGTCATTTGTCATGCCAGGGCTCGGAACGAGCGAGCTACCGCCTACCGCAGTGGCGCCGAACGCGGATTTGAGAGCGTTTGCGCTGGAACTAAATGTGATGTCCCAGCAGGCCTTGAGATGGAACTGAAACGACTAAATATTGAGAGCCGTAGCGTTGTCGTACGTCACTGAGAGCTCACCGCTGGGGTCCCATTTGGCCATCCATCTCGCCCACCACTCGCTGGCGTCCAAGGTTGCACAGGTGCCAGTGGGCTTTGCGCTGAGAACCAGTCCATGGTCCGAGAGGAAATAGAGAAAGCTGTCGATGTTCTTGGGCGTCGGCGAGAGGATATGAGCATTACCGCGCGCGGATCTTCCTGCTTTGCTCGAGTTAGATGTAGTACTTTCCTCCTCCCGTCCTCTGCGGCTCCGCTTTGGGACTCCCCCACGCCCAGGATAAAGGCTACAAGACGTCGTTGATGGGGCGTAATTTCGAGCATGGCAGTCATCAATGGGTGGGTGAGTTTGAGCCTCGAGGCCTCTGAATGACGAAATTTGTGGGCAGGAAGTGATTGTATCCAGCCGTATTCTCTCAGACGCTTGATGTGGATAGCGGGCACCCTTGGAGTCGGGTGGTGGCTTGCTTGTGTGGCTTGGCCTTAGAGCCTCCAGCTGCCAACATTGATGAAGCCTGCGGCAAGCTTCAACGGGCAGTAAGGTACCCCGTGCTTCCCAATGATTCTCTGAAAAGCGGGGTGAAATCCGGTTCCGCGACTGCCGGCTTCATTCTCAAGCCTGCAGTACCAATTCCGCTAGGGTGATGATGTGTCGAGATGGGATACGTGAGCACCTCCACCAGAACATTTGTTATCGCCTGAATACCACTTCCTGCAGACCAATTTCCCTGATCATATGAACGCTAAGCCAACCACATTCAAGCATAGCCTGTCGTGGTGTCCGCATGATGTCCTTGGGGTCTTCATCGGCCGGTTCGACAAGCAGATTCGGTGAGATGCGTCTCTGCGAGCTGCATAGAGAGACGAGCTGAAACGTATCTTGCGTGTCGACTGTAAACATCCTTTGAATGAGATAAAAACACGCCCCAAGTGGGAACTCGGATATATGTATAGCCCCAATATTACTGTAGTGAGGGATAAGGGTCGCAGCGTAGGCCGTGCACTTAACGGACCACTGAGAGCGCGCCCTAGCGCTGCGGCGCCCCATGTCTCAGCTCGCATCTTGCAGCTGCAGATCGGACTCCGCAGTCCCGATGTCCTCTCCGGGAGGCCAAGCGCAGCCGGCCCGATGCACGACATATTTGCATGTAACCGCAGCACGCCAAATAATCCCACCACCGCTTCGGTCCGAATATAGCCGCATCATACCCAAACTCATCGACTCAGCCAGCCTGAATTTCCCCAACCTTCCATATCCGGAAGACTCTGCAGAGTCGACGGCAGCTGGACAAAGTCGAGTTGGATAAGTGAAGCAAGCAGAGGATGATTGGAGATGAAGGGCCGAGACCGGTTTGAGCAGAGAAAGTAGGTGCGAATGAACCCGCGAAGGAGAAACCGACCTTGTACGTACGCGACCTTGCCACGCACCATCTGGAATTCCCCGTAAGCGTTGGGGGAATGACAAAGCGCCTGCTTCATTGATGTTATCCGCAAGCATCGCAATAGTGGATGCTGCTCGCTGTGCAACAAGGAATCGCCAGTACACCCCACAGCGTCCCATTTCCTATGGATGGAACTCTGAGCTATTCGCAATGGCAAACGGCCTGCTCCTCGTTCCGGTGCAGCTACAGTGTTTGTGCTAAACCCCGACGTCTGCAACCAAGATGGGGACAATAGTGCGCGTATCAAGCCCATCACGCAGCCAACCTACACTTTCCTCCGGCTCGACAACTTTGTCCACCAGAGCGATGTGCTGAAGCATGCCGGCATGAACAATTCCGCCCCATGGAACAAGAACTCGAGGATGGCGGACCTGGGTACGAGGCCGGATCCCGCCGGAACCGCTACGGCGTCTACGTGCACTGGATCCTGCCCCAGGTCTACAGTGCTGGCCTGGCCTTGTCCGACTCTGTGCCCGAATCCAGGCGCGAGCACGAGCACGAGCGGCTCCGACGCGGGCTACCACCCAGACGGGAATCTCAAGCCTGTGAGTCCAGTAACACGCCCGAATATCTGCAGGCGCCGACGCGGGTGGATCGTCGTGCGCAAACTTGACCTGGACAGCGTCGACCCACCGACGGCTAAGCCCAGCTTCAAGGAGTACCAGGGTTCTTGTTCGGCCGGTTCATGTGAGACACGTCTATGACACTTTTCCACCAAGTGAAAACATGTCCCAGCGCCGCTGCGGGCGAGCTGTTCGCAACCGTCGAGCAGCTGCTGAAGCTCATCAATATGGTCTAGATCTCTGACCGAATCATCACTTGGCTTCGTCGGCCTCCCCGCGGAATCTTCCCCGCCGAGGAAGATATGGGGTCCCCCCTTAGAGCGGGATATTCCAGTTGTACGCGGTGTCCTTGGCCTCCCGCTGCCCCTCGACGCCGTCGTCTCGAGCGTGGAGTAGCGAATCGATAACCAGGATATCTTCTGCTAGCTTGGCGACGATGCCATCTTCGTGACCCTTGCGGGCTTTGATGTAGGTGAGCACTGCGTCTATTGGCGATGTGCCGACCGCGAGGGCCGGCAGCTCTTGGTTCTAATTCGCACAGCATAGTCATCCCGCCGGAACCACCGTGGGCTTGGAACTAAAATCCCACTTCACGCCGTACATGGCACCATGGCAGCACAAGCGTGCCGGGTTTCGAGAATCGAGCCACGCCTTGGTCACCTCATCAATGCCGCTTTCGGCGAGTGTCATGAACATGCCGTCGAGCTTCTGAGCATGCGTGTTGCGCTTGGTGCTGTCGTAGAGAGGGTCGGTGGTGTCATCCTTGTGGCAGCCGAGGAGGTAGTAGCAGGCATTGCTTGGTTCAGGTACTAAAACCCGTCACTCATCACGTCATGAACGCGGGGAAGAAAAGGGGTGGTCATGTCAGATTCTGGGGGAGCTCTGGGCCGAGAACCCCGGAGCTAAACCGTGGTTAAAGTTGTTAGTCATAGAATCGAGCTCCAGACTTCTAAACCTAGAGAATGCTCGGGACTCGTTGCTACGGGATATTGGTGTATACGGAAGCTGCGGACCGAGAGCGTTCCATGCCACTTGGTGTTCTTCGCTGAGTGGGCTTTGTCGGCGACATCAAATGGTAAGAATATACACCGACCTTGAGCTGAGCAAAGTTCAGCTCTCTTGGCAGCATCACCGTATGGTGCTCCTACCCGATCCGAATTTCGAATGCGTAATCAAATATGCGATGTAACTGCATCTTTAATGATTACGTTCCTGAGGTAGTTGCTGGTGTGGGTGTGGTGTGATCGCAATGACAATACTGCGCGCTAACCTTGCAACTCAAACTGATTGGATCCCTCCATTATCAACGGATTTGGATGTGACGACGGGAGCCACAAGGGAACGGCCCGAGAAGAGGCGTATGTATGTTTCAGCTAGGGTTGGGGGCGAGGTCGCGGAGCTCATGGATTTTATGCATTTATCCGGATATACTCCAGGTATGCCCTCCAAAGACTCGCTGGGCTGGGGTAGCCGGTGGGAATATTGCACCCTCGCGCGACCCCCGCCCCGACCAAGGGTAAAAGCAAAAGCGGTAATCTGTAATCCGTGATCTGCAATGTGATGGCAGGCGCAGCCCCCTCGCAGCGTTGCAATTGCGCGATAGGGGCTACTCAGGCTACTCGAGAACGAGAAGAGATGAGTTTAGTGCAGAATGAGAAAAGAGGCCTTGCGCTAGTGTAAATTGGGTAGTTCCTCTAGCGCCGTCTTCACTGCCCTCGCATGCCTGGTCGTGATTGCATCTGATGAGTCGCATCACGATTGGCTGGACGGCTGCTGCGAGGCTTCATGATGCACGCCTGTCCGTCCTCATCGCCTTGGCCCATACTCAAGCCCCAAGCACTGCGCGGAAAGAGCTTGTCATCGGCGTCAAATGGACAAGTACTCATTTTTTTATAACGCTGAACGATGCCTTCTACTAACAGCTACAGGAACACGACCCGGGCATCGAGTCACGGCCAAATACAGCCAGAGAGCAGCGCCAATGTCGTCGAGAGAGGGGAAGAGAAAGGGGAGACAGGGAGAGAGAAACGTGTAGCTCAGCGCGACAGCAGAAATCGCCCCTGTATGAGGCTACAACACTAGGCAGAACTGGTGATGTTGATGATGCTAAACTAAGGAAGGGCTGCAGTGGGCAGGCAGGCAGAAGAGGGCTGTCTGGAAGTGAGCAGGGCCAGTGCTACGGCACACACCGGCAACACACCCCCCCACAGTCAGCCTCTCGCCCCCCAGAAGATGAAGCCAGCCACACGCCTTCCTGACTAATTACACATAATCCATGGTATTAAACACCTTCCCAGTACTCGTCATGTGACAAATTTGTTCACTTTCGAGATTTGCTCGGAAATCGCGTTTTCTGAGCGATCTGAGAGCTCCTCCAGTGCCCGTTTTCCCAATCCTGTAACCCTCCTCAAGCCGCCCAGGGGATCTTCCTTGCCACCATTCCAAGCGACTTGAAGAACACATCTTGCTTTTCCCGCTGAAGTGGCTTAGCCAAGCCGTCTGCAGGCATGTCGATGCCCTTCATATGGTGTGCACACCCTGGACGGGGCTCGGTAGGATCAGTACCTGGTGCTCTGTGCGACATGGGTGATTGCGCTAAGCGGTGCGTCTTCTTGGTCTGGGGGAGTGTGGCGCCAACGGTCCAGCGATGTCATTGTATCCCATTTGTTGCCCAGCGGAAGCAGGCCGTAGGCTGGAAGCGGCAACGGAGGCGTCGGAGATAGGCACGGCTCCTGCTGCCAGGGGTCTCCCGGCAGCGTGCATTCACGAACCAGAGGGAGATCTGACGGACTGTCAAGCCGGTCCGCAAGGCTAGGGACTCCTTTCCTCTTCGGTGGGATATGGGTGGTCTGGTGGGATAGAAACACTTTCCAATATTCTCGTTGACCCTTTGCGTGCCTTGCAACCTTGGCGCGTGGCTGTGGCTATGTGACTGTCCCGCCCTTGACTGCAAGCTATAGACACTTCATCTCCATTTCTGCAGTGCCCAATCGAGCAGAGCTGGTAAATCGATGTGTCCTTTAGTATTGGGCTGCCAAGAGTCAGTATGAAGTATAGGCGATCGGCGATAGTCATAACGGTCGAAGGCGTGGTCAAGCTTTGTCGATTCACGACCAGCGGGTTGGATTCACAATGCCAATCCTTCGGGTTGCAATCGAGAAAAAACGCTCATAAGATCGGACAGACTCGGTTTGCATTACATGCTTGTTGAAGGACGACGGATAGGAAGGAGGCAAGACGGGTCACGGCAGCAGGGAAGCGGCCTAGTGGTCCAGGTCTCCACTTGCCTGATTTAGAACCAGAAATTGGTCCGGACCCATAGCAAGTGCCGTTCAAACCGCTGAAAATCCTATAGTGCCTCGCTTTCCGCGGCATCTGAGCCCCTGTATCCACCATCAGGGCCCCACCCCGTGGGGCCCTACTTTCCAGCAGGAACTTCGCTTCGCTCTCGCAGCAGCTGAGATGTGCATAAGGCACCACACCTCGCGGCCGACGTGCCAGATGTAGAAGTTATTAATGAAGTGCGGCAGCTGAACTGCAGTCCATTCTTCTTAGGTCAGCTCAAGGAATCAAAAGATGCCGGTTGCAAACCTACGACAGACTTGGCAGCTTGGCCCGGTCATCTGGGCCAACGAGGTTTGCAGCTCCAATCTCAGTTTCAGCTGGACATGTGTTGTGATGAGGAAGTTTCTGGAGAAGTCTCGTTGAGTTCGCAAATCCTCGAATAGGAACCAAGGAGCATGGAGCATAATATGGGTACCTGAGAGTGAACAACTGTAAGCTGGGACAGCCTAGTGCCTACTCTTTGGTCTATATTAAAGGCATGCTATACCCATCATCCTCTGCAACTGAAATTCACTTCCCAAGCTCCCCAACCTTTAACAACTCCATTTACAGACTTGACTACTTCCACCAAAACCCAAGCATCCCAGATACTATGGTCGCGGTCTATACTTCAGCCGGTGGCGTCGCCGCTGTCGGCAAGAATGTGACGCCCCAGCCCCAGGGCGCAGTCATCACCGGACTCAAATCGAACCAGTCCACCACGGTCTACATCCTATAACAAACCCGCAAACCCAAACGGACAATCTGACCAAGGTCTCGGTCGAGTGTAACGGCACCGACGCCAAGGTTACGGCTCTCGCTGTCTACTTCGGCAAGGATAGTGCCTACAGCGCTACTGTGCCCGACGGCGGCCAGGATTTTGATCTCGTGCCGAATCAACTTCAACTCAAGACTGACGCCAAGCCCTATGGAATCAACGTCACCATGGATGTACTCTTTACCGCCGATGCCGGCTCTTTTGAGATCTACTCGGTCACTCTACAGTTTGGATCTTAAGTGGTGAGATTGCCGCCCATTACACCTGCCGTTCTTTGACATTCAGGAGACCAAGGTATGCTAACGGCGCATTGCTTACCTAGATTCATTGCCCCGTTCCCATGGCTTGCATGGGATAGAGACAGTCTCCCAATTCCGAAGAACGGGAACGAGATGGAGATTGTCTATGCTGGTCGGGGCCTCTAGGGAGGTATAGGTTTTTCACCCGGCCGGCAACGGCACGGTTTTCCTGTATAGCGAGCTAGATAGCTGGACCGGCAAGCCCAAGGGCACATCGGAGTAGGAATATATATATATATATATATATGCTGGTTCATGTGATGTGGGAGATGCTGAAACTTGCTTCCGTCGTCTGATTGCAATCACTGTCACACGTTCCCTGATGCCTTTCAGAATACTTCTTCCCTCGCTTGCTTGGATGGTGGTGGACACTCTTTACAACTGATGTTTTCTTAGCTATCATGAACCAAGCAGTCACAATAGTTCAGCTCTAGTTCCAACTCAATGCTCCGGGCCCTCTCCTGCCCCACTCCATCCCTCACCCTAACTGCGGAGCTTCGTCTCGACAATGATGGCCGTGTTCGTGGTGGTAACCTCACTTTTGGGCAGGGCAATGTGGTGAGAGGTGATGCCGGGGGCCTTCAGGGGCAGACTTACGGCGTAGTATATTCTATGAGAGCCGCCAGGTCAAGCCCAATGTCTTGTTTGTTCTTCTCCGGTCCCTCCATATGAACGGCCAGCTTCTCCGTCTTCCAGTCCCAAGTGCAGGTCAGAGTGTAGCCTTCGGAGATGGATCTGAACTTTGATCGCGTTTCCAACTGGCCACCGTCCCGCTGGGAGCCCAGATGAATGCAGTTGATATTAAGCTTGTTGTTCTGGTCAACCGTCCACCGCCAGAAGGCCAAGACGGGCTTATCGGGACCTAAACCCTGTGGTACAATGACCATGAACAGCTCGTCAGTAGCATGCTGGGGTCCTGCGTCGCAGGATCAGTTCTTAATATCTTTGGGACTTCCGAGAGGCGCCTAAGACAGATACTAAGGAGCTAAGCAGTCGGGCTTACCAGTTCAGGCTTCCAGTCCAGATACGGGCTGGAGTAGTTGCTAGCTCTCAAGTAGAGAAGTATGCACAATGCGTCTGGTACCCAACACTTGTGGCCGTGCCCGTTTCCAATAATGAGGCGGATAAAGCGATACTTTTCCTCCGTTTGAATCTTGAAATGCTTCACATAGCTGAAACGGGGTGTCATCTCCAACCGTACATCTAGCCATCCCCTCGACAGTGTGACGTTAAAACCACTTTGTTTTCTTGCGGCCTCGGAATCGACAGTCTACTGGGAGTAGGTGTAGATGAGATCGCCAATACGGACAGGACCGTTCGGCAGAACTACAACAAAAATCTCGTGCGTGAAAGGCGTTGTCCACCCCTCTGCCCAACTAATAGTTGTCGTGTAGATGAACATGTTGATGCCAAGAAGATGGTAGAAGGGGTGTCGACAGTCGAGGCTGGTGCTAATGCTAGGTTAAGTGAGTGAAGCCAATGTGCGTAATCTCCAATTGAGTTGGGACTGGGAGGGATAACATGGAACCAGTCCCAGGAACGGAACTTACATTATCAACGAGTGGAACACACTTTTACCCCCACAATGTCTCCTTCCCCATTCCCCTACCACTTTATTCCACTACAATACAATGGATTCACTTCCAGCCAAAACCCGAGCGGTATTGGCTCTTGAAGCCATCAAAGACAGCCAAAATATAGGCATCAGAGCTGCAGCTAAGCTCTACAACGTGCCAGAGAGGACGCTATTGTTCGGTATAATCGAGCTATCTGAGCGTGCTTTCCCACCCAGACTATGCGGTGCGGAGGATATAGCCAAACACCAAGGCCAAGTGCGGTTGTAGATGACGATATCTACAACGTCGACGAGACCGGGTCATGAATGGGCATATATTCGGGCATACTAGTTACAACCTCGGATGGCTATAGTAAGGCAAAACTAGCCCAGCCTGGCAACCACGAATGGGCAGTAGTAATCTAGGGAGTTAGTGCCCTCGGCTGGGCCATTCCTCCCTTCGTCATCTTAGCTGTGTAGAAACACCTCACCAACTGGTTTACCGAGTGTAATAGTCCAGCTTACTCGCGCATCGCAACTAACGTACATTATGCGAGTGAAATATATAAGCGAGTGTGAAACACTCTCCACCACGTCGCATACCCTTGCACCTTACCTTCAATCCTTCTACAACGAACCATAGCTTTACCTTCAAATGAGGCAAGGATTGTCCATGCATTGAAGCTCTTCAAAACCGACTATACTCTTAGTCTTCGGGCTGCAGCGAAGGTCTATAACGTCAGCCCTGCAACGCTTACGCACGACGCGACGGCAAGCCTGCACGACGCGACACTACGCCAATCGCGCCGGCTTATAGATTTAGAAGAGCAGGTTATTGTTCAATATATCATTAAGCTATCTATACGAGCTTTTCTTCTAAGATTGCGTGGTGTAGAAGATATAGCCAACCAACTGCTACGCGTACGCGACGCGCCCCCTATCGGCAAGCTCTGGGCTTACAACTTCGTCAAACGCCAGCCATAGCTCTATACGCGTTATACTTGAGATACGACAACTAGGGGCTAAGTGCGAGGATCCAAGGATCATTGGCGAGTGGTTTGCATTCGTACGAAATACCAAGCCAAGTACGGGATCGTGGATAACGAATCTAAAACTTCGATAAGACTAGGTTCATGATAGGCATAATCTGCCTAGGTATAGTGGTTACGACCTTAGACGGCTTTAGTAAGGCAAAACTAGCCTAGCCTTGCAACCGCGAATGGCAACGGTGATCTAGGGAGTAAATTGCCCTTGGCTGGGCTATCCCGCCCTTCATCATCTTAGCCGTCAGTACTACCTCGCTAACTAGTATATCAAGTGCAACCTCCTAGCCGATTAGCGCATCGCAACTACTAAGAACGGCTAGACTACTAATATGTAGGCCTTAATTGGATCAAGCACTTCGACTTCTATACTGGACTGGGGCGGAAACCTCCTGGGCTTCAGAAGGGGGGGAGCTTGCCATTGGGCCCACTTCTATACAGGGGTAGGCCGTGGATGGCTTTTTGACTTTGCGTTCATTTTAGTGAAGTTTCTCGCGTGCGAGCCACGCCATGTATATAAAGCCTGCCAGGAACACCCGCTCAGGGGCTCCTGGGCAGGCAAGGCAAGACGACAACAACAATCGAGGTTCTTTTCTTCAGTGCAGACTGGAGTAGGTCAGGCTCTGACCAGAGGCCAGAGCCATTTTTTGAAGATTGTGCCTTAAAGAGAGCTCCGGAGCCACATTGAGCCATGGCTTGTTGAAGCCTTCGTTCCTCCCCCAATTCACTGCATCGATATCACCAGACTGCTGTGACCAGCGGTAGGGTATGGTATGTATGTGGATTTAAGTGCTGCGCACCAGTTCAATACGGCACCTCGTACGAAGGGCAAGAACCGGTTGTTGATCCTCGACGGCTATAAGAGCTACTACTCTACCGAATTCGAGCTCTACTGCAAGTAGAATAATATCATCACGCTCTATATACCTCCGCATTCCTCCTACAAGCTCCAGCGACTCGATGTTGGATGCTTTGGACTATTAAAGTAGTTATACGCTCGCTAGATTGAGGACTTAATACGCGCGTATATTAACTATATCAGCAAGCTCGAGTTCCTCTACGGCTTTCGCAAGGCCTTCTTTGCTTCTTTAATAGAGAAGAAGAGCATATAGGGTGGCTTTGCAGGGGCTGGCCTAGTGCTAGACGATCTAGAGAGGGTGCTTTCTAAGCTAGATATCTAGCTTCGCACGCCAATACCTCCAAGCTCACGGCCTAGCACTGCACAACCCTAGGTCTTCTAGACACTATACAACCCCCGAGAAGCCGAATCTTAGTCAACGCTTATCAAGACTCGCATTGCCAACCATCAAAATAGCTCCCCAACTTCGATGTTGGCTGTAGACCAGCTGACCAAGATTACTATAGCTATGATGCACTAGGTGGCTCTCCTTCAGGCAGAGAACACTTCGCTCCGCAAGGCCAACAAGGCACTAAGCAAGCGCCGTAGAGCCAAAAAAACACGGGTACGGCTTGGAGGATCAACTATATAAGAAGCAAAGGAATTACTAGATCAGAAGGCTATAGGTGGTGTTGCAAGCAGGGTCGTTGACCACTTACGCTTACAGACCTCGCCTGCGTTTGATCGCCCTGCCTGCGTTTGACGCCCGCGATGGCTATTAAGCAGCCATCGCGCCCACCTCTTCCACTCTTCAACCTCAACCACTTCAACTTCCATAGACAATACACACCCTCAATTTCCCTACACTTGAAACCCACCAAAACACGTAACAGGTGGGGAGGCAGGGCAAGAAATATAGCCGGATAGTAGTAGTATTGGGGGGCCTCGTACGAGGGCCTGCTGCTATAGTGTATGCGGCAAGCCTGGCCACAATGCGCGCACTTGTTAGGAGGCTATGGAATTGTCTGATTCATCTATTTCTGATGTAATTATAGTTGTTCTTAGTGTTAGGGGGTTGAAGTTGGGGATAAGTGTTTGGTGTAGGTGGGGGTGTTTCACTCGCTTAAATGTTTCACTCGCTTATAATGTACGTTACACCAAAATGGCTGGACTACTAATGCGGTAGGCCTTGATTAGATCAAGCACTCCGACTTCCATTTAGCACCTCGTACGAAGGGCAAATACCAGCTGTTAATCCTCGACGGCCACGAAAGCCACCACTCGATCAAGTTCGAGCTCTACTGCTAGTAGAACAACACATATCACACTCTACATACTTCCGCACTCTCTACAAGCTCCAGCCATTTGATGGTGGCTGCTTTAGGCCACTAAAGCGGGCGTAGGGCCGCCGGATCGAGGACCTAATGCGCGCGTATATCAACCGCGTAAGCAAGCTCGAGTTCCTCTATACCTTGCGGGGCCTTCTTCGCCTCTATGACAGAGAAATATAGGGTGGCTTTGTAGGGGCCGGCCTTATACCGTATGATCCACAGAGGGTGCTTTCCAAGCCGGATATCGAGCTTTATACGCCAACACCTCTAAAGTCGCGACACAATCTTAGGTCTTCCAGACACTACACAACCACCGAGAAGCCGACTCGAAGTCAATGCTCATCAAGACTCGCATTGCCAACCACCAAAATAGCTTCCCAACTTCGAAGTTGGCTGCTGCGGACCAACTTACCAAGGGTACAATAGGTATAATGCACCAGGTGGCTCCCCTTCGGTCAGAGGTCTCTTCGCTCCGCAGGCCAACGAGGCATTAAGCAAGCGCCGGAGAGCCAAAAGGACGCGTATACAGCTTGGAGGGTCACTTACTATACAGGATGCACAGGAGGCACTAGGCCAGGAGGCTATAGGTAAGGAGGGAGTACAAGAAATACAGCCGGAGGGTGGTAGTACAGGGGGAGTCGTACGAAGGTTCGGTGCTGTAGTGTATATGGTAAGCCTGGCCATAATGCCCGCACTAGCCAGAGGTTTCAGAAGCATCTGATTCAGCTATTTCTGTTGTAATTATAGTTGGTTCCTAGTATTGCGATGTAGCAATTGAGGATTGTTATCGTAGTGTAGTAAAAGTGGCTCACTCGCTTGTCTGGCTCACTCGCTTATCATGTACGTTACGTTACTATGGAATGAATCCTAAACTGGTTTGACCAAGGCAGCTACAAATGCTCCTCCCCTGGCTGATGGTCTACTTTCTTTATTCTGATAATTTACCCTAACATTGATAACACCGGATGGGACAATTGCCTTGTGTTTGTCGTGCATGCCTCTACTGCTAGGCCATCATACATTTGCGCTGCTCCTCTTAAATCAGACTCCAGAAGACTCTGTCATGTACAATTCCATGCCACTCAATGCCACGAAACCCCCAACCCTCCCTCCCTAATCATCCTGCCACCTCCCATCCACACCACCCTCCTCTTACACCTCATCCGCAAACATACCCACCGCCTTCCAACCCGGCCCGTCCTCACCCTCACCCCAATCCTTCCCATCTCGCTCAGCCACGACCCGGCATCTATCAACTCCACCGCCAGCCCCGCAACAACCTGCTCTTCCTTCGTCCGCGCCAGCTCCAGCCTCCCCCACATCCTATCCTCGTCCATTCTTACCGTCTGCACCACGACAGTTCTAAGACGCGGCCAGTCCAGCGCCGCGACGCCCCTCGCAAACGGCTCAATCGCCTGCCCAAACGCTGCCGACACCCCTGTGAGCAGCACCCCCTCTAGCTCTCCCAGACCCGCGAGGAGGCGCACGAGCGCGGCGGGGTCGGTGTCATGGCCCTCGACACCGCGGAAGTCGACGCCGATCTGCCGTAGCGCCGGGAAGTCGCGCAGGCGGCGGAGGAGCGGGTACTCCTGCGCGCGAGGGTGGTGTGGGTCCGGGATCCAGGGCGCGATGTGCAGGTTGCGCAGGGTGCGGCGCGACGGGCCGAGGTAGGCCAGGATCTGGCCCGGCGACACGGGCAGGAAGCGTGCGGGGAGGCGGATGACCTTTTCTTGCGTGAGAGATGAAGGTGACGAGGCGGGAGCAGTCGCGCAGGAGGAGGCGGAGGCCGCGGGCGCAGAGGTGGGCGTCGAAGAGGACGAGTCTGGTGAGGTAGGGGAGGCGGCAGGTGAGGGAGGTGCCCCCGGGGGGGCAGTTGATTTCGAGGTTGGCGAGATGCGGCGTGGCGTGGAAGAAGCCGTTAAGGTGTTGGATGTTGATGCCCATCTGGGGGCGGAAGATCCAGCGCTGGGTGTCATCGTCCCGCCGGTAACGGATGGCGAGCATGGAGAGACGGTGGAGGGTGACCCGAGCGCCGGCGACACGGCCGTTGACGCGGCGGAGGAGGAAGTCGGTATCGCGCCAGTAGTTGCACGCCTGGATGTCGAGCCGCTCCAGATTCGGGCGAGGCAAATGACGGCCAGCATGTTGACGGGGTCCTTCAGATTGTGCGGGACGGACGGGTCGAGGCCGAAGAGTTGCTGGATGGCTCTGTTGCGTAGAAATTGACCCAGGGAGGTCATGTGATTGTCATGACCTGTCCCTGATGGCTTTCGTATCGTTGCTGGGCGCGGGAAGACTGGCGACCGCAAAGCTGTATGGCTCGAACCAAGCTGGCAAGCTCATGGTTGGTGAAGAGCGTGTGCTGCAGACTGGGTAGGTTCAAGCAAATTGGGGTGGCGAGGAGCTGCCATGGTTCGAGGCCAGGAGGGAAGCGGTCGACAATGTGGACGTACAGCCTGGGAATTGCAATGCGCGCAAGAGTCCGGCAGGTTCTACCGAGACGTGTCAAGCTTGTCATGTCATCGCCTCCGTCGGTAATTGCGTCGCAGATTCGGGAGAGGATCTCCAGCGGGAGCTCGATGAGGAAACACTTTGTGGACATTAAGACAAGGCGGGCATCCCAGGCTGGCTGGAAGTCAAAATCGAAGGAATTCATGTTGCTGCCGACGTTCTCCAACAAAGAAGTTTATCGTGTTGGTACCGAAAAGCCAAACAAGCGAAGGTGAAGTTGAGGTTGTAGGGAAGAGAGTGCAGTGAAGGCGTTGTCTCGTAAAGAAGGTGAACACAGTCAAGTTGGTGGAAATTTGCGCATTGTCAAGCAGACAAGAAGGAAAGGAAGGCACGCGGTACGCGTAGGGGATGGGAGCTTGTCGTTCGCGCGAGAAGGGAAAGCCGAAAGAACTGGCAACATCGGACGAGTGTGGTCGAGCAGGTCACGACATCTGGTCGTTCGTTATCGACGCTATCGGCATTATCGACCACGTCTCGGGTGCTAGGACCAAGAACCAAGGTTAGACATGGCAAGAAGGAGGAATGGGCAAGGGGACTACACCACGCGATATTACTGTTAAAGGACGGGACATTTATAAGTACCAGTATCTCGAAATAAAGACCGCCGCTTTCTGTATACTTCGCTATTATCGTTCCGGTGGAGGAAATCTCACTCTGCGTTATATTGATGGAGAGAGCACGAGGCATGTGTTGCTGAAGGTTTCGTCATCTTGCTCACTTGCATTGAATCTCCATAACAATCAATTTGACTAAAATATGCACTTTCAGCTCCAGAACCCTAAGGGCCGAACACAGCTGACCTCAACTACGAAGTTAATAACATCTCGCAATGCTTCGAAGCACTCTGCTATAGTCTAGACTATCCCAGGAGAGATAGATCCTGATTAAAGTATTGGAGCTCGGTACAAGAGTAATCAAATGAAACCGTAAACCGAAAGCCTAGAGGGTATCTCCCTTCTCATGAGGATGATTGAACAGAAAGCTTTCGGTGTTTCCAGGATCCCGGCATAGTGTGGTGCAGCTTGTTTGCACTCTGTTGTTGTTGCTACTGTACATTGTTATGCACAGCGAAGCCCATGTCTAAACTGCTAGTAGAAATGACCAGGAACTTGTCATCATCCACTCAGATATACCTTCGCGCTCCCAAGCACAGTTCTCCTGTTCCTCCTTGCTCTTGCCTCATTGCCAGGACCCTAGCCTTGCCTTCATGTGATAGGAGCCATGGGCATCAAGTCTGAGACCGTCGTCAGGCGCACACCGACCTCCCTCAGCCTGACACCGGCCCACTGGCCAGAGGTATCCGGATCCTATTGAGGAACGCTGCCAAATTCTCTCATCCTCCAGCGACGCCTGTTCTTCATGTTCCTCCGAATCGGTAACCACAGTCTTCTTTGTCTGGATTTTGATGCACGAGAATCTGAGCCTGTGGTGAAGCTGGTACTGTCAGGGTCTCTTCTCTTTCTTGACAGGGATGGATGAAGGAAAGGCCAATGACTGATCACCTTGCCTGCACCACCGCCTGTACAAAGCATTCGAAGTCTCCCAGCGAGTACACGTCCACCCCGAACAAGAAAAGCCCCTCCAACTCGTGGCAGCCCTGCACCAGCTCGACTAGAGCCATGCACCCAGCATCGGCCTGGTGCGCGATAGCCCAAAAGTCAATCTCCAGGTGCTTTAGCACCGTGAACTCGTTTAGTGTTTGATGGGCTCCTACCCCGGATCATCCTTTCCTTCCTTAGGCATCCAAGGCGTGACGTGCAGTCGCTCGAGAGTGGAACTTGAACGGATGTGGGCATTCTACGACTTCGTCTAGAGACATGGGGTTGTAAGCCTTTGATATGATGGCGGGGTCGTGTGTGAACTCGAAATGCACCAGCTGGTGGCAATGGCGTGTGAGCATGCTGAGACCGAGGTGGCAGAGGAAGGTGTCAAACAGTCGGAGGCTGGTGAAGTATTGGAGGCAAGCGGTGAGACTGGTGCCACCTCCGGCGCAGTTGATTGCCAGAAGTTCTTGGAGGTTCAGGTTCCAGAGAAGGAATGGGTCGTCTTGAACTATGAACCATTGGTTTTCTTCTATCAATGTTTTATGCAAACATTTGCATAAAACATGGAATAACCTTATGGGTGAACAAATTCCTGCGTGTTTGCCAGGCCCATGATCAAACAAAACATCAACGGCAAATGCAATATCTCCATTCATCTCTTGGATGAATCAGCCAACAAAAGTTGGTAGCTCAAGCATGCTACCCGAGCGAGAGCCTTGGTACCATCGTCCATGTTTGCGAGCTGACCCAAGCCCAGCTGAGAATGTCAGGGCTCTCCATTTGCTGCTCTGCCGCCATCAATCATACCTGGCGCGAGGACTACAAATCCGGGTCAAACATGGCAGGAAAATGGAAGGGAAATCGGTACTCACTTCGCCTGCTGACGCTAGGGGGAACTGCCTGGGAGAGATCAGAAAATTTAGCCTTTGCCAAGGCTACTGACTTCCAACTTCAGAATCTTGGCTGGGGCAATACAGAAACGGCTTCTCCTTAGCGATAGAACGAATGGTTCTCGGGTGCTTCTAGCAGTTTGGTGTTACAAAGATACCCCCACTGGCCCGCCACCTCGGCCTTGCGCCACCCTGATGGCCTTCAGTGTTATTTCTCCTGGCTGGAAACCAAGGAACTTGATCCATGACGTCACAGTTGAATATGCCACAGGCCATAAAAAGGAACAAGGTGGGCCAAGGATCAAACGAACAGTTCGTCCAATATTGAAGGTCACCTGGGTCAGACGGAGGTGATTGGGATTGAAGAGCCTTCCATTAAAGATAGAGCGGGCCGGAAAATTTAGATTCGGCAGTTGCGACAATGGCATTTCCCTTATACCGGTCGGTCGTGGCCTACAGGGCTGGGCTGCCGAGATTTGGAAAGGTGGAACAGGAGCCACTGGCGGTCTGCCGGCTTTTCCGTGATGAAAATTTTGAGATGCAATGACCACACCGACCGAGAAAGTGCTGCGGGGTACAGAGACTGATCGGTCCTTTTCCATCCCCTGCTATCCCAGTATTCACGTCCATGTCGGCTTTCCCCGGCCTGGGGATCGGCAGGAGCGGATTGTTCCCCCTGTCTCAAACCCCACCTCCACTCGTCCTTCCCCTCGGGCCCCTTTTTTCGTTCGCTGTGGCGGCTGGGCCTCGCGATTTATCAGGGCTACCCCTGTGCCGCGGGGCGAGCCTTTACCCTTTTGATCTCAGGATGGCATGAGGGTGCGAGGCGGGAGGCGGGCTCGGCCAGGACAAGCCTTTGCCCGACTCGCCAGCCCTCCCTGCAATCGGCATTTCAACCGCGCCCCAAAGCTTGACTATCTTGAAATATGCAGAAGACGGGTCCACTGCAGTGGAGTCTCCCCGAGCGCACGACCCAGCATCCACCACCCTGATACCCGCATGGCCCAACTTGACCCCCACGGGGTTTGATGAGGCCCCAGAAATATTATATCAGGTCTCTTCCGCTGCCTTTCGACGTGAAGCCCATGCACCAAGGCCCGACACCCTCTCCCCCAAACCACCACCGACACGATGGATTCGGCAGAGAAGACGGAGACCCAGCAGCTTGAGGTGACGGGTGCCCCATTCACTATGGACCCTGCACGGCGCATCCAGGTCGAGAAGAGCCTGAAGCGCAAGCTGGATGCGCGCTGCTCTTTTTTCATCCTCCTCTACATCATGAACTACCTCGACCGCAACAACATCGCCGCTGCCCGTCTCAAAGGCCTGCAATCCGACCTGAATCTCTCATACAACCAATACGCCACCTGCCTCAGCATTCTCTATGTCGGCTACATCCTCATGCAGGTCCCCTCGAACATGGCCATCAACCTTGTTTCGCGACCCTCCCTCTACATTGGGTGCTCGATGTTGCTGTGGGGATTGGTCTCGACCCTCTCCGGCATAGTGACGGGCTTCGCTGGCATGGTCGTCATCAGGTTTTTTCTCGGCTTCGTCGAGGCCGCCTTTCTTCCCGGCGCCGCTCATTCTGTCCAAATGGTACACACCGTCGCGAGTTGACCACCAGGAACGCCCTCTTGTTCTGCGGTAACCTCATCTCCAATGCATTCTCTGCGCTTGTGGGAGCCGGTGTCTTGTCCAACATGCAAGGGGTCTTGGGCCATGCCGCTTGGCGATGGCTGTTCTTCAGTAAGCAGTTGGAAAGATGCAATCCGTACCCACCTAGATACCGTGGCTGACACTTCTCATTCTCTCCATAGTCGAAGGTGCTGCTACCATGTTCTTTGCTGTCTGCGCCGCCTTCATCCTGCCCGACCTCCCACACAACACGCGCGGATTCACCGAAGAGGAGCGCTATGTCGCGCAGCTGCGCATGACCGAAGATGTCGGCGTGGCCGACAGCGATGGACCGAGTCAAACCCCCTTCACCGGCCTGATCATGGCTCTCAAGGACCCCAAGGTTTACCTGATGATGCTCACGCTTACTGCTTACGTCGTCGGTCTTTCCTTCAATGCGTTTTTCGTAAGTGGTGTTATTTACCCGCCCTGTTTTCTGAAGCCCTGGATGATACTAACCCATGTGTTTTCGCGCCCCTAATCACAGCCCACCCTCACCGGCACCTTGGGCTTCGACTACGTCCCTACACTGCTTATGAGCGCACCGCCCTGGGTGTTCGCCTGCTTAGTCTCGCTGGTCAACGCGTGGCACTCAGACCGCACCCAAGACAAGGTTTGTCTATTACCCGTTTCCCATGCCGCCCGAACAAGCGAACGGAAAACTAACAGTTCCAAAGTTCTGGCACATTACCGGCCCAATCATCCTCGGCCTCATCGGCTTCATCATCAGCATGTCTACGCTCAACGTCGCAGCCCGCTACGTCGCCCTATTCCTCCAAGCAAGCAGCTATGCCGGGTAAGTCCTCGTCAAAAGGCAACATCCGTCCACACCCCCATTCCTAATATCCCCAAAGTTTTATAGTCTTTTACTCGTGGATTTCCTCCTCCTTCCCCCGCCCTCCTGCCAAGCGCGCCGTCGCCATCGCCATGATCAACGCCTTCAGCCAGCTCGGCAACGTTGCTGGCTCCTACGTCTGGAACCTCTCAGCCAACGGCTACCGCCAGAGCTACGGCATCGTCACGGCCATGTTCGGCGTCACCATTATCGGGTGTCTGCTCTTCAAGCTGGTGCTGGTGCGCATGAACCGGAAGCTGGACGAGGAGGAAGGCGTTAACGGTGAGGATGGCTCGAGGGCGGCGGCGGACAATAAGAGGGACCCGGAGACGATGAATAAGGGGTTCAGGTATTTGGTATAGGTGTAGTCATTACTAGCAGCAAAATAGTGATGAAAGAGGTGCTGTTTTGGGTACTATAATCTAGATCCAATTTGGCACCATCCCACTCACGAAAAGAAAATATCAAAAGCCCAGAAATCAAAAAAGAAGTGGGCTCTTTCGGGTTCATGTGGCGATCACAGCCCGGTGACCCAGACCGCCACGGTTTGTGCAATCGAAACCATGAGCAGCGAAATTCCCGGGAGACTCTATGCAAGTAAGCAGACTCTCCTTAGCCAGCTAGAGGACACCGGGACCTTCATCGAGAAGGCCATCAACAACACAACTGATATCTTGTCGAGGAGCTCAAGGCTTGTAGGGATGCGATGGTTGAGAAGGCCACAAACACCTCCGCTTCCACGGCAGCAGGCCGTCGCCAAAAGTGCTGGCATGGCCAAGGAATAATATCCCCTGCGTGGCTTCCGCGACGCTGGAGAGCATCACCGCTGCGATAATCTCAGAGCCAGAGAGCAATAAGAAGACGATGCTCTTCTCGATCAAACAGGCCCACAACGCAATTATGCCTAGCATTTTGAGCTCATGTTGACAGCGTAGTAGCTGAAAACGGGAAACATGAGGAAGACTGACGCAACTTGATTTGTTAAGAGGGAAGGCCTATAGGTGGTCAATCGGGGAGAAAGCAATTGGAGAGAAGAGATGGATGGTACCGACGAGGTTGTCGGCTATGCTGGATGTCGGGAAATTGAGAGTGGCGTGAGGAGAGGCCTTCAATGCCTGATACCGGCTTTATACTATTGGATTAAGCCACCACCGCTCCGTTGGAATGGTTGGAATGCTCTGCTGAGATCCAGACTATCCGCGGAGTAATGAATTCTCCTTTGAGTTCTTTCAACCCATGAGGTTAAGGTTACAGCACACAAATGAGCTGCAGGTTTGAACCATTGGTGTTGAAGATGGTGAGTCACAAATCCTACAGTCCTCAGACACCTAATCTAATGTCCATCGGTACGTTTGGGGATAAGATTCCAAAGTCAAGAAACTCACAACAGTGCTGGTCGGCAGTTCTGCTTCCCAATGTTCGTTCCGCAATAGATACATGTGGTTAATACTGGGAATAAGGCAGCTCATGTCTAAAAGCAAATCGCTTGGTAGCTCTGTGACAAGGGTTCAACGGACCATATCTTGCTCAGCTCACCAATACGCCCTGTATCCCCTTCCTCTCACGTAATATCACGGTGTATCCTCCTCCTCTTATGCAAAAAGGTCTGTAGGGGCAAGATCCGAGACCCTTGTCAGCTGTCCCCCGAAGAGTCTGAGGCTTGCGGTAGCCCGCTGCAGCGAAGCGAACTGTAATTTGTTCATGAAATGCTGCCAGGTGTTTTGCCGTGCCTGTTCGCCAGCGAGCGGGCGACGCGGCCGTGAATCTGCATCGATATATGCAACTTGATCTTGGACAACCTCGGCCTGACGGAAGCGAACGAAATCAGCTGTTAGCCTGAAGAAAGGAATGGTGCGTGGACTGGCTCTCTCTTCGAAAATGCGCTTACTACTTTGTCTTCTCGATGGCAGTTGCAAAGGACCAAAGCTCCTCCATACAAATTCCATCATCCACCCTAACGAAGACCAGCCCCTCAAACTTCTCGGGCTTATCTGGCAGCCTGATCAATGCTATGTCCTCATTACCCCGGCAGCAATAGCCCGGTAGTTGATGGCCAGTTCCTTGAGCTCGATAAACTCATCTAGCGTTTCAATAGACTGACACCTCTCGCTATCTCCCTCATCTCCGGGGACGCACGGCGCGATGAGGATCTTCTGCATCATAGATCTTCCAAGGCTCAGACACTGCAGGACTGGGGCGCGATAGATCGGATCATAGGTGGACTCGACTGAGATGCCGTGCGTCAACCAAAATTGAACGAGATTTTGGCTGTCGCGCATAGGCATGTGCAGGCCGCGAGGCAGAGTATGTGTTCAGCAGCTAGAGCATCGTGAGATGATGGAAGTATACGGCCAAGCTAGTGCCGCCGTGGGCATGGTCGACTGTCAGCGAGGTAAGATTAGGCGCCAAGTGAAACAGCCCATTGAACTTATGGGGGTTGATGCCTGGGTTCTGGGTCTCGAAACCATATGTGCTCCAGTTGACGGTGAGCTTGGTGAGGTGGCGCAGTTTGAATTTGGGTCCGGTCATACGCCGGGCAGTCTTCTTCAGCATGTGATCGGTCGAGCACCACTCCTGGTACGCAGAGATCTCCAGAGACGTGACGTTAGGTGTGAGGCAAATTAGGGCCATGTTCGGGACTGGATTGATGAGGCACTGGAATCTGAGGCCCAGAGGTCGGTGCAGTCCGGTCACGAACACGCCCTCGATGATCTTCGAAGAGGCGTCCTCAACCTGACCTGGGAGTCTCGCCCGGCTTGCAAGTACCTTACAGGCTCTGTATCACCTTCCAGTTTCAGTTCTGTATCAAGAACACAGAGATTGCAGGCTCGGGTCCCAGCCTACTGACGAGAATACCCCCGCCAACCCAGGTTCAGAAGGCTGCTGCCACTCCTGTGCGCGCTGGCTTCAAATTTGACTCTTGGCAAGGCAGGTCCAGTCAATCAAGCTCAACTACGCATACCCCCGTGGCCTTTGGGTGTGCTTCGTGAGGAGGAGTTCCGTGCAGAATGTCTGCAGCCGCTTCTCTGGCATCAAGAGCAGGACGCAACGCCTACAGCGCTCAATGGTAGGCCCTTCCATGCTCTCAACCTATATATTAAGCGACCAGTTCTACCTCTTCGCATTACGGCACCAACAAAAACCGCATCTTTCCCACTCTTCGCAATAAAAGCAAACAGTCGCCTCAATGATGCCTCCCAAATCAACGGCTTACGATAAGCGCATCGGCTATCTGCACCTCAATGGAAAGAGAATGGAGACAGAGAAAGAAAACTACTATGTGGGAGGATAGAGAAGTCAAGTTCCTGTTGAAGACCGGATGGAATCGGCATGCTCTTTGGTCCTCCCTGCGACGGGTGAGAAGGAGCTTGGAAAGTTTCAGTGAATCTCGCCTTATTCTTGTCCCGAGGTGTTTGACAGCACAATTATTAATTCGATCATCCTAGAACGGCGATGATGAGCGGTTGGCATTCGAGATCCAGGCCCGTGGCGGTGTTGAAGAGAATGCTCGCACAAGAGGAATGAATCACCGTTAAATCTCAAGGGAGAACATATCGCCACCGACCTCGAAGTTGCCACACAACTAGCGGGCACAGTTGCTAAGATAGTTGCCCTTCATGTCTAATGGAACACCCACTTGCACTTAAACATCCTAATATCATGGTAAGTATCGATGGAGTACCTTGTGCTCCTACAGGCAAGGTTCTCGAGTTACTTCTCTCAGGCTAGTATCCTATGTATAAAGACAGAACGCTTGCTTCCCTCTTTTCGCTATCTGATATACAGCTAATATCACTAAACTACATTCTATAACGTTCGACGGATTGAAAGGACTAATTGTGACGACAGAACAATCTTGTGAGTGTTATAGGGCTTGTTGCCTCCTGCCCGCGAAGATTCCTGTCGCCATGGTTCTCTGTCGAGGCAGGAGCCACAAAAGTCAGTTGCACCTGGTCCTGCACATGTACCCAAGGTAGACTACCAGAGGTTCCAGGTTCAGGTCGTAGGGAAGAAAAGAGTTGCCCTGATCGATGAATCAGCCCTATCCTCCTTCTATTAACCGTTCAAGCAACTTGTGCACAAGAGCAAAATGTTTGCATAAACAAGTACGAGTGCGGGAATAAACTCCTCAGGCAGATCAACATCAACAGAAAATACGACTTCCACTGCGAACTCTGAGCTAATTCCCCTAATAGAAGTCTGTCTCTTAAGGACACTGCCCGAGAGTCTTGGTACTGTCATCCGTATTTGCGAGCCAACCCAAGTCCTGCTGAGAATGTCAAGCCCCTCCATTTTTGTTGTCAGATACTGCACCCATCCAATCATCCAGAAACGGAAATATTGGTGCGTGACCAGACACAGCCATTACGCTCACCCAGTGGGACCTCAATGTATCCATTGCCTGCAACCCAACGTCCGAGTGCAAGGTCGCGGACAGTCTTTGCCAGGCTTCTTCGTTCTCGCGGCGGCGCGCATTCGCCTCAAGCTGCAAACTCTTCGCTGACTGCATCTTCAGCTTGGAAAAGCTGGCCTGTGAAAGAGCAGCATTTTTAGCAACAACTGATCATGTCATGTCGGGCAAATCTGCCTGCATGAAGGAAGAACGTGGCGCCAAAGTCAGCCATGGGTCATGATCAACTCACCACCGTCCCGATTCGACCGCGCGGGCAAAGCAGGCAAGCTCGTTCGCAAATAAAATTTTGATCCCAAAAAGATAGAGCCCTTCCAGGGCTGGACAGCCTCAACCAGCCTGACCAGCGCCGTATCGTTGCTGTTTGCTTTGCGAGCAAGGACTCCATCATCAAAAGTGAGCTGTCGCAGAGCGGGAAAGGCACCGACTGTCTCGACCTCCATGGGCCCGAAATGGTAGGGGCCCATTATCTGCAGGCAAAGTCTCTGCAGCGTGTCCTTGCTGGGAGTGAGACAGTCGAGCACCTCGGCGGGCGTGGCGGGGCTGCACGTTGGGTGGAATTTCCAGTCGATGTGGACCAGTTCGAAATGTACAAGCCTGCGGCAACCCGCGGTAAAGGCTTTCAGCCCCTCTGCCTGAAGGAAGCTACGGATGAGCCGGAGGCTGGTGAGGCGCGGCAGCTGCGCAGTCAGAGAGCACCCGCGCTGGGCGCGGTGGATGGTGAGGGAGGCGAGGGCCGGTGTGCAGTGGAGCAGGCCGTTCAGGCGAGAAATGTCGCAGTGCCAATTGACTCGAGTTTTCTCCGACCTGACGGTTATGCTCGTGAGGAGGTGGAGAGTGAATTTCGGTTTGGGGACACTATGGGAATCGGCTTTGGCGAGGAGGAAATCGGTATTGTGGTGGTTGTCCAAATAAGTCATTTCGAGGGTGCTAACGCTCGGTGATAAGCACACGAGCGCCATTTTTACATCGTCAGACTTTCTATCCTCGTTTATCCTCCTCATCTTAAGGCCAAAGAGACGTTTCAAAATGGCGCGATAATCGCGCACAGGCATCAACTCGAGACGTGAGTACTCGAAGCTGATATGTTCAACTTGACTCGCAAGAGCCGGGTTCCCGAGCAGTGTCAGCAAGAGGGGAAGCGCCCTCAGCCGCGCTGGGGAACGCTGCTGGGTCGCACCAGCCTCTTCTGTGTCCGCCGTCGCCGTCGCCGTCGCCGCGCAATCCTCGATCACTCGGTAGATGAGCGGGACGCAGAGGCAATGGAACGTCCGGCAAGTTCGTGCCAGCTGGACAAGGCTGCGCCGGTCAAGTCCGCCGTAGATTGGATATAGTATCTCCGCTGGCATCGACGACAAACATGGACGGCATGGTTGCTTGATGCAATCCTGCGACATTTCCAGGGCGTCTGTGTGTGGCAGAGTGTGAGGTATTTTTCGGGCGCAGTGGTCGTGGTCGATGCCCGTCTTTATGGGGCCGAGCCAGTCGAGTGAAGTGTGGATGTCTGCCGAATCTGATATGCTATGTGACAGAACATTCTCTACTTAGAAAAACAATCAGGCCCCGTCCTCACCAGTAAACAACTAAGACCAGGCGCGTTGGGGATTATATTGTACAATGTCTATTTGTCGTATCGTGCAGTTATAACGTACATTGTAAGCGAGTGCACCATATAAGCGAGTACAACACTGGTAAGTACTGTATAGACACTTAGGCGAAGTACTAACGGCTCAATCCCGGCTTAATCCCGTTGTTAGTACTGCACCCAAATATCTATGCAGCTCTTACCAGTGGTGCACTCGCTTATATGGTGCAATCGCTTATAATATACGTTAACGTACATGATGAGCGAGTCGGACAGATAAGCCCAATTCGAAGAAGCTTACGAAATCGGAAGAGGAGGCTATTGTTCAGTATATCATTGAGCGTGCTTTCCCACCCAGGCTGTATGTATGGTGTAGAAGATATGGCCAACCAACTGCTACGCGAACGCGAACCCCCCCCTTGTCGGCAAGCTCTGGGTGCATCGATTTGTCAAACGCCAGCCAGAGCTCCGTACGCGTTAGGCGCGTAGATACGACTACTAGAGGGCCAAGTGCGAGGATGCAAGGATCATTGGCGAGTTTACGCCCGTATGAAATACTAAGGCCAAATACGGCATTGTGGATGACGATATCAATAACTTCGACGAGACCGGGTTCATAATGGGTATGATCTGCCCGGGCATAGTAGTTACGATATCGGATGGCCGCAGCAGGGCAAAACTAGCCTAGCCTGGCAACCGCAAATGGGCAATAGTGATCCAGGGAGTTAATGCCCTCGGCTGGGCCATCCCTCCCTTCATCATCTTGGCCGCGCAATACCACCTCGCCAACTGGTATACCGAGTGCAAACCTCCCGGCCGATTGGTGCATCGCAACTACTGATAACGGCTGGACTACCAATGCGGTAGGCCTTGATTGGATCAAGCACTTCGATTTCTATACGGCACCTCGTACGAAGGGCAAAAGGCGGTTGTTGATCCTCGACGGCCACGAAAGCTACCACTCGACCGAATTCGAGCTCTACAGTAGAGACCGGGCAGCGGGATTATCCGCCTGTCGCTCAGTCAGCTAGTCACAGCTGATCCAGCACGTGCGCACAAGGTCCAACAGACGAACTAGCGCGACGCGCGGGAAGCGGCGCCGAGAAGTCAAATGGGGCAGATCGCCAGTCTGCCCGAATGATTCACACGCCGGTGACAAGATCTCCACAGCAACTCGGTCAAATAGCAAACACCATTATCACGCAGAGTCTATAATTTCGAGGAGCCTACTTGTAGCCCTGCTACTTGGGCTTTCTCCGTTTTGATGACTTATACATCAGGAGTTACCTAAGCTGAAGCTTAATCGCCGCAACAATGCCGTCAACCTCGTCGGATGATGTCCTCGTCATTCAGGGATCCTCATTCTTCTGCTTTCGCTCCTCAACGCTTCTCCTGCTAATTGTTGTCTGCGCTGCTGTTTTTACAGACATCTTCCTCTACGGCCTACTCGTCTCGGTCTTACCATTCGCACTTACACCCGCGCTGGGGTCCCAGTCACCCAAATCCCTCGCTGGAATGGCATTCTCTTGGCCCTTTATAACCTGGGTCTCTGCATTGGCAGTCCCGTGTTCGGCTTCGCCGCTGATCGAATGTCCAGTCGTCGCCTACCGTTTCTAGCAGGCCTGGTCGCTCTCGCGGCATCAACGCTCCTGCTATGCTTGGGTCGCAGCGTCGCGATTCTCTCAGTCGGACGTATTCTGCAGGGGCTCAGTGCAGCAATATGCTGGGCGGTTGGTCTGGCTCTATTGGCGGATAGTCTTAGGGCAGAGTGGGCTGGGCGCTGGGCTGGGTGAATTGGGCGATGACAGCAGGGTTCCTTTTGTCGCCAATCCTTGGGGGCCTTGCGTATGCAAAGGCAGGCTATTTCGCTGTGTATTACATGGCGTTTGGATTGATTGCATGCGACATTGTCCTCCGACTACTCATGGCGGAGAGGAAAGCTTCTTGCGAGTGGCATCCTGATACGACAGGCAGTGGTTCTGCCACTAGGCCACCCCAGGCACTTAGCCAGAATCAGACCAACCCATCTTATGAAGTGATGATAGGAAATCACTCTTTGAGGGCGGCCGTAGGGATTTCGGTTTATTGGACATTGGTCAAATCGCGGCGACTCCTCGCCTCCCTTATTGGTTGCATCATGCAATCAGCTTCCAAGTCTGTACGGACCAGCCTTCAGTTTGTTCTCTGCTGACGCCCAACAGGTTCGCGTTCTTCGCCGTCATCCCTCCTTTCGTCGAGAAGACATTCCATTGGGATACTCTTGCTACCGGCCTCATATTTCTATGCGTGCTTCTCCCAGGATTCCTATCCCCAGCCGTAGGCACCATGGCCGACCGCTACGGCGCTAAATGGCTCTCCTTTGCCGGTTTCACCATCTCAATTCCCCTGTTCGTGTGCCTGCGTTTCGTTACAGAAAACACATCATCGCAGAAAGCACTCTTTGGCGTGCTGCTCACGCTGCTTGGAGTCGCCCTCACGCTCTCAAGCACGCCTCTTATGGCAGAAATCATGTACATCATTGAGGACAAGGAGAAACAGCAGCCGGGGTTATGGGGTGCAAAAGGTGTATACGGCGTGGGTTTTGGGCTCTTCACAACATCGTTCGCTTTAGGGGCGTGATTGGGAGCTTCATGGCGGGCTACCTTTACAGTGGACTAGGATGGGAGATATTTGGGTGGGCCTTTGGGATCTGGTGTGCAGGTGGAGCGGTGATATGCGCTACTTTAGTTGGCAAACCAGCCATTGCGCGAACGCTGACTACCTAAGCTTTGTACTTGCAGCTATAGAAATCTGTAAAAGCAGAAGCGAGTAGTCAAGTTTCACCCTTCGTTTTACAAGCCTCACATTGACAGCGCACTCAAATAGCTGCAAATTGGATAGTACCAAGTGTATTTGAATTCTCTACTGCCCAGTCATTCCACCATCTAATTCTAAGCACTCCTTGAAGACCTGGGGATGTTGTCGATCCAACTATTGATGGTCTCCTGTTTGACCGAGGCCCAACCTTCCTCTGCAAGCCTTTTACGATGTCATCATCCCAACAAGGCCGTTTTCTTACTTACTGTTTGGCCCTTGCCAGGCCTTTTCGATAGGTGTAAAATCTGGGAGATTGAGCACAAATGAAGAAGTGGTCCAAGCCGTTCTATCCTTTGGGGGAGGGACGAGCACGATTAGCAATGATCCAGACTTGAAGGGCAGTCCCCACTGTTTGGAAGCCATCCGAGCTGTCATAGATGGCGTGGACGCTATAATCCACATACTTGGTGATCACCCCTTGCTGTCTGGTTCACAGGGACGGCTCAGCAGGTTGAGGCGTCAGTGTAATCGGGTACAAGTACCGAGGAAATATTAGCTATTATTATCGGCCAGATAACGTTATATATAACGTACATGATAAGCGAGCGACCAGGATAAGCGAGCGACCACCTCTCCCATGAAGCGACACCGTTAAATTTAGCACCCAATTTTCTCAACAACCCAATATAGCATCTACTTCGAAGGAAGCCCAGATCATCTTAGCCCTCGAGGCTCGTCAAAACGACAGAGATCTAAATATATCAGCCGCAGCCAAGATCTACAACGTCGCCCGTATTACTCTCAAGCACCAACGCGCCTGTGAGAGACGAGCATATATAGGCGAGGCTCAAGGGCGCTGGCAAATACTACTCAATTCTGCTAATCGAAAGCTGAGGAGGAGAGAGGGAAAGGTAGGAATACAGGCCACGCGATGCGTGGAAAAGGGGGAACCCCCTGCCAGGAAGCTATTCCCAGTGCGGAAGCGCACTTATAACCCCAACCCTGGGTGCGCCTTGGGTGCGCCCTGGGTGCGCTCTCCGTCACAGCGCCGGCCGTCCTGCACGGTGCGATATTCCAGCTAACTCGCGTAAGCTCACAGATCTAGAACAGAAAACGATACTTTAGTGTATATATATATATTCATACCCCGATACGCCTTTCAGGCTTGCCGGTCCAGCTATCTGGCTTGCTATATAGGAAAACCGTGCCGTTGCCGGCCGGGTGAAAAACCTATATCTCCCTAGAGGGCCTTCGAGTTAGACTTCGTCGTACTACAGTAAAAGAGAGGTTGGGTTAACCACCCCTCTGCATGCATCCCTCTACCTAGCCAATCCTGGCTAGGCCCTTCAACCCTCTGGGGCAAAGAAAGCTTCAGCTGCTCGAGGCAAAGAGAGCTTTAGCTGCTTAGGATCCCTCGCTGCCTGCTCCTGAGCGGCTACCATCGAAGGAACCCTCCCCCGAGGCCGCTTTCTCCTTACTTCCTGGAAACCCTCCTCCTCTTCCCTGGCCTCCTGCCCCCCGGGCCTCCTGGGCGAATAGGAAGGTCGTTTGCCTAGCCTGCTGCTGTTGCTGCTGCTGCTGTATTTCGAAGGTCCTCGGCCTAAACTGGTAGGCTTCTTTAGCCTTTGCCCGGGCCCGTACCGCCTCCGGGCACCACCGAACCAGGCTGGATGCCGTCCTCCGCAGGCCGCGCAGCGGAGAGGCACGCTGCTGGCCTCCTTCTGGTTGTGGGTAGGGCATTGAGCCTCTCCTGCCCTCCCCCCTTCTCCATGGGCCCCTGTCCCACACCGGGGGCAAAGGGGGGACTTCCTACAGAACCTTTGGGTATGCCCCCATTCCCAACACTTATAGCATTGGGTCGGCTGAAGGGCTCCCCAGTACGGCTCGCAGTGGAACAGCTGAGCCCGCCAGATCACCCCCTCCTCGCAGGCCTTCTTTCTTCCTCCTGCCTAGTCAAAGTGACTAGAACCGTTGCCCTAGTAATGCCTTCCAACGTTGGGATCCGGAATTTTGCCCTTTCACTTTAGTATATAATTGAGCTATCTAAACGCGCATTCCTATCTAGGTTGAGTAGTATAGAAGATATAGCCAACCAACTACTACGCGCACGCGACGCGCCCCCTATTAACAAACGCTAGGCTCACAATTTCGTTAAGCGCTAGCTAGACCTCCGTACGTGTTATACGTATAGATACGACTGATAGAGGGCTAAATGCAAGGATCCGAAGATCATCGGCAAGTAGTTTGCACTCATACGAAACACTAAGGCAAAGTACAGGATCATAGATAACGATATCTATAACTTCGACGAGACTAGGTTCATAATAGGCATAATCTTTACAGGTATAGTGGTTACGATCTTAGACGGCTTTAGTAAGGCGAAACTCGCCTAGCCTAGCAACCGCGAATAGGCAATAGTGATCTAGGGAGTTAATGTAACGGTCCCAGGAGTATATTGCAACTAGCTGGTGACGACTCTACGAGTACACCGAACTTGGGGAAAGAAAGGAAAAGAAAGGAAACAGCTGTTCTGGCGGTGAGCGCTCCCTATGACCAGAGGGAGGCTGTGGGTCATGTCGTCGCCTGAGTGCCTGGCGCCATTGTCAGGGGCAACGAGCCGGGGGTTCGGGCGCCGGGCCGGGCCAGGGCCACGGGCCGGCGCCTTGGCCGAGGGCGGCCGAGGCCCCACATCGGGCTCAGCCCGTTCCAGTCAATACCCTCGGCTAGGCTATCCCTCCTTTTATTATCTCCGCGCGTAGTACTGATATGGTGCGCAGCACCTTAAATCCGCATACATACCATACTACTGCTGGTCACAGCAGTCTGGTGATATCGATGCAGTGAATTGGGGGAGGAACGAAGGCTTCAACAAGCCATGGCTCAATGTGGCTCCGGAGCTCTGTTTAAGGCACAATCTTCAATAAATGGCTCTGGACCTATGGTCAGAGCCTGACCTACTCTAGTCTGCACTGAAGAAAAGAACGTCGATTGTTGTTGTCGTCTTGCCTTGCCTGCCCAGGAGCCGCTGAGTGTGTGCCCCTGGCAGGCTTTATATACATGGCGTGGCTTGCACGCGAGAAACTTCACTAAAATGAACGCAATGTCAAAAATCCATCCACGGCCTGCCCCTGTATAGAAGTGGGCCCAAAAAGAAAACAAGCTCTCCCCCCCTGAAGCCCAGGAGGTTTCCGCCCCAGCTCAATATAACCCCGAGAAGCCGAGGCGTAGTTAACACTTATCAAGACTCGCATTGCTAACCACTAAAATAGCTTACCAACTTCAATGTTGGCTGCTGTAGACCAACTTACTAAGGATATAATAGCTATGATGCACTAGGTAGCCCTCCTTCGGTCAGAGGTCTCTTCGCTCCGCAATGTAACGGGCTGAGCCTGTGGTGGGTCGGCAACCCTCGGCCAACCCTAACCCTCATTGCGCACACCGCCCCTGAACGTCAACACCAACATCGTGGGCAGCGACCCTCATCGTGCCTGCCTCTTTCGGGTTGTTGCCTCCTCTGCTTAGGCAGAAAGGCCGCGTCATCATGTTGGGAATGACCCTTTTCCTCTGCCTCTTCCTCTTTTCTTCTCCTTCTTTTCTCTTTCTTCTTCAAGATTGGATGTACTCGTTAGAGTCGTCATCAGCTTAGTTGAAATACACTTCTGAGACCGTTACAAGTACGGCTTTTACGCTGGTAGCGAATCGTTGCTATGGCTGCCGCTGATACTGAGATTCTCGCTCTTTTCGATGGCTTCGAGGGCTAAAAGAAGCCTGGCTTCTTTTGAGGGGCTACGCATAGCTTTTTGTGGTAGAGTTTAGTGGAAAGAAGTAGAGGAGACGCGTCTTTGTGGATAGTGCGTCGCTTGGTGATATGCATCGCTCGCTGATAAGATGCATTATGTTGAAACATCTAATAACGACTCTAATGACTATAGTCAATCTTGAGGAAAAGAGAAGAGAGAGGAAGGGAAGAGAAAGAGAAAAAAAATAACAAAGCGGATGACGTAGCCTTTAATTGACGACAGGGAGGCAACAGGCCGAAAGGGGTAGGCGCGATAGGGGGTTATTGTCTAGGAAGTTGCTAGTATTATTCAGGGGGCGAGAGGTCCCCCCAAACTTAGGTAGAGTAGGTAAAAGAAGTAATCCATCGTGCAAGCGGTGTGTCCTCTACTTGACCAGAGGGGCGTGATAGTCCAGGAGAGGTAAGCGTTCGTTGGGTGCTTCATCCCGTCGTCAGGGGCACAAGTCAGGAGTTGGGGTTTGGGGATATTGGCTGAGGGTCGCCGAAACCCTGCAGGGCTCATCCCGTTACAATACGGAAGAAGAATGCTATATAGCTAACTCATGTCATCACGGCGTGCTGAAGATTTACACCTCCCGTCTAGTGTATTTTAGTTTCTACCGAGCTATGCTACCTCATACTAGCCCAATCTCACAATAACCGTTAGGTTCAGAATTAGAAGACCGGCCTTATGTATAGTTAGCCTAAGGGGTCTGCTCTGAGACTAAATATGGCGAGTGTCGGGCTAGTGCTGCTTAATCCATTTGAGGACTAGAGCGTCTCTCGGGTCCAGTTTGATCGACATCAGTGGTGACGCATTGTCATCAACGTTATCAGTGTCGTAATCCAGCGCGTTGCTGTTGAACCACCAGTCACCATCGGCATCCTGTTTGACGTCTTCCGGAATCTCGTCCACTCTTTAGCCTCCTCACAACCCTGAAATGCTTGCAACATGGTCATGTGCAGGCTATCCGGAATAGGCCTAGCATTACCATCATGCTCGGCGGGCCGCGAAGACCCCATTGTCCCCCTTCGTACTCCAGCAGCTCCATAAGCACCGAGGCGACTTGTGACTTGTAGTATTGAGCTGACTCGCTTCGAGCACGGCGCGAGTGACAAGCAGCGAAATTATCGGTTCGGACTGAGGAGGACGTATCTGTGTCTTCGGCATCGGAAGGGCACAACAGGGCGCATATGACGACGGTGCCATGACGAAGAAAAGTTTCTTTAAAAGCGGTGACGCGTTCCCATTGAAACGGGTCCGCACCAGGGACTGGAGTACTTGCGCATATTTCATGCCTGCCAAACTCGCCAGAAGCGCGAGAAAGGCCAGGCGGATGGGGGGGAGTGAGCGGATGTACCTCTGGCGAGCAAGATGGACTTCGTGCTCGGCGGCCCACCCAGGTCCTTGAGATGGCCAGTCTTGGCTTCCTGTTTGAGATGGCGCGAAAGCGGCGCAATCGGCGATGCGGTCGGCCACTGTGCAGGCGTCTTTGAAGCCGTCGATCAAGCGCTCCATCTGGTTTGGCGGGAGATTCCGGAAAATAGCAAGCCGGTTGATGACTTCCATAAGCGGCTGGCCGCAGGGGCTTGTAGATCTGGAGCTGAAAAGGCTGTTGATTTGGCGCTCTCGCGATTCCAACTCCTTGACAACGGCAAAGCTCACAGGCTCCAGAACCTTGCGGTCTAAACCTGACTGACCCTGAGCCAATGACGATAGAAGCGCACCGAGAGGTGGCCTGAGCATGGGATCGTGAACCATTTTTGCAATCTTGGCCTTCACAATGGACCGTTCATGGGCCTTAATGAGCTGATAGTTGGTTTTGGAGCTGAACATGAGAGAGGCCATGGAATCCATGTCGACGTGCTCGGCAATGAGCACGGTAACGTCGTAGCTGATGAGAGCCATGTTCATAGTGGCTGGGTTCTTTGCAAGCCGGTGTAGATGTATTGGGGAATGAGGATGGACAAGATTGTCGGTATTCTGTCGCTAGCATAACCATCAACAGAGAGTAGCTAGTACGAAGCAAGAAGCTTGTGAGAGCAGGAATTCTGAATGCGGGAGGATTGCAAGAGCAAAAATGACTGCGAAGGAAAGGTTTCAGGATGAGTAGAAAGAAAGTCTCAAGGAGAAAGTTGGCAGGAGGGACACTTAAGTGTGTGTGTGTACCTTGATGACCAGGTCCAACAAGGTGCACGAAATGTAAATACAGGGATAACGTACATTATAAGCGAGGGCCCATATAAGCGAGTGGTCCACGTCAAAATCCACACATAACCCTGGAAACCCAAGCTCCCTAAAATTAGCAAACGCTCATAAAATTCTCTTTAACTTCGAGAGTGGCTTATTTAGTTCTTAGAAATTAATATATAGCTGTATTTTATTATATTCACGCAAGTATATTAGGGCCAGAGTCTAGTTGATCTTGTAACGGGCTGAGCCCTGGGCAGGCCTCGACCGCCCTCGGCCAACCCTAACCCTCGTTGCGCACCCCTGCCCCTGAGCGTCAACACCAACGTCGCGGGCAGCGACTCTCATCGTGCCTACCCCTTTTGGGTTGTTTGCCTCCCTCTGGTCAGACAGAGGCCACGTCACCTACTTCGCTGCGGTCTTCCCCTTTCTCTTCTTCTTCTTCTTCTTCTTTTTTTTCCTTAAGATTGGATGTACTCGTAGAGTCGTCGTCAGCTTAGTTGAAACACACTTCTGAGACCGTTACAGATCTTAATCCTAGCACTTAAAAATGAGCACACTATTCTCTAATGGAAAACTAGCTCAGTTAACAAATAATCTAATATTTCCATTTTCATATCAAGCATCTGGAAAACGATTATTAAAATTTGAAAGTTATATGAAGTTTTGGTGATTTTAAGAAGCTTGCGTTTTCAGGGTTATGTGTGGATTTTAACGTGGGCCACTCGCTTATATGGGCCACTCGCTTATAATGTACGTTATGCTCAGCAGCCGCCTTCCCAGTGGGATCGTAGAAAAGATAACCGGCTACGAAAATCACACTATGGTTTTAATTCGACTCGGACGGGTAGCCTCCCGGGAAATGAGACCGCATGGCGTGGACGGAGTTTTTGTGATCCGGCTTTCCCCCCTCCCCCCACCCACTACGCCACGGAGCCCGGGGGAGACGAATTTTGGGGTTTGGGTTGGAAACTACTGCATCCGGGGTAGTCTATATGGCTCGCCAGTTGTGGAATGGAAGTGAATGCTTCCTACTGTCACAGCTTGCGAGCCCGGCGTTACCTGGCACCACTCGCTGGCACTTTGTCCGCACCTATTCGAAGGGATGCGAGGACAACAATAACAAACTGGGACTCGCATCAAATGCTACTAACGTATATTATCAGTGAGTGGTCCATATCAGTGAGTGGGCCACTCTAACAAAATTTGGTCAGTTGCACCGCGAAAACTGTTAAAAAATTGTTAGGCGACTTACAGGTCCACCAAAATTTGTTAGAGTGGCCCACTCACTGATATGGACCACTCACTGATAATATACGTTATGAGGTTTCTTCCGTGTTTCTGTATGCAGAGTCTCTATTCGAGCAGACGGGTATCATAAATGCAGCCATCACATGGCTCGACCTTGCCTTTCCATCAACGCATAATCGCAGAACCAGTGCTTCTCCTAAATCTCCAGTGCTGCCCACCCAACTCTCCTTAAATCCCAAAGTTCTCCTTCAAAAACTGCTTTACCTGCTCATTCCCTCCTTTACCAACCGCAAGCCCATCCGGACTTCCCTCAATCTTCAGCCCCTCGAGTGACGTCGCCCGCGACAACGCCACGTACACTTGCCCCTCCTCGAACGCTCTCGACAGGTTAACCACCACCCGATCCAGCGTCATGCCCTGCGCTTTATGGATACTCAGCGCCCACGCAGCAGCAAGCGGAATCTGCGTACGGCAGAGCAGCGAGTACGGATCATTGTCCCCGAGCTCATGGATCTGGCACTCCGGAAAGATGACCCGCGTTGTCCCATTGAGAAAGCGCACCACGGGCCAAAACAGCCTCTTCTCCTTCCGCTGCTTGTCCTGCAGTTGTTGCTCGGCAAAGATCCTGATATGGGCCTCCTTCGTGCTCGCATACTGGCCGAGGAGAGCGCCTCCGGCACCAGGATCGTGAGGTGTTGCCTTGCGCGGGAGTTTCGCGGGATCGTACGGCTCGAAGCCGGCAATGATACCTTGGCTGCCGTTGCAGAGGCCGGCGCTGAGATCGAGGTTGACGAGTAGGACAACAAGCATGCCGATTTTGAGTTCGATACGGCGCTCGAAACGGTGGTGGTCGAGTGCACGGAGGGACCCGTCTGGGTTCTTGTGGCCTTTGGATTCGAGATGAGGGTGTTTGTCTTTGACCCACAGGAAGCGGTCGTAACAGAGGAAGGAGTGAGGAGGGGTCTTGAGCCGTGCGAACGCTTCTTCGTTGGTGCGCCGTACCTCGTCGCGTGTCGAAAACAGCTTGACTGCGTTGGCTGTGAGAGATTTGTGGTTCATCAGGAGGTCGACTTCGCCGCCTGTGAAAGGTATGCCGAGTCGGCACTTTTGAAGCATAGAGATAAACTGCCCGTCGCTCTGCCGATGGATCGACTTGAGGTGGATGTGAACGAAATCGCATTCTTTCCAGGCTTCGCTCCTGAAGGCCCATTTATCGCTGTCGCGGTATGCTCTATCGCAGCGCGGGCAAGTGTGAATGGTGTCCTCCTCTTCTGGCGTCGAGACAAGATCGCCGCCGCACGTGATGCAATGTCTGAATGGCTTCACAGGGGGGAGCTGACAAAAGTCCCAGTGACGATGACCTGAACGCCTCCAAATGGAGCATCACTCATGCGGCCACTTTTCATGACTCTATTCAACCTCTCGAAATGGAGGTTCTCCACCATGCTGATCTCGTCGATGATGATGGTGTCGGTTTCGCGGAAACGCCGGCGGGTCGTTTTGCCAAGGGCTGCCTTCTCCAGCTCCCAGATCTTCCGCTTGTGAGAATCCGGCGTCCACCGGCGAAGGTCCAGGTTGTTGTGCCGTTGATGGCGAGAGCAACCTTGCCGGTGGGTGCCATGACACGGACAGTTTTCCCCATATTTCTCAGCCGCGTCCTGATGGCATGCAGGACTGTTGACTTTCCGCATCCTGCGGAGCCGGTGTAGAAGATGTTGCGGCCACTAGCAGCGAGCTCGACAAGCTCTGCCTGCTCAGGACACAATATGGGCTCCGACTTTGGCGGGGTCGAGGGAACGGCTGCTGGCTGCGCTATGGCCTGGGCAACCTGCGGCTGTTGTGGCAGCGGATCGATGAATGGCGGCTCATAGGTACGTGTCCCTGGTTCGAGCTTCTCGACGCCAAGAAGAAGCCGGGTGTAGGATCTCCGGTGATAGGAGAGCTGAAGCAAGAGATCGACTGGCAGCGTAGAGCCTTTTGTGTCCTTTTCGTCAAATGGGCACGAATCGAGTCTCTGTTGACAGTCCCAGTACTCCCGCGCAACGGCAAGGGTTGCATCAGACAAGGGATTTCCCAGGTGGTCCATGGGCGGGAACTGGGTTGTGATGGTCGGAGGAACGTGCCGGGGAGGCATCGCAATTGCCGCCATCTCTGAGTTGATCGGGGGGTTACTGGGGAGTCCATGAGGCATGTTGTAGTCACCCTCATCGCTGATCAGCGCCGCTCCTGTGGGAGGAAGGGGGGAAGGCTGGGATATGGCGTCCAGTTTTTGTCGCTTCAGCCCGTGAAAGCCACTTCCTTGGCAGCTGACTTCATGGCCCGGCTCCCTTCGAAGCTCTATCAGGCTGGGCCGTTTTGGAAGGATCGGGTCGTCGGCGCCATTCGCCCTTGGCCATGCACCGGGAACCGGCGGGATGACCAATTGCGAATTTCGATTCCACGCGGCAGACAGAGAGTCGGCGGAGCTCTGGGGGGATGTGAAAGTGTTGGGTTCATTGGGGGGGTTAATGGGTGGTGGTTGTGGAGGCTGCGATGGTGCAGTCAAATCCCAGACCGGGAGATTCCAGGACGCAAAGCCCTTGTTTTCCGACTGATCTCTGTCTTCCATTGCACCCAACTGAAGGGTCGGGTCAGGTAGTCCCATGTCGCGCTCAAACGAGAAGTCGCGGTCCACGACGCGTTCTCGGGAGTCGAAGACCCACACGTCCACAGTTTACCCCGCCTTCTTTCTACAACCACTTCCACAACCCGTGTTTGTCACATCCAAAAAATGAATCACCCAAACACGACTTTAATTTCCCACCACGGTTCTGATTCTTGAATTCTTGTCTTTTGAGCGCGTCTCTCTAGTGAGACGAGTATTGTTTGATTCTGATAGCCGTTAATACAGTGTTACACCGATTCATGTCAGATTGCCCAGCAGCCCGCCATCTCGGCCACTCAACGCACGCTTCTGGCTGAGTTCTGATTGGACTCCTTTACCCAGCCATACGACTTTCGAGTTCCAACCGAGACAGGATCCCGTCAAATCGTTGGAGGATGATCTTAACCAACCCTAACCCTTGTTCGACACACGATGGCATGGCGGTGTAGACGGGTCTCTATAAGGGAAGAGCTCTGCCAACCAAAAGAGGGACTCCAGCTACAAAAATGCCCTACTTGGGGCGAACCGAGCCACTGCTCAAGAATTCTGATGCAGTCGGCTGCTGGTCTTGCGTGACTCTGGGCTCTCCCTCTTGGCACATCCACAAAGCATCACCACCTTCCGGATTCGGCAGTTCTTGGATCACGGCGATGGGACGGTGCATCCTGTACCTGCCCACCCCGGGTGAATTACCGGCTTTCCAATCTGGGCAGGCGATCAGCGTTGGCAAATAAAGTTGGATACGGAATCCACGATGGCGCTCGTGTAACCGTGTCTAGGTTTTCTCAACACCTCCGCCCCGGCCCTGATACTAGTCACGATGCGACGCCTTCTCTCCCTCTGTGTCGCCGCGGCGGCATTGTTGTTGGCGCCATCGACCCTCCGCGGTTCCCCCATCAGCCGACCGGCAACGGCGACAAGCTGCTGACATACAACATCACCACCGGCAAACCCGGCGAGCTCTCCGTCTCCACCACCTCCGTCACATGGGTCCAGTCCAAAAACGACGGCGACTTCATTACCACGGCCGAGGATGCCTCGTTTGTGTTTGAGAACGTTGTCAGCGGAGAGAAGACCACCTTCTTGTCGGCGGATAAAATCCCGAAGGACTACTACGACTACCAAATCTCAGCCGACCAAAAGAAGGTGTTGTGGGCCATCAACTACAAGAAGCAATACCGGCATTCCTATTTTGCGGACTACTTGGTGCAGGACGTGGCAACAGGTAATACACAGCCGCTGGTCCAGGACCCCAAGGGCGACATCCAGTATGCGACCTGGAACCCAGCTTCGTCCTCCGAGATCGCCTTCGTCCGGGGCAACAACCTGTTCCTCTGGAACAATGGTGTGGTCAGCCAGATCACCAACAACGGTGGTCCCGACATGTTCAACGCTGTTCCGGACTGGGTCTACGAGGAAGAGATCTTTGGCACTCAGTACACGCTCTGGTACTCGCCCGACGGCGAGTACGTTGCCTTCTTGAGCTTCAATGAGACGGGGGTGGAGACGTTCACCATTCCCTATTTTATGGACGGCCAGAAGGTTCCCCCATCGTACCCGCGTGAGCTCAAGCTGCGGTACCCCAAGGTTGGGACCAAGAATCCCACCGTGGCCCTCAACCTTCTCGAAGTCAAGACCAAATCCTTGACCCCGGTGGCGATCGATGCCTGGCCTGCGGAGGACCTGATCATCGGCGAGGTTGCCTGGGTGACGGATGGTCATGACAAGCTCATCTACCGGTCGTTTAACCGCGTCCAGGATCACGAGAAACTTGTGTTGGTTGACACCAAGACGAAGAAGTCGACCATCAACCGGGAGCGCAACGGATCGGACGGCTGGCTGGACAACAACTTGGCCATCACCTACATCGGCACCATCAAGCGCAAGGGCGGAAGAGACGAGCCCGAAGAGCGCGGCAAGGACCATGACAAGGACAAGCCCAGCAAGGACCGGTACTACCTCGACCTCTCCGACGCCTCGGGCTGGAACCACCTGTACCTCTTCTCCCTCGACGGCCGCACCAATATCACGCTCACTTCCGGTACCTGGGAAGTTGCCTCCATCCTCAAGGTTGACACGTCCCGAGGACTCGTCTACTTCACTTCCACCGAGCGCCACCCGACCGAACGGCACATCTACTCCGTCTCCTACCAAACAGGCAAGAAAACGCCCCTCGTGGACCCCTCCACCCCGCCGTCTGGTCCGCCTCTTTCTCCGCCTCCGGCGGCTACTACATCCTGCGTTACGCCGGCCCCGACGTGCCTTACCAAGAACTCTATTCTATCGCCAATCCGTCCAAACCCATCCGCACCATCAACGCCAACACCAAGCTCCACTCCACGCTCCAACAATACCGCCTTCCCAACATCACCTACCTCGACCTGCCGCATCCATCAGGCTACAAACTCAGCGCAATGCTCCGCCTGCCAGCAAACTTCAACCCGGCAAAGAAATACCCCGTGCTGCTGATCCCCTACGGCGGCCCGGGAGCGCAGGAAGTCACCAAGGCGATGCAATCGTTCAACTTCAAAGCCTACATCGCATCCGACCCGGAGCTGGAGTACATCACCTTCACGGTCGACAACCGAGGGACCGGGTTCCGGGGCCGTGCGTTCCGCGCCACCGTCGCCGGCCGGCTGGGCGAGCTGGAGGCGCAGGACCAGATCTGGGCAGCCAAGTGGCTCGCGGCGCAATACCCGTTTGTGGATGCGGAGAGGATGGGGATTTGGGGGTGGAGTTACGGAGGATATTTGACGTCCAAGGTTGTGGAGGTCGGCGATAAGAGCATTGCGTTTGGGTTCGCGACCGCCCCGGTCGCGGACTGGAGACTGTATGATAGCATGTATACGGAGAGGTACATGAAGACGCCGGTACTGAATCCCGAGGGCTATAATAAGTCTGCGGTGCGGGTGGTGGAGGGGTTTAAGGGGCTGAGGGGCGGGTTTATGGTGCAGCATGGCACGGGGGATGACAATGTGCATTTCCAGAATGCGGCCGCGCTAGGGGATATTTTGATGGGTGGCGGGGTCAGCCCGGAGAAGTTGGAGCTGACGTGGTTTACCGACTCGGATCACTCGATCAAGTATAACGGGCAGAATGGGTTTCTGTATAAGCAGCTGGCAAAGAGGTTGTGGGAGGAGAAGAGGAGGGAGGGAAAGGGCGGTGGCCATCAGTGGAGTAAACGGGGGAACGGGAGGGCTTGGAGGGCTTGATTGTTTGCAAAGGGGGAGAGAGAGAGGAGGGTGGGGGGATGATGGTTGGATTGATGGTTAGATGAGATGACAGTGGTTCGTGCTTCGTTGGACATGAGCAGCAATGCAAAGGACCAAAATCTCGGAAAGGAAGGTCGAAGTCCAGACCCATGAAGGTGTTCATCCGATTCCGCTCGGCAGTGCGCTTACGCTCGGCTCCACGCGACTCACTGCCTCCCGCTCCGATGCGGTCGGACCATCACTCAGTACCCAACCGCATTTCATGCCCTGTTCAAGAATGACCGGCATCTTTCCCTCCCACGTGGACGCCCGACCAGGGGCCTCTCTCCTGGCCTGGCAGTCGGGATTTCCCAAGGCCCAGACCCGCGGAATCACTGTTACACCAGCACACTGCCGTTGCATGGTGCGTGCAATGGTTGAGCCGCGGCCTTCCCATTCTATTCCCAAGGAAGCCAATTCGCCCGTATTATGCATTTCCGCCAAGGCCCGAATCCTTGGCTGATGCTTCTTCCTCTCGAAACTCCCCATGAAGCCATCCCCAAAGCATCCCACCGAGCACGCCAACTGCAAGCCAACCGCAAGCCAGCCCCCCAGGCCAAGCCCGCATTCAAGCCGCGGCACATGCAAATCCCCATGCGTCTTCCCCGCAGCCACTGACGACACCAGTGTCTGCTAGCCTGGGTCACTCCCTCGGCAATGGGGTTCGGGTGCTGCTCCCACACACAAACTGCCACCTCCAACCCACATCTTCCTCCTTCGGGCCGGGCCACTGGGCGACCCAACCCCTGACAAAGCAACCTAAACCAGGCAACCCACCACCGCTGAGGAAACAGACAGGGTAGGTCCCTCCACCAACCAGAACGGCTGTGGCTCGACCCCAACTGGCGCGACCGGCCAAACGGCGGCGATCCTTGCTCGTAAGAGTAAGGCTCGCGCGGGGTGATACGGGGTAATGGGGCTGCCAGGGGGGCGAACTTGCGGGGAAGCGGTTGACTCGAGCTCGACTCCAGCAGTTCTGCGGGGAAAGAGGGTTTGCGGTGGGGTGAGAAGGAAGCGTCGAGCGACGCACCATCTCGACGCCATTCGCGTTGGAGATGGAGCAGGGGTGGCACCCTGTGGGGATGGGGGGGGAACAGGGGGTGGTTAACGATCGACTAGGGAATCAAGGTCTGGACAGGAGTTGTACAAGAAGGATGCTGATCCGCGGTTCTGGACAGGTCCATCTTTCCTTGACGAGCGTCTCGTCTGGTTTTTCTTTTCCCTGTGTCCTTTCCCTTTGCCGACTGCGACGAAAGTTGAGGGCTTGCTAGACTTGGAATTGGAGAGGTTACGAGGCAAGATGGGCACTCACAACGAGAAGCACGATGGCTCGGCCTCGCAATCCGACGGCCGTGTCGATGTCGAACAGGTCGACAGGGTCGCTGTGCCGGCCGCGACGCTTGAGTCGTTTGCGCATTTGGATGAGAAGAAGATACTGCGGAAGGTGTGTTACTATGGGTTGCTAACACGATGGAGGACCACGCTGACCCGGACAGATGGACATGCGCCTCATCCCATGCTCGCACTCCTCTATCTCCTCTCCTTCCTCGACCGTGCGTATCTTCTCATCCCCACCCATCTCCAACGACTAACCCAACGCACCAGGCGGTAACATCGGCAACGCCAAGATCGAAGGCCTACAAGAAGACCTCAAGCTGACCGACGATCAATACAACTGGTGCCTGACCGCCTTTTTCTTCACCTACGCCGCCTTCGAGGTGCCGAGCAACCTGATGCTGAAGAAGGTCCGCCCATCCATCTGGCTCCCCGCGATCATGGTCGCCTGGGGCGTCGTCATGACCCTTATGGGCATCGTCCACAACTACGCCGGCCTCCTATCCGCCGCATCTTCCTCGGCGTGACCGAGGCTGGTCTCTTCCCTGGAGTTGCGTATTACCTTACAAATTGGTACAAGCGCGAGGAGATCCAGCTACGGCAGGCAATGTTCTTCTCCGCGGCGTCTGTCGCGGGTGCGTTCAGCGGGCTACTGGCGTTTGCCATTGGCAAGATGGACGGCATTGGTGGGCTGCATGGGTGGCAGTGGATTTTCATTCTTGAGGGTGGGTACACTTGACGAGCTCGAATGCAAGGATGCTGACAGCTCGAAGGAATCGCTACCATCATCGTCGCCTGCATTGCCTTCTTCGCTCTCTTCGACTTCCCCGAGACGGCCAGCTTCCTCACAGAGGAGGAGCGCGCGTTTATCGTCTACCGCCTCAAGTACCAGGGCCAAAGCGCCAACTCCGGCCATGCCCAGGTTGCCCAGGCCGAAGAGTTTAAGTGGAGTTACGTCATCGATGCGTTAGTTGACTGGCAGATCTGGGTCAACATCTTTGTCTACTGGGGTGTAAGCATCCCCATCTCTTACCCCCCCTTTTTCAAAACCCCCCCCCTGACACAGAACAGATCGTCTGCCCCCTCTACGGTATCTCTCTCTTCCTCCCGACCATCATCAAGCAGCTCGGCTACCAGAGCAGCCAGGCTCAACTCATGACCGTCCCCATCTACATCACGGCGGCCATCCTGGCCGTCATCGCGGCATGGTGCTCCGACCGTGTCGGCAAGCGCAGCCCTTCGTGCTCGGCTTCCTGCTCATGATGGCCGTCGGCTTCTCCATTGGCCATCGCCACCGACCCCATGGCCCATCCCAAGGTTGTGTACGGCGGCGTCTTCATCGCTGCCTGCGGCATCTACCCCGCCTTCCCGGGCATCATCGCCTGGCTGTCGAACAACCTGGCCGGTTCGCTCAAGCGGTCAGCGGGTATGGCGCTGCAGATTGGCGTGGGCAATCTGGGTGGCGTAAGTTCACCCCTCTTTCCTCTTTAGTACCCGGTTTCCATCTCTTAAGAGTTTATTACTGACAATGCATTCTCTGTACAGGCCATGGCCTCAAACTTCTACCGCGCCCGTGACAAACCGGGCTACAAGCTCGGCCACGGACTCGAGCTGGGCTTCATCGGCTGCGGCATTATTGCAACACTCATCTTGATCGTCGGCTACAGCTCCCAGAACAAGAAGCGAGCGCGCGCGATTGAGGAAGGCGCCCTCGACCGGTACACACCCGAAGAGCTGTCCGCGAAGGGTGATAGGGCGGTGACTTTCCGGTATGTCTACTGATTCTAGGTGGAGGGATACAATGGGGAACGGGAGGAGAGGGACGAGGTATGATACCCTAGACGCGGCCGGTTGTTTGGATGTGATTATTACGCATCCGGGCTTGGAATCTTGGATAGAATTCCGAAGAACACTATGAAGATGCCTGGAAGGACAATATCATGAGAGAAACGCCCGTAGTAATAATATTGCGTGTTACCTACAACGTAGTATCTGGCTGTCAGACCGGAGCGTAATTGCATGCTAATGGTCTGGTGTCAATTTGAAAGAATTCACCGAACCAAATTCCTGGGCGTCCGGGGACCTGGTTGTCGGATGGTAGCGGCTCTGACTTTACAATACGGCCATGCTATAATTAATCGTAGGGCTGAGAGCCCGAAGAGTCCGAGGTCATGCTGTGGGTGACGCTTATGCCAAGCCTGTCGAAGTTTGGTAAAGGTTGTGTAGTAACTGGCATCCATCCCGTGTCAAGGTAGAAGGGAGAGGTTGGCGTGAGGATCACCCACCTCCAAGCGTCCAAGAAGAGATTTCGAGCTTCCCTTCAGGCTTCTGGTGCTTCGGCCTACTGCAGCTGTTGCAAGCTGCCGCGGTGGACAGCAGCTCGTCGCTTGGGGCCCGCCAGTTCCGTCCATGCCCGACCAATGCCCCTGGTTGCGGATGGTACCTGCTGAATGGAGTTGATAGCCGGTGTTGCAGCCCCATGCCTCGAATTTCTCATGGCTCTCACTGACCACAATTGCTTGGATAAAATACGCATCAGTGAGCCCGAACTGAGAGCCATCAACGGCTCCGTCAACATTTGGAACTCGCTCTGGCAGACCGATGCCGACGGCCGCCCTGTCCGTCTGATCAATACCTGCACAGCTGGCTGTGTGCAGAGGACTCTTGAGAACAATGTTCCTCGTACCAAGAGCAACAATGATGCCTGAGCAACCTGTCAACCTTGTCTGGAGGCTTCTTGGAGGGATGACCCAAGAGGGGGTATGGACTGATGGGAACGGTAGCGATTTCTCCTGTTCGTTTTCCTTGCAAACTCCACTATCCGCTGGCGAGCTATTCGTTCACTTTCATTTATCGTTGCAGTTCATGATTAAGACTAGAAATCCCACGGCCCTTACGGCTACAGAACTCGCAATACTACAACGCGCGTTCCATGTTTCTGGATTGTAGATGGTTGGCGCGGCTCATGCTGCCGCCTATGCCTTCCCCTGACATTACCACTACCAACAGTCATACGTTACAAAGCCTTTAAAACGCTGAGAGCTGATTCACATCCAGACGAGCTGAGTCGAGTCCCGTCTTATCTCAAGTTCCATCCTGGTGATACTTATTCCCTTCACGGCGCCCGCCACCTTAATCCCATATTAATCGAGCTTAGTGACAGACGGTGCCCTCCACTCCGCTGTCCCTGAGACACCACGTACAGGAAAATGAAAAGCTACTACTGAACACATACTTGATGCTCCTATCCACATCCACTCAACGGCCGCCATCCCATCGGTTCCCCGTTCCGTATCCATCTCCCCATATCAAACGGATACCTCAGTATCCCCATTGCTGACACACAGTCCAGTTGCTGACACGCACCGTCCAGTCCGTATCCCAAAGCCATGAAGTCCATACCTGGGCTGCGGCACTTAGGACACGCATAACCGAGGCTCGCGCTGTCGATCACGCGCTCTCTCTCGAGGCACATCGGATACTTGTTGCACGGCTCTCTGTGTCGACCGAGGAGGACCAGGCCGGCGTATCCGTGAGCGTAGTGGTTACCTTGATGGATATCCTGGAGATCGGCACAGGCGTACCAGACGTGCTTGGATTTACACATGGTGGCGGTGCGCTGGTGCTGTTCGCTTGTTAGTCTGGTGTTAGGTGACTGAAGCTTGACGAACTGGTTGAACCGGGTCTCGAGGCAGATGTGGTCCTGAATGAAGTATGTCAGACTTCCGCAAGGTAAAGAGGAGAATGGGGTAGGATTACCGGTGCTGGTGATGTAAGGTCCGAGGAAGTTTTGGGGGAGCGGACGAGCTGAGATTTCCAAATAGTGGAACTGAGCGCTATGTTCTAGACTTGGAAGGCAGCGAGCGTATTAAGGCTATCGTGAGAAAATCTTCCGCCTAAGCAACTTGTACCGAGTAGTCATTTAGTGATGCGGCCTCCCAAGAGAAGAAAGCGAACTCTTTTTCCAGTTGCCATTCCCACGGACCTCTGACATCAGCAGGCAGTTCGTCCCAGGAACGTGGCTTCCTGAGGGAACAAAATCACAATTTCTGCCTTCCTTCTTGCTCCAGTCGCTGTTGCTGCTCCTCCGCCAAAGGAGTCTTAGGGAAGAGAAGTAGCCGCCATGCCGCCGCCATGTTCACTCATCGCAGCGTGTCCTGCGACAGCACTTCCCACTGTTCATCCTCATCACTGCTGTCGGTTCCATCCCCTCCGGCAAGCGTCTTCTCATCATCACCATCACCATCAAGCCCCTTCTCATCCAGCTTCTTCTCCCCAACCCCATTTCCACCCTGTCCGTCACCACCCTCTGTCTCCTCCCCCTTCCCATCTGCAACCCACTTGCTATTCTCCAGCAAATCCCCCAACACTCCCTTCCCCACGCTCCTCCAAGCCCCCTCCCAGCACAAAACCAAACCGCCCTCGCCCCGAATCCAATCCTCCCACTCATCTCCCGCCTTACTCCACTTGCTAGCCATCATCCCCTTTCGCTGCTTCTCCCCGTCCTCGAGCTTCCTCCACCCCTCGCTGCACAGCGCCGCGAACGTGTCGTGGTCAAGCTCCACATCCTTGTGGCAGGGCAGCTGTGGTGTATCTGAGGAGGGTGTTCGTAGGGGGCATCAAGCGGATAACTCACGGCGCTTGGCCCTATGGAGTAGGGTAAGGGTTGCTCATAATCTGTGGCGCGGGCTGTTAGTTCCAGTACTAATGTGGGGCGGAGGAATAGGACTGATTATAATGTCTGATGGTGGGGAAAAAGAGAGGAAGGGGTGTGAGAAGAAAACATTGGATGGGATGACTTACGGCAGGGACTTTGTGGAAGCGGACGAAATGTCCCGGTTTTGTGGTTGGTGTAGGACGGGTTGAAGGGAATAGTGGGGATGTGGGGAAGTAGTCCGGGTTTGGATGCAGGTTCAGGTTATGAAGGGCGAGATTGATGTAGAAGGCGAGCTGTCCTCGGGGGAGCGGGCAGGGGTGATCAGCTGGTTGAGATGCTGGCGGGCAAGAGAAAAGATGGCGTCCGTGGAGAGGGTTCGCGAGGGGAGGATGATGTGCATGTGGATGTACCGGAGGAGATGCGCGTGCGTGGTAACTTCGCTGGGGTTGAGCGAGAGTTTTGATCGATTTGGCTTCTTCGAGGAGGACAGCTTGGTGGAAATGGAGGACTTCGACGGAGGGAAGTTCAGGGATGAGGCCGGCTTTTCTGAACCTTTCATTGGCGTCGGCGAGCAACTCCTTCGGGTCGGGGTGGTATTTGGGCATATTGATGGTGTCTGGCAACGGCATCAGGTCGGGTGGGACAAAACTCCCCCGAGCCTTGATGCTGTCCCAGAGCAACGGAGTGTAGTGTGCCTTCCACGCCGTGGGCGAGATTAGGAAGGTCTCTTTGAACAATGGTAGCTCATCTCCTGAACTTCCTGGCTTTGCCGGCAGCCAGAAACTGCGACAGTGCTGCGTGCACCATCTGGAGGTAGAAACATACGCTGCGTCTCGGAGTACTGTGACACAGAAGGCTCATGGTCCTTAACCGCATGGTTTGCTGCAGCAGCGCGGCAAAAGCCAGATTGATGAACCAGCTGCGTCGCCGGGTCTCGCCAGGACGGAGGTACCGCTGCACAACGGCAAGGGAAAAGCGGAGGAGCCGGTCTGATCTTCTTGCGGCGTATAAGGCATCTTGAGGAAACCCCGCCGGAAGTCGGAGTCCGATAGCGATGTGGCTCAAAGAGCTCACGGAGATCGGGCAGCATCCAGAACTTCTCGGCGTATTCTGTCCTCAAAATATCTGGGCTGTAGTAGGATTCGGGAAGTTTCTCATTCATCAATTCCGGGAGGTAATGGAACACCCGTTTCGAAGTGGCTCAGGTAGGGGTAGCACCCCTGGTATATCCCCATGGCGTGGATTCCGAGCTTGAGATGGTAGAGCCAAAAG